>OX459034.1:58473751-59028022 GCA_949775005.1 Orthosia gothica | reverse complement strand
TGCCCCTTTTCTTTACAATTAAAACATATAATTTCACTACCAAGATTCTTGTTAACAGGTTTGTTTGATTGTGTACTAGATTCCATTGATAGTTTTTCTTTAAAATTAGGCCGTTCCTACAACGTGGATTCCCAATTTGTCATTAAAATTTACATGTATATTTTTCAACAACTTCAGGAAATTTATTAATTGTTTTATTCCATCATTGACTGTTCGTAATTCTATGATTATTGTATTCTGTTATTATTTATTAATTACTTTTTTGTTATTCATTTTAGTTTAATTCTGTTTTGTTTTGTATATTTTGATTTAATAATTACTAGGAGGGATCAAAAAGTAGTGAGAACGACATGCTCCTTGGTAAAAGAAAGAAAAAAAGTACTGACAGGCATAGCTCGGATACATATTCGTAATACATTAGGAGAGTCTGCTCCACCGTATTCCACTTTCGCAAGGTGGGCTTCTCAATTTCGAGTAGGGAGAACAAGCACGGAAAACGAACATCGTTGCGGCCGTCCATCGACGTCAGTCACCCATGAAAATGTTGCGAAAGTCGAGAAAATTGTATTGAGCGATCGAAGAGTTACCATTCGATACTTAATTCAAGAAACGGGCATTTCATATGGAAGTATTCAATCCATATTGAAACAATCTTTCAATATGAGAAAAGTCTTCGCAAGATGGGTGAGTAGAATGTTAACCGACAGTCAGAAACAAAATCGACTTGACATTTCTGTTCGCGACGATACGTCACCATTTAGATAGGTAGTCGTATGTAAAATATAAATAGTATTGACAGACACACGTCTGCTCACCCCAGAGCGCTATCGCATACTAAGCGATGTCGGTAGGTGAAAAAACCTTTTATAGTAAAGCTCGTAACTAATTTTTGTTCATGTTTTTGAGACACTAAAATTATATTTTATGTGTATATCAGTATGTAATAGAGTCATATAGTTTAATAACAATAAATTAGAAGCATTAATATGCATACTGATTGTGTTATTACGGAAAGAAACAAGTATTTAACTCCGTAAACACAACTGCCGCCCGCGGCTGATTAGTTCACAATGACCCGTCAGATGGCGGCGCTTTATATTTTTACTAAAACCAGTTGGTGTAGAATTTTGATAACTTTAAACTCATGTTTTAGGGACTTTTACATAGTTTATAATGCGCATATAGCGCTTATGTGTTAGAATTATACATAAGGTACCTTAGTTATATGATAAATGTATAGGTTTAAGGAAATAAAAATATTTTGTTTACTTATTTTAGACCCCCCGTTTTGAGCAGGGTATCAGATGGTGCTATAGGTATTCTATTCACCAACCAATCAGATTGCTTCCTTACACATAATTGTTTTGTTAGGAAACACCATCTAGGTGTTCTAGATAGGATGGCTGGATGCCATGACTGATAAATTATACATAATAGCAGTACATGGCCAGTCTTAATACATTTTCACTCTAAAAAGAGAAATATACATACATTTTACTCAAGTAAGTGTTTGGAAAATTCGATACAAGCCATTTAGCGCTTTTAGGTGACCTAGAATATTGTCTAGGCCCTATAAATAGATAGCACCTGTGTAATTCTAGTACATAGACATCACTTGCTTGAAATAATGTGTCTGTGCATGGACGTTTCTATGCGTCTGCCGATGGGTCACTACGTCCAGGGACACTTGGTGCCTGGTCAGTTATAGATATGCTGTCTGAAGCATTACCTTCGTGGACCCTCAGGCAGGCGCCTAGACTCAGTCATGACACAGAGCTAGTATATAGGTGTATATAACGCACACAGACACATTAAAACTGTGAGACGACGTAAGATTTCGTATTCAGCCACTTCCCGGCACCTTAAGCTGCAGAAAGGCTGGTGGTACACCCATCAGGGTACCGTCATTAGACAGCCTAGTCTTCCAGCTACCCAACCACACTTCCGCAAGGAGCTTAGCTCTGGTGGTTGAGGAGTTAAACGACCCGACATAGTGCGAGGTTACATGGATTTGCTATGTAAACAAACCTGTAACAAAGGCTAACTAAACGGGGGTTGGACATATAGCCACCGGACTTCTACCTTGGGATAGCCCATCACGAGGGCTACCCGGGGGTGAATGTTACTCGAAAATCCACCCAGCAGTCTGAGTAGGAATCGAGTTTATATGCCAGGATCAGGGGCATAAGCTAACTTCTCGCACCATTGCGCGGCTGTACGCCTGAAGGTTTCGAATACAACCGTGACACTTATGTGTGTCGACGGCCCAGTGGGAGGGCTCCAAGTCCCTCGCTGATACCCTAGAGCTAATATGTCTAGTTTTAGGAGAAACTCGATTGTAAAGCTTCAAACTGGCGGGAATTCCCTTTCTTTGACGTTCTCCTTACGAGAACTCCCTGATGGTAGGGGCTAGGGACCTGGATCAAAGACCGGAGGGAAGGTCTCCTCGAGACCTATCCAAAAGTACAAGTTTCACCAGAATCGGTCCAGTGGAAGGGTAGTTCCTGTCAGTTTCAAGCTACGAGTCTTAGGTTATATTTTTTTGAAAATAAAAGTTTTTGCGTTCGGAATGTTGTGGTCCTCGTCGCGGTCGAGTTTGCCTGCTTAATAGTGCGCAGGCGCGTGAATACATCGTAGCCATTATTTCACTTAAAGTATTTCCACGCATCATTGCGCATCGAGGACATGAAGGCACGTCGCTTCTGGCCATGAACAAATAGTTTTTATTTAACCTGGACATCACGTTTTCACCTCAACCTACTTGGCAGTCTTCAAGTGTCTCCAAGGTCCATAGTTACCAGATGACAACTGAACAATAGGTGCAAGGGGCATCAACGCGTTCAAGCAGGAGCCTTACAACCTCCTGATTGCCTGTCGGTCTTGGACGATCACGTCCGTCCCGTACAATTTCGAAGATACTGTTGGACAAGTTTCAATAAGATTCTGAAAACTTTTTGTCTCGTTTCGTAACAATGGACGAAACATGGGTCCATCATTTTGATCCCGAGACAAAACAGCAATTTTCGCAATGGAAACGGCCATCATCACCGACCCCGAAGAAGTTTCGTGTCGTGGAATCGTCTGGCAAGATTATGCCTCAATATTTTGGGACTCATAAGGGATATTGTTCATTGATTACCTGGAGCGTGGAACCACTATTACAGGCCAATATTAAGCAGCTTTAATTCCCAAGTTGAGGGATGCCATCAAAGAGAAAAGGGGAGGGAAACTTCGAAGGGGCGTGCTGTTTCATCACGACAACGCACCCGCGCACAGGTCGGCAGTTGCGATGGCTGCCATTTCAGTAAGCTGGCTTCGAGTTGGTTGACCACCCCCCTTATTCACCAGATCTGGCGGCTAGAGATTTTTAACTGTTCCCCAAATTTAACAGAAAAAATACTTAAGGGGAAACAGGTGAGCTTTTTGCAGGACCAAGACAAAACTTTTTTTGTGAAAGCCTTGGAAAAGCGTTGGACTCGGTGTGTAGAGAGACTCGGAAACTATGTAGAAAATAAATTATTAAGTTATCATATATTATCATTATTCCATTTATTCATTTTATATACATTTATTTTTACATTTTTAAATATTATTCTATAAAAAATAAAATAAAAAAAAAACATTTAAAAATACAAAAATAGTAGCCCACCGGTATCGGGCACAGGGTCCAAGCTACCGGTGGTCAGGGCTCCTGAGAGAAGAACCTCCTAACGATACGCGCCGTGTCCAGGAGTACCGCTTTCTGGATCAAGCCCTTGATCCAGCTGCCCAACGAGAGCCCGCTCAGATGTTCGTCGAGGCTCTTGGCTATTATGCCATTGGCCGTCACGACTATCGGCACAATAATGACTGCTGTATTCACATCCCACATGTCGACAACCTCGCGAGCCAGATCAAGATACTTGCTTTTCTTATCTCTCTCAGCCTTATCATTATATTATTATTAGTTAGTCATTATATTCCATTTCATTCTCACTACTTTTTGATCCCTCCTCGTATTATTGAGTTTGCTTATTTGACATTTTAGTAGTGTGTATTTGGCGACATTTCACGTATTCTATTTATTTAAATATGTAAGTGCTGTGCACACCTTTAAGTGAATAGTTCACTGTAGTTGATACAAAAATTGTGATTAATCTGTTGTCAATGTTTTCGTGAAACATTCGTTGGTGTGCCGTTATAATAATAAATAAACAAATTAAGATCCGTAAAAGTTGCTCAGGTTCAGTACAACCCAGAGCATTTGCACTTGATCGCATCGTTTTATCGTTAAGACCATGAATCAAACAATCGACCGCACGCTTGCCTTGAATATCGCATTGGTTTAATAAAGCTAACTTATCGTACAAATATATTTCTAAAGGTTCATTATATTTACTTCCTCTTCTTAACAATATATCCTCCAGGGACCGGCCATACTTATGTTCGAAAGGAAAAGCACTAAGTAGGTAATTTTCCTTTGTTCGCATTAGGACAGATTCGCTTTACGACAGATTCACTTTACGGCAGAAATACAGTGTACTCAATATATATATATATCTGGAAAACTTATTAATAAAACAAGTAAAAAAAAATATATCTTAGGATACGTACCTAGGTACCTATTTATCTTCAATTTAGCCTGCACAAGCGTTCTACACATTCCAGAACTGAAATTTGATGTTTCAATTCACTCCAAGTAAACAATATAGTATTTAAGCTCTCATACCATGTTTTGGCCAATCCCTGGCGCTTCTGCATTGCAAACTGAATTGTAGTCCTTTCATCTCAGCTGTTCGCGGCGAGGCCTCACGTAGCTTATATACTAGCATAAGATATGTATGTAAATAGGTTAAGTAAATAAAAATGTATTAACTTTTTCTTCGAGACCCCTATAAAAACGGGGATTCAAATGCTCCAATCGTGTTGCCTTATTTCTTGAATTATTTTGTTAGGAAACACTTACTAGGTGTTCTAACTTAGTTACCCTATGTCTGTGACTGAAAAACAGTACATAATAGCAGTACATAGCAAGTGCCAATAGCATCTCACCCTGGAACGGTGAATACACACACATGTTCCTCATATATGTGATCAGTAATCTTGTTATTTTCGTTTTAGCGCTTCTAGGTAACCTAGACTTGTTCCTAGGCCCTGTTTTTTGATTTGACTCAAGTAATTCTAGTACATAAACACCACATAGTTGTGATAATATGTTTGTATGAACCAGTACCGCTTTCAGACACATATGGTGCCTGAAAGCATATCGATATGCTTTCTGAAGCATTACCTCTCGGGAGCCTGCGAGCACGTACCCTCGACCATGGATGACGAACATCGCCTGGGTGGTTTAAGTCGAAACCAGCTTATAAGATGGTGGGATCGCGAAATCTTGCAAAATTAGCCGCTTTCAGGTGTCCTAAGTTCCTGTAGGCTTAGAGATGTACTTATTAAAGTACTACCATTCGTTAGTCCACTTTCCTGTCTTTTCTTTTCAACCACACTTCTGGAAGGAGCCTCGCTCTGGTGGTTTGGGAGTTAGTCGACTTGCAAGGTTGCGGGGTCCCAAAAGTTTTTCATAGAATCAACCCTTCCAGGGTGAATACTCGTTCGAAGGTTGAAGTTGCACCCACCAAAGTGTTACCATTGGGTTACCTGTCGGGATAGCTACCGGATGACGCTTGGTGGGTGGAGATCCCTCAGATAGTTTAAGTACAATATAACTTTTAATGTTTAAAATGTGTACCCTTTTTTCATTCCGACACTTTCAGGCAGCTATGCGCCTGAAAGATGTAAATGTAACTATAGATATAGCATATTTCTATAGTCTTATATAAGGGCTACGAGACCCATGTAGTATCCTAGTTGTAAGCTGTATAGTTTTCGAAGAAAAAAATAGTTACTAAGTTAAAAAATCAACAAAATCTCCCTTCATCCTTCATTCTTCCTGGAGTATCTGAAGGGATATAGTTACGGACCTGGTTGAGAGTTCATTGGATGGACCATTCCAGAGCGTATTCACCTATATATGACACGTCATACGGGACAGGAATAAGAGAGGTTTTGCTGGTTTATAGTCTAAGTCTGTAATGAAAATAACTTAAAATAAAAATCTAATTTGCAAGCGATTTCGGGGTCCTAAATAAAGTAAAGTGACCATAAGCCGCGTACTGACTGAGCGAGTAGCCTCGCGAGGCAGCCGCGCGAGGCAAATTCTCGGTCGGTCAGGACGTGCCTCGGCCGAAACAATCGCAGGCGATGCCTCGCCCGAGCGTGCCGCGGCCTGAGCCGAACGTTGTCGGTTTTTGTCGACGCTCACAAGTGCCTCAATAAGTTTGCCGCGCGCACTCAAGACGGTTGTGTTTTGCCTCGCTTTTTAGACCGATAGCGCTAGGTTTTGAGGTTTCAAAAATATTAAAGTTGTTTGTGTTTCGCATATAGTTTCCAGACCATTTGCCCAACCTAATACCTTAGTTTGTGTCATCCTAGGTATTTGCATAGGTAGAAATTTAGGTATTTGTCTTTTCGACCAGTATTGGACGAAAAGAAAATTAGAGATGAAAATTTTACTTTCACGATAATAACGAAGTAGTAACTGATGTACCTAGGCATTTTGTGTCACATCTATCCACGATAATCCTAATACTTAACCAATACCTAACATGTATTGGTTAAGTAAACGGCCAACTAGCTCAAAAGAATATTACAATAGGTTAAATAGGTGTTACGCGTTTAAGAGTACTGATATCTGTTGGTTAAAATATTTTGTGTCGAATTCATCCACGACTTTTATAGATATTTTATTTTTTTATTACAACACCCTGTAAAATCCACAAAAGAAAATGCAAGTTATTAGAGTTTACGTGTTTTTGATTATTATGGAGTAACAAAACACTGTGCATTATTTGTGTCGTTTTTATCCACGAAATCTTATTATTAAAAAAAAAACTAGACTTCTTCGCACGAAGGGCGAGCGCGGAGAAAAGCGCGGGAACGCGCGCGGCGGGTGCCGGCCAGCCAGACTCGCGGCGCGTATATTTATTTACATTAGGTCTTTGCAAGTTGCAACAAACAAGTGCGTACGTTATTTATGATGCATTTGATTGATTAATACACACTTGCACTAAAAACTTAACTAAGGATTAGTTGCTAACACGAGGTTAAATTGACATTAACGTATAACAAACTGTCAATTTAACCTAGTGTTAGCAACTAAATCTGAGTTACATTTTTTGCGCAAGTGGGCCTTAACAGTTAGTTATGAAGCCGTGAAAGACTAAAATGGAATATAATCTAAATATAATAAATGTGTTATATCGACACCCAATATATAACCCAATACAAAGTAACTCAATATGGCATGGTTTTCAACACAGTTTTTTTTTTTTTGCAAGGTTTTTTTGTTTAACTACTGCAGGCATAAGTTGTTCTGTACAATTTCAGGTTTCATGTTAATAATTTTAATTGCTTTCTCAGTTTTAATAAAACTACTGCAAGTATGATTTTTGATTTGATATGATTTTTGATGTACAGATTTTAAGTTCAATATGAAAATCATTGTAACTACCGTTGCAATGCAAATTGTCCAGAATCCAGACCGATACAAGTGGTGTCTAATCCCATACAAAGAAACCGAGCCGACGTACTTTATTGATTATACTGATTATTTTATGTACACCAATCGCGTTCGGTTCCGTTACACGGATAAAGATGGTGATCCATCTATCGCCGTGGAACGGCACCGAACGCGAACGATTTACAAAAAAATATTTGGTATAATCAGGTGAAAAACGCTAGTTACGTCGGCACGGTTTCCTAGTATGGGATGAGGCATCTGTATGTATATAATACTAGATTATATTATCTGTGTCGCTACTCTGTGTCGACAAGTTCATCTTGGGTAACGGCTAACTTATGTCGGAAAATAAGGCCTTCAACAGCGCTGCCAAGTCCTGCAAAAAGGTGTTGCAAAGGTCTCGGTCCGACCACATTACTAACATGCCACATAACTACAGTCGAATAGGGACATAACTTGCGTCTTACCCAGTAGGTAATAAAGAGTTTCGGTCCCTGGGTAAGTCGGTTGAGTCGAACTTCTGCCATCCCTCACTACCACCACTGCTGAAACCCGACTTCACTGAGGAGAAGGCAAGCTTATTTGCCTTTTTTGCGGAATCTTTGCGTCTGAAGACACAAGAAGGACAGTTGAGCTGATCCGGCCAATTACGTACTTCTACGTGTGCTTAATATTAAGCTCTTGGCATACCTAGAAGCTAATGACATCCTAAGTGATTGCCAATACGGCTGCCGCCGAACTCGTTGTATGCCATTCACATCTGGAGTGAGGCAATCGAAAGGCACGGGGAGGCGCTTGCCGTCTCCCTCAAAAACTCGAAAGCTTTCGATAGGGTCTGGCACGGAAGCCTTATTAGTAAGCTTTTTTCATTAGGTCTGCCTGGTGATGGTATGTGTGATTGAATTGTAGAATTTGAGTGGTTATAGATGGGTGCTCGTTGGACCAATTGGATATTAATGCTGGGGTCCTTCAAGGGTTGGTACTCTCAGCAACGTTATTTTTGCTGCATATAAATGATCTGCTAAAAATTTGGGCATGCAGACGACAGCACTGTATCCAAATGTGGTGATGCCAATTTGGCCAGGTTCTATGCTGCTAAAACCCAGGCGTGTCATTTCTCTGTTAAAATGAGCGAATGCCACTCGGCTCCTTCCTTCCGAGGTGTAAACGTGCCAATAATGGACCATCTTGAGCTTCTTGTCGCAACTTTTAACACGATCCTCAATTTTGGGCCATACATTGAGGCAAAGGCTCAGCTGGCTGCTATAAAGTTGGGTATCCTCGCAAAGGAGAAAGAGGAGGAGAGGGCTATGCTCGGAGTTTCCTTGCGTGATCGAATCAGAAATGTTAAGATCCGCAAGAGAACTAGGGTTACCGACATAGCCCGAAGAATTGCCAAACTTAAGTTGCAGTGGGCAGCGCACATTGCTCGCAGAACGGATGGCCGATGGGGCAGAAAGGTTCTGGAATGGCGACTGCGAACCGGAACGTTGCGTTGGAAGGCCTCCCACCAGGTGGACCGATGACCTGGTGAAGGTTGCGGGGATCCGCTGGTTACGAGATGCATGGGACCGGTCAATGTGGTGACGCTTGGGGGAGGCCTATGTCCAGCAGTGGACGTCTTTCGGCTGATATTATGATGATGATGATCCTTGCAAAGGTGAGATGGTTCTTCACGCCAGAACAGTTTTTCAAGTTGTATTAAGCGCAAGTTCGATGATGTATGGAGTACTTATCTCATTTCTGGGACGGATCTGCCAAATACCAGCTTGATGCACATAAGTTGATAAAAAAACCGGCCAAGAAGCTCATCAGCGATGAGGCACTGGTAGAGTCAAAGCTCTAGAGCCTTGAACATCATTGCCAGCTTATCGGTTTTTTATCAGCTGCATTTCGGGGAGTGTGCAATGAAATTACATGATCTCATATTCCGCCTAGCTCGTTTCGTTCCATTCCCGTTCGTAGAACATAGAGCAGTGATGGCCCAGTGATAACAGATTACATAAATTAAACCAATGTGTAACTAAAGTTACAATGTTATTCATATTGGGTGTCGATATGTGGTCTCATACTGGACGTTAATACAGTGATTGTTAAAAAAGGGGATTATTAAAGTTCATAGAATCGAGCATTGTAAGGGATGACGGAAAAGCCGAAAAAAAGTCCATGTTTTAAGGACCGTGATGAAATAAAACTATACATAATCACTATCACCACACATATCTGGAGCTTTTTTTCACTTCGTGTATTATTTGTTTTGCTAACTGTACACTACCTACTCGAAGCGTGGCACGGGATATTGAGAAGCAGTATAACGAAAAAGCGGTAGGTAGGTAGGTAGGTACCTACCTACCGCTTTCAGGTTCAAATTGGAAGCGAATCGAAGCGTCAATCCAAGAAAATAATTGACCACATTGACCGTCTTCTAAGCATGGACCATTGACATTCGTAGGTAAGACAGATTGCAGACGCATGATTTGTACAAAATTCCCACGTCATTATTTTTATCTCTATAGGTTACAAATTTGTTCATTGCGTAGCGGAGATAAGAATCAATCAATACTCAATATAATAGTTATGTTATCTATCTTATTATATATAAACATATAAAAGAAGAAAGTGACTGACTGACTGACTCACTCACTGACCATCAACGCACAGTCCAAACGGCTGAAGCTTCAATCATGAAACTTGGCATGTAGGTTCATTTGGTAGTGTAGGTGAGCACTAAGAAAGGATTTTTGGAAATTCCACCCCTAAGGGCGTGCAATAGGGGATGAAAGTTTGGATGTTTGTTTGTTTGTGTTGTATTGTTGTTGTTGTTTGGGTTTGGCAGTATGCTGGTGTTGATTTGAGGAAGAATTGCTTTTCCCATGGACAGTTCTATGTAGCGTGTTCACGTGTTAGTTCATCAAATAGTCTGGTAAAATTGGCGCCGACATCCAAAATGGTTAAAAATGTTGTTTACAAGGAAATACTATAATTTAATTGCTTACTTATGATTATGAATTAGTCATGGATAAACACAGAAATAATGAAGGGATAGATAGGGACAGGACAAGGATAGAGCGTATTGATTTAAAGTAGGTAAGTATAAGTCTGTCCTAAGAAAAACTTTCATATTACATTATTTTTATCATATTTTTACTTTTTCTCTACATACTGTTAAAAAATGGTAAGGAGAAGCATTTAGTCTACGCGTGTGTATCCGCGGGCAAAAGCTAGTTTATTTATATTATGAACGCTACGCATCTAAAAAGAAATCGTACCGAACGAACGTGTGTGCATGCGTATGCCGCCTGGCCTCCTTCGCCCGGCCTCCTGCGCCCGCTTCGACCGCTACCATTGTTTTTGTGTTTTATTCATATAAAGGTACATATCGTGCATGAAAATGACACAAATTTACAATGTCAATGCATTTATGATATTGATTATGTTAACTCTAATGATTGTAATATATTTTTGAAGCGTTTGTAGCTTGGAAAAACAAAATAATTAAAAATCTTAAAATTGAGTGGCCTAATTTGGCACAAATTTAATTAATAGGGATATGTAAGTGATCTGAGAAAGGAAATAGTAATTTCATAAATTGTAATATTTTTTTGCACTATTTTTACACACTGACCCCTATGTCAGTTTGCACTGGACGAATATGACACAAATTGGGTTTACACACTCCGCAGACTATCCTAGTTATGATAGCATAATTATTTTAAACTTTAATTTAATTTTGCCAGTTTTGATTTGAATAAAAATAATCAACCACAAATCATCGAATTACTGAAAATGAAAGTAACAGATGTGACACAAAACGCAAAAATAAGCTACATAGGTACGACTGTATCCACAGGCAAGAAATAAGCAACTTTAGATTTTTTTTAACTTATGACATCAAAATAGCCTAGCGCTATCGGTCTATTTACGACGAACGACGGAATCGTTTGCTTCATGGATAAAGAACAGTGCCTTAAATTAATACAATTATATGGCCAATGTAGTACTTTGGGACGCACAATGTTCTGATTATACTAATAGAGGACTAAGAGAAGATGCGTCGAGAAACATAAAACTGGAAATAAACATACCAAAAGCGGACTTCAAAAAAATTATGGAATTTTTGGTAGGATCTGATAGGAGGAGAAAAACTGGCTATAAGCCGCGTTAAGCACGCGCAGTCTCTGTTCGACTTCTCTTTTAATTGAGCGCTCGATGCTGCGGCCCTGCGCGGCAAACGTACGAGGCTGCCTCGCGAGGCTGCTCGCTCAATCAGTACGCGGCTAATGACATGTAATTAGTTTACTGCGCGCACCTTTTGTTCTCTGAAGTCCTGCAGAAACGCTTCAAATAGTTATTAAGAATCAAGTCTTTTATTTACTACATAAGAAACCTTCACCTATAAACAATAAAAAAAATTAAAACAAAAAATCAAAAAACCCAACTGCTTCAAAAGCTAACTAAACTAGGTACTACTAAACTTTTTTTGTTTATAACTTTTTAGTTAAGTTTTTTTCGAATGAGATACATTTAAACATATAAGTGTTATATATATTTGAAATCACCTCTTAAAGCCCTTTATTTTGATACCCCACACGATGGGTTTGGAAGAAGAAAAAAAATTTGGGGCCCCACAATATGGCGCCCAAAATCCGCCATTTTTCTATTGTCCAATTTTAATGTAAACCTATGACACTCGCAGGATTAAGACGAATCGATTGACGTGTATGAATCATAAAAATCGGCCAACGCGTCTCTGGAACGCCATATAGGAACAAACATACATACATACATATATACATACATAGACTGATAAACACATTACCCTCCTTCGGCAGTCGGGTAAATAGCAGCCATTAATCAACATCCCAAACTCCAGGACTCTTGAAAACTGAACTATAGGTACCTACAGGCCGTCAACGCACTTGAGAAGGAGCCTTACAACCTCCCGTAATCTTAAATCAAGCGATTACGTCCGCCTGGTACATCAGCCATATACAGTAGCACATTCGTTAACGTTAGGAGCTCGTGGCTAAATAATAACAGCCGCACGGGACGATCTTTAAGGTTAAGCAACGCTTGACGAGGTCGGTCCGTGGATGGGTGACCATTTCAACATGCCGAGTTGCCTCCGTGCCTCAGAAAGCACGTTAAGCCGTTGGTCCTGGCTGTCATTTGAAGATCTTTAACAGTCGTTACGAATAGTCAGACGCTTGAGATCTGACAACAGTCTAGCCAAGGGGTACCGTGTTACCCAGTTACTGGGTTGTGGAGGTCAGATAGGCAGTCGCTCCATGTAAAACACTGGTACTCAGCTGAATCCGGTTAGACTGGAAGCCGACCCCAACATAGTTGGGAAAAGGCTAGGCAGATGATGATTCGTTAACCTTCTTCGACCATACATCTACTCGTTGACCTTTAGAGGACAGGTCAATATCAGGTACAATATTTCTGTAATTGATACCACTACTATGAGGTAACGAAGTAACTAATGTAGATCGCTGAGACTTGCCTAGTCCTAAGGACTTCAATAAATCTAGAACGTCTTCAGATGAAAAAGTAGGGCTATCTGACCTCGGGTTTCCTGGCGACTGGCATGGCTGTCGTTTCGATCACGATGCACGCTGTGCACTGTTGGACTGCGGGCCCGACGATCGCTGGCTTCATTCTGGCACTGCTGGTCAACGCTCGTGCTCAGCCTTGCAGTGGCACGCTGGGACCGGCTGCGCCGTATTCGCACTTCTTCCTCCAGCACAAGCACACGAATGCGAACCGGAGGCCCATAATTCGGAAACGGTGCGTTATAGGACCATGTGTCTCAGAGCTTAAATGGCTTCTATGGACAAGGTTAATAAGTTAGCGAAAAAAAATTTAAGAATTGTGTTAAAAACAAAATGTTCCAAAATTTGACTAAGTCCACTGCCCCTATGGTTACGCAAGGTGAAAGATCGACAGACAAATTTCTCTTTTTTTTCAGTTTTTCGCGGATTTTCTTACATTTTCTCATGGTTATCGACTAGAGCAACAATTTCTTTCCTGAAAAGGTCTTCATCCGAGCTACCATTTCGGAAATATAAAGCGTTATAAGCAAAATCAAATAAAATTCGGAGGCCCATAATTCGGAAACGGTGCGTCGTAGGGCTATGCTTCTCAGAACCTAAATGATTGTTATGGTCAAGATTGACTCGAAACTGCAATAAAATTGAAAAATTTCCCAAAATATAAATAAAAGAAAAAAACTATTATTTTACTGTCCTCGCGCCATAGTTCCCCTAAAGCTACACTCCAACCGAATACTCAAAGAATAAATAATAAATACTCACTTTAAAATCACACAACGATGTATTCCTTCAACAATTAGTTAATATACAATTTCGTAATACTTAATCTCCAGAGTTTTTCATCCAAAAACGAACCGTGCTCCAACTAAACTAACTCCAAAAGCCCGCCAACCTTTTTTTTTCGCCTCTTATTCATTTGTTTTCATTTACATTTTTTTTTTTTTTTTTTTTAACGCGCGGCATCGAACATTCGAATCTATTTCAAAATGTTGCCATATCTTAGAAATTAAATCAAATTAATTTTTTAATAAAACATAACATTGTCCAGTTCTGTTTTATTTTATTACCCGACTGCCGAAGGAGGGTAATGTGTTTATCAGTCTATGTATGTATGTATGTATGTATGTTTGTTCCTATATGGCGTTCCAGAGACCAAACGCGTTGGCCGATTTTGATGATTCATACGTCAATCGATGCGTCTTAACCCTGCGAGTGTCATAGGCTACATTAAAATTGGATAATAGAAAAATGCCGGATTTTGGGTGCCATATTGTGGGGGCCCAAATTTTTTTTCTTCTTCTAACCCATCGTGTGGGGTATCAAAATAAAGGGTTTTAAGAGGTGATTTCAAAATGTATAACACATATGTTTAAATGTATTTAATTCGAAAAAAACTAACTAAAAAGTTATAAATAAAAAAACTTAATTCAAAAAAACAAAAACCCGACTGCTTCAAAAGCAAACTTAAAAGTTTTTTTTTTTTTATAACCTAAAAATCATGCTGTGCAGGCGGAGGATACACCAGATTTTGGTCAGCCAGACCGCGAATATGTATCCTCCGACAGCACAGCATGATTTTTTCCTTGTTTACGACATTTTAGTTTGCTTTTGAAGCAGTCGGGTTTTTTGTTTTTTTGAATTAAGTTTTTTTTTTTAATTTGGTTTTACCTTTAGGTACCTTTATTTTTGGGAAGTATAAATTAAAGAAAAGAATACTGCTTGATACTGCTTTATTGGATGCTGCTTTCCCGCCCACGTCTAGAGTTGGATACTGCCACTAATTAACACAACAAAAAGAAAATGCTTTATTGGATTCTGAATTATCTTTGATGTATGTAGATCTTGATTTTAAATTATTTTATTGCGAAAACTACAAATCGCAAACAATTGAGTACATGTTGGAGCTGTCCTGAATTTTTCATTTGAAGCTGGTGCCGAGAAATTAAAAAATAATAAATGTCACCAGACTAAGAGCTTTATTACACTACAAGGTATTCAGGGCCCTAAACTCTAATTTAGGGTGGTGTAATAACTTTTAGGATTTTAGGATCCCCAAAATATCGACCTTATCGACTCGGAATGGTGTAGTGACACGATATTCAGAGCCTTGGATACCGTGTAGTGTAATAAGCGCTTTAATGTAGACGAAAATGACCTAATGAAAATGTATGCTTTTGACTATTAAATAACAGAGAACATTGTCGTTGTCGTTATTACCGTGCTTTAAAGCTATCTTGTGTTTTGTTTATGCTGTTACATTCCTTAGTGGCAATAAATGTTTTCTTTCTTTCTTTCATAACAAAACCAGCCAAGTGCGAGTCGGACTCGCGCACGAAGGGTTCCGTACCATTTTCGTAAAAAACGGCAAAAAAAAACACGTTTGTTGTATGGGGGCCCCCCTTAAATATTAATTTTATTTTGTTTTTAGTATTTGTTGTTGTAGCGGCCACAGATATACATCACCTGTGAAAATTTCAACTGTCTAGCTATCACGGTTTATGAGATACAGCCTGGTGACAGACAGACGTCTGTCTGCCGACGGACCGCGGAGTCTCTTTAATAGGGTCCCGTTTTTACCCTTTGGGTACGGAACCCTAAAAAGGCAGCCGAGTGCTAAACTGTTGATTTACACCTGAATTCACCTTTTACCTTCTTTACTCCTCAAAGTAATTTCCAAATTCAAAATGATTTTATAAAGATTTGGCTTTTGGAAATTACTTTATTGACTCTTACGAGTCCGCCTCCTTTTTAAAAAGAGTAAAAATGTATTATTTACGTAGTATTTATTGAACTTCGAGTACCCAAACAACTGGTGGCTCTCATCCAATCTCTTTATCGGTCCAATCAGAGTGTGCTAAAGGTTGACAAAACAATGTCTGGGCCTTTCAACTTAGGCAAGGGTGTAAGGCAGGGTTGCATTCTGACTCCCATTCTTTTTAATATTTATGGAGAGTACATCATCAGACGAACTTGTGATGACTGGGAGGGTAGGTTCACAATAGGTGGCACCAAATTAACTAACCTCCGTTATGCAGATGACACTACACTTCTAACTTCGAATGAAACTGAGATGGTGGACCTCCTTAACAGAATGGAAACAATCAGTTTGGAGCTAGGCCTCAAAATAAAAAATGCCAAAACCAAAGTAATGGTGGTGGATCGCACAAACCTTCTCCAATTTACAGGTGCTCTGGCGCTGGAAACGGTAACCGACTTCATCTACCTAGGTACAGGTATCAGCAACACGGGGTCCAGTGAGATGGATATAAGGACGCGTATAGAGAGGGCTAAAAATGCAATGTCCTAATTGCAGAAAATATGGAGAAACCGAAAAATTTCACGTAGGTAAGACGAAAGTGAAGTTGTTCAATTCCCTAGTGTTCTCAATCTTCCAGTACGTTTCGGCCCCTTAGGGGACTGGACTTTGGTGGATTTTAAATAAAACTGACCGTAACCGCATAGATGCGTTTGAGATATGTTGCTGCAGAAAGATGATGCAAATCCCTTGGACCGCCTTTCGCACCAACGACTCCATCCTCCACGAACTGAATATGAAGATCACGAAGTTCACGATCTGCCTTCGTAGGATATTGGAGTTATTTGGTCACATCGCCAAAAAGGATGAAAACAACCTAGAACAGCTGATGGTTACTGGCAATGGCAAGATTGAAGGGAAACGTCCTAGAGGTCGTAGTCCAATAAGATGGTCAGACCAAGTCCGCACATCGTTGAACACCAAACTGCACGAGGCACTCCACGACGCAAAAGACAGGCATAGATGGCGCAAATTAGTGCAGGAAAATTTGCTTCCACGACGACAGGGGAATCACTACCCTCAGTAATGAGGAACACGACGCGAGGAGGAGGAAGAGATTTATTATTGTTTAATATTGATCTTCCTTTAGCACAAAATCAAGGACATAGTAGATTTTAGCCAGCGAAAGCTGGCCACCCTAATTTTGACAACTACTTTGTTGATATGACATTGACAAGTCCTCTAAAAACAAAATTGAAAATAAAAAAAACCCTTAATCAAAATTTTACAAAAGTAGTATCGCAACCATTTAAACTTAAACGCCAAATTTTTTAATAGCAAAATGGATGAGTTTTTAACTACGACTTTGTCAAATTTGGTTAGTAATATGCCCAAGATAGGTTAATTTTTCTCAAAAATGCTATTCTAGTTTGCATGATCGTATTCGGATGATGGTAAAAACGGCATAAGCTAGGCAGAATGCAGATGATTATATCAGAGCTCAGTGGTGTCACAAAAGTGTGTTTATTTTATTATCATTTCAGCCCAAAATGTGTTTTTGAATAATAATAGTGAAATCACATTTGTGTGTGTGAGGATATGAAATAATAGGGGGACGGTTGACAGGACGGTATGTAAGAAGAAAACGTGTTGCGGCGACCCACAGGAACATGATTATTCAAAAAACGTGTTCAGTTGGGATATATATGATCAACCCAACCACAAGTTTGGGAAGAGATTTAGAGGTGGTGTAAATTACTGGCCATCTTAATCCATACTAATATTATAAATGTGAAAGTAGGGTAGGGTAGTGTATAAGTGTAGGGTAGGGTAGATAAATGTTTGGTAATGTTTGTTTTGCCATAAAAATGGCAAAACAAAGTTTGCCGGGTCAGCTAGTAATATTATAAATGTGAAAGTTTAGATAATTGGATGTGTGTTTGTTTCTCAATCACGCCAATGCTCAATGGCTGAATGGATCTGAATGGCAATTTAGCACAGAAATAGATTATAGTCTGGAATAGCACACAGGTTACCATTCATCCAGGTATAATGTTTCCCTGGTGACGGTGGACAGGACGAAATGGAAGACCGGATGAGTACATGGACCCCGACACGGATAGGTTAGGTTCGAAGGAGATGATGGGAGCTCAAGTGAGCAAGCAAAGCAAGTGAACTCGGCTCTCATCATCTCCTTCTTGTTAGGTTACTTTAGACTCTGCAGACAGAAACAGAAGCCGGCTCCGTCGACTTTGTATCGTTTCCCTCCCTGGATGGCAGCTAACAGAAACTCTGTTTTTTCAATTGCTCTACTAAATTTATTTTTTTTAGAACTCCGGTAACTTCAATGAACTGACTCTAGTTATAGGCAACGAGAGTTGTGACTTGGACTCCGCAGTGAGTGCTATTGTCTTTGCGAATTTTTTAGCATGGCAATACAATCAGATACAATGCAAAGTTTGCACGAAGGCTCATCGAGATAAATCAGATGTGGCACATAAGGCAGACATATTCGTTCCAATTCTGAACGTTGATCGCAATGACTATGAATTGAAAACTGAAGTTGTTTTTTATTTGAGGAGTAAAGGAATAAATGATAGTAATTTGGTTTTTAGGTATGTAATATTTTTTTAATATGTTTAATTTATGTCGTGGTAGTACTGTGACTAAGACCTTGCCTCTCGTGCTTGAGATTGTGGGTTCAAATTGGGACATTATTATTTTTAAAAACAAATTTACGGAAAACAATCATCACCAACTTTTTAAAATATCCATAAAACTAAAAAAACCGGCCAAGTGCGAGTCGGTCTCGCGCACGAAGGCTTCCGTACCATTAACACAAAAAAATGGCAAAAAAAGAACATGTTTGTTGTATTGCAGCCCCACTTAAATATTTATTTTATTCTGTTTTAAGTATTTGATATTATAGCGGCAACAGAATACATCATCTGTGAAAATTTCAACTGTGTAGCTATCACTGTTCATGAGATACAGCCTGGTGAAAGACGGACAGTGGAGTCTTAGTAATAGGGTCCTGTTTTTACCCTTTGGGTATGGAACCCTAAAAAAGATTAAAATAGCCTGAGATACACCTTAAGTTAAGACACCTTTATGTCATCAGATTGTGGCTGTGAAAGGCAAGTCAAAATAGTTCCAACTGTTTTGGATATTAGCTTGAACAAACAGACAGAAGGACAAAAAAACATTAATTTTATACATTTAGAAAAAATCTGATATTTTGACATTACAAATAGATAGTTACTTCAATGTTTTTTATCTGTACAGTTAAGTCTGAAATTGCCAGTCTACCTTGAGAAATGAGGTGATTAATACGTACTTGTGCCTTCTCTGTATGAGAAGACGCCTTTTGTTAGGGTTCCGTACCCAAAGGGTAAAACCCTATTAGTATATATAGTCCTAGGACTCCACTGTCCGTCTGTCTGTCATCAGGCTGTATCTCATTAACCGTGATAGCCAGACAGTTGGAATTATCACAGATGACGTATTTCTGTTGCTGCTATAACATAACAACAAATACTAAAAACAGAATAAAATAAATATTTAAGTGGGGCTTGCTTCCGTACAACAAACGTGATTTTTATGCCGTTTTTTACGATAATGGTACGGAAACCTTCGTGCGCCAGTCCGGCCGGCCCCCACTTGGCCAGTTTTTAAATTTCACATATCAAACAAATGAATTGTTGCGACACTTGAAACAAAGTGTAAAATAAACAATTGTGTACCTCTGTGGCATTGATGCTCTCTCAAATTAATTGATTTTCTTTTAACTAGAACGTCTTTGCAGGTGATAGATACTGAATGAGTTTTTTTTTGTATTCCAGAGATGACCACGATCTAAAGGCTTTGGTGAATACGTCTAAATCTAAAGTTATACTGGTAGACCATCATGTTTTGGCTAAGAGGGACGGATTCCTGGCTCCGTATGTAACAGAAATTATTGATCACAGGTGCGTCAATCTTTTAGTTTACTTAAAAGGGCTGGTGTGTGTTGCCAGTGACCAGGGTCTGAGACGTGGACGCTCACAATGGGCCTTATCAGAAAGCTTAAAGTCACCCAAAAAGCAATGGAGTAGGCTATGCTTGGAGTTTCCTTTCGTGATCGCATCAGAAATGAGGATATCCGCAGGAGAACCAAAGTTACGGACATAATCCGAAGAATTGCGACACTTAAGTGGCAGTGGGCAGGGCACATTGCTCGCAGAACGGATGGCCGATGGGGCAGAAATGTTCTGGTGTGGTGTGGCAACCGCGAACCGGGAGACGATGCTTTGGAAGGCCTCCCACTAGGTTGACCGATGACCTGGTCAAGGTTGCGGGAACGCTCTGGATGCGAGACGCACGGGATCGGTCAATGTGGCGACGCCTGGGGGAGGCCTATGTCCAGCAGAGGACGTCTTTCGGCCGAAATGGTGAAACGGCCAGGGCCTGCAGTCTCGACATGGCTAACGATCGTTACGTTAAGTAACATTCGTTAACTCTTACCACAAAATAGTAAGTATACAGAAGGGCCACTCCCGCCGTTTGGAAAATTGACAGCTAAACTTGACAGATTCACTAGGGTTGTAGTGTTCGTGATATTAAATGGACATTTGATGCCCTGTCTACCCTCTAAGGCATGTAAGCATGATATGATGTATGTTTAGACGAATCTATGTATTTATGTTTGTAACTTGGGCAACCTACCCTTTTTTTTTAATTCGGAATCAATATAGTAGCAACCCTAGTGAATCTGTCAAGTTTAGCTGTCAATTTTCCAAACGGCGGGAGTGGCCCTTCTGTATACTTACTATTTTGTGGTAAGAGTTAACGAATGTTACTTAACGTAACGATCGTTAGCTATGTCGAGACTGCAGGCCCTGGTGTCTGCAACTCCACTGGTGGGATATCCGATAAGGAGCGGCCTTCACCCGTCTGTTTAATGGATGAAAAGCATTTTATATCAAACTAGCTGTCTCCTGCGGCGTCGCTCCCGTCAACTGGCTACCTACCCGCCTACCCTACCCTACATACCTACCTTACACTACGTTACCCTATTCTACCTTACCCTATCCTACTCTAACCTACATACCTACCTTACACTACGTTACCCTATTCTACCTTACCCTATCCTACTCTAACCTACATACCTACCTATCCTTCCTACCCTAGCTACCTACCTACCCTACATATATGATTCTTGCGTAACTTTAACCGTTCACGCAGCGCACGGAACGGAAGCTCTCAAAAGGAATACATATTTCCAGTTCTTACAAAATTTTTCATTGATGCTCCGCTCCTATTGGTCGTAGCGTGATGTTATTTAGCCTAAAGCCTTCCTCGATAAATGGGCTAACCAATACAAAAATAATTTTTCAGAACCGACTGGTAGTTCCAGAGATTAGCGCGTTCAAACAAACTAACAAAAAATCTAACTCTTCCGCTTTATTATATTAAAAAATAATACTACCTGGCCCGGTAGACTTCGTTCCGCCTTAGAATTTTTAATAAATTTGGTGACATACCGACAGCAGCGCCACGTACCGGGTCCAATTATGTTTTCAAACCATCCAGGAACACATTGAAATATACACGCAAAATTTCATCCAAATCAGTCCAGCCGTTTAGGAGCAGTTAGGTGACAAACACACGTACAGAAGAATTATATATACATACTAGTTGACCCGGCAAACTTTGTTTTGCCATAAAAACACCAAACATTTATCTACCCTACCTACCCTACCCTACACTACCCTACCCTACACTACCCTACCCTACACTACCCTATCCTACACTACTCTACCCTACACTAACCTACACTACCCTACCCTACCCTACCCTACACTACCCTACACTACCCTACCGTACCCTACACTACCCTACGCTTCACTACCCTATCCTACACTACTCTACCCTACACTAACCTACCCTACCCTACCCTACCTTACCCTACACTACCCTACGCTACACTACCCTATCCTACACTACTCTACCCTACACTACCCTACACTACCCTACACTACCCTACCCTACCCTACACTTCCCTACCCTACCCTACCCTACACTTCCCTACACTACCCTACTCTACCCTACCCTACACTACACCACCCTACCCTACCCTACCCTACCCTACTCTACCCTACCCTACCTACCTACCTACACTACCTACCCTACCCTACCCTATCCTACACTACTCTACCCAACACTACACTACCCTACCCTACACTACCCTACCCTACCCTTACCCTACGCTACCCTACCCTACCCTACCCTACCCTACCTACCTACCTACGCTACACTACTCTACCTACCTACCCTATCCAACCAAACATTTTTTTTTTTTTTTTTTTTTGCTTTTAAACCTTCCCTGTATTCTGTCGAACATAACAAAAAAAGAATTATTCAAATCGGTCCAGCCGTTCTCGAGTTTTAGCGAGACTAACGAACAGCAATTGATTTTTATATATATAGATTATACTAGCTAACCCGGCAAACTTTTTTTTGCCATAAAAACACCAAACATTCTTCTACCCTACCTAACCCTACCTATCCTACCCTACCTACCTACCCTAACTACCCTACCCTACCCTATTGTGAATCTAAATCATCCAGGGTGCCAACCAAACGCATACAAAAAAAAAACATTTAAATCGGTCCAGCCGTTTAGGAGTGTGTGTGTCAGTGACGTACACACGTACAGTAAAATTATATATATATATAAAGATTAAGATAAATTCAATATGTTCAAAATATACCGCGAGTGGGTTATCTTGAAAATTACTGTCAAGACTATAATGGCTTATATTTTCTGAAAGAACTACATAAGTTCTTAATTTTATGTTAAAGAACTTAAAGTCAACTGTGTCTCAGTTTTGTAATTTCAGGATTGAAAATTTCCACTTCAATTCAATTCAATTTCAATTTATTATCACACGCAAGTTATTACAAAAGCAATTTACACAATTGAATAAAATTTAAATATATACTCTAACACAAAGGAAATGGCCATGGGCCCCAAACTAGGCACAGCCTGTGTCTTGGTGGCCCATGATTAAGAATAAGCATATTGAAAGTTCTGTGTGACACAGCACAATGTTATCAAATAATTAAATAGCATTAAAAATTTAACAATCAAAATCATAAAAATAATCCAAACCAATAATTACAATAAAATTAATAATATAGTTTAAAATTAAAAAAAAAACTTCAAAATTAAGATAAAAAAACCAAAACATAAATCAGATTAATTTCCATCAGTTAAAATTTATCGGGAATCAGAAATTAAATCATCAAAACCAATAATTACTTAAAAATCCTAACAAAACTAATAATTTAATTCATTCAAAAAGAAAAGGCATTCAATATGAAATCAGAGTTAGACTTCATTTACATTTACTTCAGGTTTCCAGGTATACTTCTTATAAATCAACGTAGTAGAAAGGTCATTCACTTATGCCGTTGTCACTTTGAACAACATGCAAAAATATCATTTATACCATTCCCCCTCTAAAAAGCTTATTTTATTCACTGAAAACAGTGAATAAAAAGCACTTTTAATCACTGTTTTGGTGTTTGAATATGGAACACACCAATGTATTAGACGTCCATCTCAATGCTATGTAACCTCCTTGCGCCTCCTTGCGCAAAAAATACTCGATACAAACTTCTTTTGCAGAGAATATTCGACTTTTAAACTCCCTCGATTTTAATTTTGAGTTTTTTTTTTTATATTTTGGATTTTAATAATGATTTTGATTTTAGTGTGGGATATTTATTTGGATTGTAATTCTAATATTAATTGCAATGGTGTTTAATTAATTATAATTATGTAACGTAACGGAGGTGGACACTGGCCCCTGAAACACAGGTGCTGATACCTAGGTCAGGGGTCTGAGTTTCACATTTTTTGTAAATTTTGAAGGCAATAAACTATTTATTTATTACTCGTAATATTCCTTGTGCTTTTCGCTTAGATCTTTCTTTTTCTTGAAGTCATGGTATAAAATATAGTATGCAACTCTTGAATAAAACGGATTTATATCGAGGGCCATGAATCACTCGCGTCGCTCATGATTCTAACACTTGAATCACTCGCTATGCTCGTGATTCAATCATCATGAATCACTCCCTACGGTCGTGATTCAGTCGTTAGAATCTTTCACTTGCTCGTGATTCATCTATGGCCCTCGCTTTAAATCCGTCTTTTATTCACTAGTTGCATAATATACTATTATACCATTCCCCCTCTAAAAAGCTTATTTTATTCACTGAAAACAGTGAATAAAAAGCACTTTCAATCACTGTTTTGGTGTTTGAATTTAGAACACACCAATGCATATTCAAACTACATCTCAATGTTACAGCACCTCCTTGCGCATAAAATACTCGATACTAACTCCTAGTGCAAAGAATATTCGACTTTCAAACTCCTTCGCTTTTAATTTTGAGTTTGTTTATATTTAGGATTTTAATAATGATTTTGATTTTAGTCTAGGATATTTATTGAATACTTATTTGGGTTGTAATTCTAATATTAATTGCAATGGTGTTTAATTTATTATAATTATGTAACGTACCGGAGGTGGTCACCGGCCTCTGAAACACAAGTGCTGTTATCTAACTCAGAGTTTTTTTTTTGTAAACTTTGAAGGAAATAAACCATTTATTTTGTATTTATTAATATTCCTTGTGCTTAAATCTTTCTTTTTCTCGTAGTCATGGTATAAAATATAGTATGCAACTCTTGAACAAAACGGATTTATATCGAGGGCCATGAATCACTCGCATCGCTCATGATTCTAACACTTGAATCACTCGCTATGCTCGTGATTCAATCATCATGAATCACTCCCTACGGTCGTGATTCAGTCGTTAGAATCCATCACTTGTTCGGGATTCATCTATGGCCCTCGCTTTAAATCCGTCCTTTATTCACTAGTTGCATAATATACTATTGCACCCTGGAGCTTACAGAACCCTGAAAGTCAAGAAATAAAACAACTGATAAAATTTTCATCTTTTACTCTTTAAAATTTCGCCGTGGTTGAAGAAATTTAAGATTTTTTTACTAGAGCCACAGATTATATAATACTAGCGGACGTGGTGTCACCCACGTAGTTCCCGTTCCCGTGGGAATACAGGGATAAAAAGTAGCCTATGCCACCCGGGGATAGTGTAGCTTCCCAACGGTGAAAGAATTTTTGTAATCGGTCCAGTAGTTTTTATGTTTATTCGTTACATAAAAAACCATCCAAGTGCGAGTCGGACTCGCGCACGAAGGGTTCCGTACTTGGTAAATTGCTGTTAACGATTTATGACGTATTAAAAAAATACTACTTACTAGATCTCGTTCAAACCAATTTTCGTTGGAAGTTTATATGGTAAAGTACATTTTTTTTTTTTTTTAGTTTTATCATTCTCTTATTTTAGAAGTTACAGGGGGGGGGGACACACATTTTACCACTTTGGAAGTGTCTCTCGCGCAAACTATTCAGTTTAGAAAAAAAATGATATTAGAAACCTCAATATCATTTTCGAAGACCTATTCATAGATACCCAACACGTATATATAACACGTATTGATGAAAAAAAAAATTTAATTTCAGTTTCAATTATGGGAACCCCCAAAATTTATTGTTTTTTTCTATTTTTTGTGTAAAAATCTTATTGCGGTTCACAGAATACATCTACTTACCAAGTTTCAACAGCATAGTTCTTATGGTTTCGGAAAAAAGTGGCTGTGACATACGGACGGACAGACAGACAGACATGACGAATCTATAAGGGTTCCGTATTTTGCCATTTGGCTACGGAACCCTAAAAATGCAAATCTTTCCTCTTTATAATATTAGTATAGACTAGCATACAGATGCCTCATCCCATACAAAGAAACTGTGCCGACGGAACTAGTGTTTTTCGTCTGATTAAGATGATTATTTTTATATGTACTTCGATCGTGTTCGATTCCGTTCCACGGCTATAGATGGTGTTAGCAGCGACTTGCAAGTAAAAGGGTTTTCTCGGTTCGTGACTATTTTTTTTTCTTTAAATTCAGTGACGTTTTGTTTTATTGTATTTTTTGCACGTTTTTACAGTTTCATTGTACCAAAATGTTTTCCAATACAAATTTAAAAAATCGGGTTACATGCCTCAGAAATTTAAAACCACGCCACCTATTGGAATCAATTTTAAATAATCCGTTCAAATAATCTTTGAAATATGAATTAAGATCCCAATATTCTATAATTTTGTGCTTAGGAGAGTTGATTAAAAAAGAACATACCATTTTATGAACTATTCTAGAAAATGTTAATACACACAATTCAATAACAAATAGATGCAAATCGCGCTATCAAGTGACATTTATTAAAACCATTTTTTTTTGTTAGCGCAGGGTCCCGGTGCTAGAGATATTATATATCTTACTAGCTGACCCCCGGGGCCTCGCTCCCCCGTCAACTAACTAACTACCTACCTACCTACCCTGCCTATCCTGCTTACCCTGCCTACCCTGTGTACCCTGCCTACCCTGACTACCCTGTCTACCCTGCCTATCCTGTCTACCCTGCCTACCCTGTCTACCCTGCCTATCCTGTCTACCCTGCCTACCCTGCCTATCCTGTCTACCCTGCCTACCCTGTCTACCCTTCCTACCCTGACTACCCTGTCTAGCCTGTCTACCCTGCCTATCCTGCCTACCCTGTCTACCCTGCCTACCCTGCCTACCCTGCCTATACTGCCTACCCTGCCTATCTTGCCTACCCAGTCTACCCTGCCTATCCTGCCTATCCTGTCTACCCTGCCTATCCTGCCTACCCTGTCTACCCTGCCTATCCTGTCTACCCTGCCTATCCTGCCTTCCCTGTCTATCCTGCCTGTCCTGCCTACCCTGCCTACCCTGTCTGCCCTGCCTATCCTGTCTACCCTGCCTACCCTAACTATCCTGTCTACCCTGCCTATCCTGCGTATCCTGCCTACCCTGTGTACCCTGCCTACCCTGCCTATCCTGTCTACTCTGCCTATCCTGCCTATCCTGCTTACCCTGTCTACCCTGCCTATCCTGCGTACCCTGTCTACCCTGACTATCCTGCCTACCCTGCCTATCCTGCCTACCCTGTCTACCCTGCCTATCCTGCCTACCCTGTTTATCCTGCCTACCCTGCCTATCCTGCCTACCCTGCCTATCCTGTTTACCCTGCCTACCCTATCTACCTACTAATTTTTATCTATCATCAATAGTTTTCTCAACGCACGCCAAAGAATGAATTTTACAGGCAACATTTTGCTACCTTGGGTTATATTATTGCAATTTCCATAAGGATCTCTATTATTTTTTTGAAAATATATTATAGCCTATGACACTCAGGAATAATGTAGCATTCTACTGGTGAAAGAATTTTCAAAATCGGTTCAGTAGATTCAGAGATTGCCCTCTACAACGTCACAAACTCACAAACTTTACCTCTTTATAATATTAGCATAGATATAGAGTATAGATTTAGCAATTAAAAAATGTCCCTAGTAGGCTACAGTACGTATAGTTCTCGCCAAACTTCTTGGCTGCCATGAAGTTAGCTACAATGGCTGCGTAGTAGTAAATCTCATACAATAAAAAAAGTTAAATCAAAAAACCCGACTGCTTCAAAAGCGAACTAAAAAGACGTAGCAAGGAGAAAATCATGCTGTGCAGTCGGAGGATGCATATTCGCGGACTGGCTGACCGAAATCTGGTGTATCCTCCGCCTGCACAGCATGATTTTCTCCTTGTTTACGTCTTTTTAGTTCGTTTTTGAAGCAGTCGGGTTTTTTGATTTAACTTTTTTTATAACCTTTTAGTTATTTTTTTTTTCGAAATTCGTACATTTAAACATATAAGTAACATATATTTTTGAAATTACCTCTTAAAACCCTTTATTTTGATACCCGACACGATGGGTTCGGAAGAAAAAAAAATTTGGGCCCCCACAATATGGCGCCCAAAAGCCGCCATTTTTCTATATCCCATTTTAATGTAGCCAGTGACACTCGCAGGGTTAAGACGCATCGATTGACGTACGAATCATCAACATCGGCCAACGCGTTTGGTCTCTGGAACGCCATATAGGAACAAACATACATACATACATAGACTGATAAACACATTACCCTCCTTCGGCAGTCGGGTAAAAACAGCACCGTTTCGCGCCTTGTTCATCGGAAAGTCAACTTCAGGGCGGCCCAGGAAGTTTGGCTAGAACTATATTGTCTGTAGTCTGTACTGATCCTGATTCCTGTGTTCTATCTTCAAACTTTTAACCATTTTTTTTCTCAGGACCTTAGACAAGTCGGGTTGGACATACAAAGACGACGTTCGGTCTACCATAGAGACCGTTGGCTCCTGTTGCACTCTCATTGCACAGCGTATCAGAGACCTGGGAGCCTTGTTAGCAAAAGATGTCGACTTCTTTAATGCCTATCCACTTTGCACAGAGATGTTACGAGGTAAGTCTTAAATTCTTGCCTTCTGCCTTGCCTATTATACGGATGCCAAACATAGAAGTTCAGCAACAACATAAAAAACTAAAAAGTCACATGCCACAGAGGAATGGAGCTTAGCATGCTTTTAAAAGACAAGTAAAATTTCAAAATTTAAAAACCCCCGACACATTTATCTTGCGAAAAAACCGCGATTCAAACAGAAAAACGCCCATGACTTTTGAACGGCTGAACCGATTTTATTCAAACATAGCTAAGAACACTCTCGACAAAATTACCTTTCAAACAAAAAAAACTAAATCAAAATCGGTTCATCCGTTTAGGCGCTATGATGCCACAGACAGACACACAGATACACAGATACATAGACACACAGATACACAGCAACACACGTGAAACTTATAACACCCCTCTTTTTCCGGCGGGGGTTAAAAATCCGACACTCAACAAGAACAAAATCATGTTGTGCAGTCGGAGGATACATATTCGCGAGTTGGCTGATCAAAACCAGATGTATCCTCCGACTGCACAGCATGATTTTCTTCTTGTTTAAGTCCTTTTAGTTCGCTCTTTAAGCAGTCGGGTTTTTAGATTTTTTAAATTAACTATTTTTATTTACAACTTTTTAGTTATTTTTTTTTCGAATTGGCTACATTTAAACATATAAGTATTATATATTTTTGAAATCCCCTCTTAAAACCCTTTATTTTGATACCAAACACGATGGGTTTAGAAGAAAAAAGAAAATCCGCCCCCACAAAATGACGCCCAAAAACCGCAATTTTTTTCCATTTCCAATTTTAATGTAGCCAGTGACACTCGCAGGGTTTAGACGAATCGATTGACGTAAGGATCATCAAAATCGGCCATAGCGTTTGGTCTCTAGAACGCCATATAGGAACAAACATACATACATAGACTGATAAACACATTACCTTCCTTCGGCAGTCGGGTAAAAATCAGAGAAACTACTAAAGCAACTGATGTATTAATTCAAGCCTTAACTTTAAAATAGAAATGGGCTGGACATGTAGCACGCCTTCAGGACCAGAAATGGACTACTATGGATACTATACTTCATAAATGATAGCTTAAGGCGCCGACTCCCTTGAGTAGCTGATTTTAAAATGAGAATCACGTCTAAACGGCTAGTCGTAATTTATTGAAAAAAAAAAATGTAATATGAGACCATTTTCTTAATAATTTCATCTGAGCAAATTTTGAGTTTTATTCGTATAACATAGTGTAATTAATCTGTAAAGTTATGTCTAAAACGGACAAAAACACGACAATCACAACAAAACCACAGGGCGTATTTTAATGAAATCGACACCATATCAAAGACAATTTAATTATCTACATTTTGATCTGAAGCTTTT
The DNA here is from genome assembly GCA_949775005.1 of Orthosia gothica. Lineage (NCBI taxonomy): Eukaryota > Metazoa > Arthropoda > Insecta > Lepidoptera > Noctuidae > Orthosia > Orthosia gothica. The sequence continues at coordinate 58,998,307 of OX459034.1, read as the reverse complement.
TTTTTTTAAGTCATTGAATAATAAGAAAAGTACAAAAAACTACTAAATTTCGGGTCGCGCGGGTGTGAAACGAGTGCGCGTTTTGTTCCCTCAAGGTCGTTGGCGTTAGTCGTCGTCTTAATGGTCTCTGCGACAGCTGTCAGTATCAATACAGTATCTAACATAGCGCTTGACAGGCGTAACGTATACTTCATCTTTTAGGAAGTATACCTATACTTCCTAAAAGATAGCTTAAAGCTGCTTGCTTGCTTAAGATAGCTTAGGTTAAAATAGTCCAATCTAGAGAAGATTAGCTATCTTTGGAGGCCTTTACCCGAAGAGGGGTTCTTGAAAGTGGAAATAGTGCCGTACCTAAAATTATTACAAAAAACATTATTTGTTAATCACATAGATTCAATTTTGTTTTGTAAGATACTTGCATGAAATAAAAGGCTTTTTTATTTTTATTTATTTATTAAGTCTAGTCGTAGCAGACCAGTTGCTAAGACCTCGCGTCTCATGCTTAAGGTCGAGGGTTCAAAGCCGGGCCAATGTGACTTTTTCAATTCATATGTACTTTCTAATTTTATCTTGATGTCGTCGCTGATAAAGGTAAAGGAAAACATCGTGAGGAAACCTGGACTTATCAATATCGAATACCTTTAAACGAGCAATTCTTGTATATATATATATACAAGATTTGCTCATTTATTCATGTTTAATAATATTATCCTTTATGCATGTTTCTTCTTATTTAATACATTTTTAAATATTTTTATAAAATAAATTAAAAAACAAAAACATTTGAAAATATTAAAAATAGAGGCGCACCGGTATCAGGAACAGGGTCCAAGCTACAGGGCTCCAGAGAGAGGAACCTCCTAACAATACGAGCCGTGTCCAGCAATACTGCTTTCTGGATCAGGCCCTTGATCCAGCCGCCTAACGAGAGCCTCCTAAGATGTTCGTCGAGGCTCGTGGCTATTAAGCCATACGACTATCGGTACAATGATCGCTGTGTCCACATCCCACATGTCGACAACCTCGCGAGCCAAGTCAAGATACTTGATTTGCTTATCTTTCTCGGCTTTCACGAGGTTCCCGTCTTGCGGGACGGTAATGTCAACAATCATTGCACGCCTCTTGATTCGGTCCACCACCGCTATATCAGGCTTATTGGCTACAATAGTCCTGTCAGAGAATCATCACTGACAGGACTATTGTAGACCGATCCCAGTACAATGTGATATTGCCATTCTCGAGAACTGTGTCGGGCACATACCTGTAGTACGGCACCTCCGATGCTGATGGATATTCCTGGCTACAAGGTGGTGCCTATGCAAGTACTCTTCGTTAGCTAGACGAGAACAACCAGAAATAATGTGGCGGATCGATTCACCCGGGCGGTGACATGCCCGACACATGTCAACCGTACCATCCTTCACAATAAATCTGCGGTAGTTATTCGTCATGATAACTTCGTCGCGTGAAGCTCCTTACTCTACTATACCTCCCTGCGGTCGTTAGTGTCAAGCACTACAGGCTTGTGCCAGTTTTCATTCGCCAAGGAGAGCGGAGTGAGTCCCTTGTACATTGCTACTACATTTCGATGCATACCCACGTCGGCGTGTAGAAAATATTTCCTGAGATTGCATATCTCGCTGTTGTGGAGGTTTTTGGCATTTAAAAAGCCTGGGCCTCCACATTTCCGCGAGATATACAATCTCATGACCGATGATCGTGGGTGATGCATTCGATATGCATGCAGCAATATACGGACCCGCCTATCCAGGGCGTCAAGTTCCCTTTGAGTCCACTTGAGTATGCCGAAAGAGTACATCATTACCGGCATGACCTAACTGTTGAAGGCGCGCACCTTGTTTCCGCCCGAAAGAAGGCTATTGAATACCGTCTTCAGGCGGCCAAAGAAGCGTTCCTTCAACGATTGCTTCATGTCAGTAGTGCTGATACCTAATGCTTCCGACATACCCAAATACTTATACGAGTAGGTTTCGTTTCGATAGAGGGATCTCAGGTTAATGGAATCCGCGAGTTGAATGCCTACGGATTCCACAATCTCCCCTCGCTTTACATGTATGACCGCACATTTGTCCACACCAAACTCCATCCTGATGGCGCTACTAAAAGTTTCAGTTACCTTCAGAAGCTCGCCATCAGCTGAAGATTGCTGGGGGCAAAGAGCTTCAGGTCATCCATGTAAAGGAGGTGAGATAGAACCTGACCACCTCTCTTCAACCGATAGCCCAGCTAGTTTTCTCTGTTTTAACCCGAGCAGAGCTTGGTCGCCCAGGTAATCTTCTAATATATAAAAATAAGTCGGGTTTTCCTCCCTGACGCTATAACTCGAGAACGGACGAACCGATTTCCATGGTTTTGCATTCGGAAATTTTGGAAAGGTCTCGGGCTCCGTGAGGTTTATAGGTAGGGTAGGGTAGGGTAGTGTAGGTTAGGGTAGGGTAGGGTCCCCCCCCGGTGGGTTCCCGCATTGTCGAGGCGGGGGGGCTCAGTAGCCGTGGCTTGGACAACCACGGTGAAGCCAAGAGGAACCCGAGGAGGGGCCGCTCGTCAGGGCTTCTGCCGATAAGCCGACGACGTAGCGGCCAACATGTAGGTTGCGGTGTTGCCTAGGCGACATCGCAACTGAGGCGGGCCGCGATGTGGTATGGAAGGCATCGCGGCTGAGGGTCGAAGGCCGCGGCGGGAGAGGAGTGCCGGTATTACGGTGCGCCGCTCGCCCTACCCTCCGCGGTCTGCACGGGGTCGCCACCGTCTGATGGCGGACGCGGTGGGGCCGCAGGGGAGGAGGAGTGTCGGTATAGCGCTGGCCGCTCTCCCTATCCCCTGCGGCCGAAAAGTGGTAGGTGGCGGGGCCACTGTCCTGACCCGTCACAGGGGGACCAAGGGTGCCATACACGGGGTTGTCTGGTACCCATGTCCTGGTTTGGTCCCCGGGGTGGTCACGGCGTACTGTGTGTTCTGGTGCGCCGGTGATGGGGGTAAACCCCAGAGGAGGGTCCGGAGACGGACAGCCGCGGCGGGTTCGCGGATGTATGCTAACGCGTTCCCGTGTTCCCGCCATAAGCGGCACAGGAGGACACCGTGGAGTTTTAGTGGGTTAGAGTCCCACATAACTGCGCTATCTCCCCGTGGTAGCACAGTATGCATGAGCATTTCTCCACGCAAAAAAAAAAAAAAAAAAAAAAAAAGGGTAGGGTAGGGTAGATAAATGTTTGGTCTTTTTATGGCAAAACAAAGCTTGCCGGGTCAGCTAGTAAAATTATAAAACAAAGTCCCCCGCCGCGTCTGTCTCTCTGTTCGCGATAAACTCAAAAACGACTGAACGGATTATCATGCGGTTTTCACCAATAGAAAGAATGAAAAACGAGGAAGATTTTTGTGTATAATTTGTCACGGGGGAAGCCGGGGCTGGTCGCTAGTTACCCGACTGCCGAAGGAGGGTCATGTGTCTATGTATGTACATATGTATGTTTGTTCCTATGTGGCGATCTAGAGACCAAACGCGTTGGTCGATTTTGATGATTCTTACGTCAATCGATTCGTCTGAACCTTGCGAGTGTAGTGGCTACATTTAAATTGGAAAATAGAAAAATAGCGGATCATGGGTGCCATATTTTAGTGGAGCCCATTTTTTTTTCTTCCTATTCCATCGTGTGGGGCATCAAACAAAATAAAGGGGCTTAAGAGTTGATTTCAAAAATATATAACACTTATATGTTTAAATGTATCGAATTCGAAAAAAAATGGTAACTAAAAAGTTATAAATAAAAAAAGGTAATTTAAAAAATCAACAAACCCGACTGCTTAAGAAGCGGACTAAAAAGACGTAAACAAGAAAAATCATGCTGTGCAGTCGGAGGATATCTCTGATTATGGTCAGCCAGCTCGCGTATATGTATCCTCCGACTGCACAGCATGATTTTCTTCTTGTTTACGTATTTTTGTTAGTTCGATTCTTAAGAAGTCGAGAATTTTGATTTTTTTAATTACCTTTTTTTTATAAAGTATTTCTATTTTCTGTGTCTGTTTTAGCTACAATAATACTGGACACTGTTAACTTTTCCACTGACTTGAACAAGGCGACGCCGTACGACAGTGAAGTTGTACTGTTCTTAGAAAACCTAATGAAACCTGGAGATCTCAAGGCTGATAGGTTAGTTTTCTATTTATTTTTAATTCTAAATTTTCTATGTTTTTAATTATTTTTATAGGTAAGCTCGCGCTTGACCACTATCTCACCTGATGATAAGCGATGATGTGGTGGATGATGAAGCACGCTTGCCTAGAAGTAACCTATTCACTCTTGAATTAAAGACCCCGACGTTGTAGCTATCGGTAAACACAGACTCCGGCAGGGAATTCCACTCCTTAGCTGTACGCATAATGTAAGTGTTTTCAAAATGTAGACTCCAAGACAAGTGGCATTCGATGTCAGAGAAGGCATTAGTCGAAATGTCAAAATTTACGGGACTGATCACGTCATCATCATATCAGCCGAAAGACGTCCACTGCTGGACATAGGCCTCCCCTAATCGTCGCCACATTAACCGATCCCGTGTGTCTCGCATCCAGTGCATCCCCGCAACCTTTACCAGGTCATCGATCCACCTGGTGGGAGGCCTTCCAACGCAACGTCGTCCAGTTCGCGGTCGCCACTCCAGAACCTTTTCTTCCCCATCGGCCATCCGTTCTGCGAGCAATGTGCCCTGCCCACTGTCACTTGAGTTTGGATCACGTGATTTCTCAATATTGCTTTTCAATTCCATACAATGTTGCCTTTTTGACACTCGCTATTGCCACGTTTTCCATGATAGAACGTCACGTGTCTAGCCTCAGGCCCCCCTAGTCAAGTTACAAACGTTTCGCATCGAATCTCTTTCTACAATCGTTAACGCCTTCTATTTGTACGGTATGACCACGTGAAGCATAGCAGGGTAAGACTGATGTGGGTCCCTGGGCACAAAGGAATCCATGGTAACGAAGTGGCAGATGAACTGGCAAGAGAGGGCTCAGCAAATTATTTTGTGGGTCCAGAACCATCTGTAGGCATTTCGACGTGTCTCGTAAAAGCCACATTTAGGGAGTTTGCAGTTCACATACAAAGAACTCATTGGCTGAATAATACCGGTCTGCAACACTCCAAGAAATGCCTGGGCTCGACGTTCAAAGCCCGGGAATGCATTTGGAATATGAGCAGGGGGCAAATCCGCTACCTGCTTGGAGCCTTTACTGGGCATTTTGGAACCAACGACATGCTCGTGAAGATGGGTCTAACCGCGACACCCATGTGCAGGTTGTGTGGGGAACATACGGAACGCATGGAGCATCTTCTGTGCACATGCGATGCACTGGGTAAGCGAATGAGTCTCCTAGGGATAGGATATCCAAAACCAGAAGACTATAGGCTCATATTTCTTAGTCTCTTTGTAAAACTCATGAAGAGAGTTTTCAACGAGATTGGGGAGGACTAGGTTATCTAGGGGACCACAATAGATCAGATTTCAGTCAGAGAGCCAACGGTACTTTGCGATCCTTGTATCGTTTGAGACGGTTTTTGCCTGTAAAGACGAAGACAATGCTTGTGCAGGCTTTAATTTTCCCAGTCATCGACTATGGGGACGTGTGTTACTTTGACTTGAACGCGGTCTTGCTTGACAAACTAGATAGGGTCTTGAACAACCGTATTAGATTCATATTTAATCTTCGGAAATATGACCATGTATCGAGCTACAGGTCCCAGTTGAAATGGTTGCCCATTCGCCAGAGAAGAAGCTTACGCGCTTTGACCACTCTGTTCTCGCTACTCAATTCGCCCACGCCTCCTTCCTATCTTATCTCTGGCTTTCAATATCTAAGTTCTTCACACGCTCGCAATCTACGTTCTTCCAATAATCTCCTCTTACTCTGTCCTTCTCATACTACTGATTTCGTTCACTCTTCCTTTCATATACAGTCCATTCTTTTTTGGAATGCGCTTCCTTCCGAGATCAGGACGGCCACCAGTCGGTACGCATTTAAGCAGAAATTGCGGATTTATTTTCAACACAAATAAGCAGTCATCTCACTTTCTTATTTTCTGTTACTTCATAAATATATATATATATTTATATAGGTATATATTATATTCAATATATATGTACGTGTATTTCACCTATTTTAGCATAATAACTAGTAGTTTTTTTATTATTAAACTATGCACCTGCCATGTTGTCTCTTCACCACCCTAGGTTGACTGGTAGAGAATGCCTAAGGCATTAAGTCCGCCTTTGTACCTTTGTGCATGAAGTCTAAATAAATAAATAAATAGATCCCAATGGGTCGAAGTGTCCGAGTTATTTCTCGGCCCCTCCACATGATAAGAAGATAAGTATACGAGGCTTTAACCGTAAATGTATTTTTACTGCAGACAACGTGAACATGACACCCTCATCGCGGCAAGGAAAAATGTCGCAAACCTAACTGCAGCACAACTATTGAAGAAAGATGTGAAAATCGTCGGTGATGTCTACATTCCAAGCTTCCCTATACTTGTCAAGGTAAATAAAAAAACCCGTGTGTGTCATGTGAGCTCCGACGCACTACTGAATTTTACTCCCTATGGCCCAAGTCAGTCATTTTTCCATACAAACGTAGTATGGGGATTACTCCACTGTTTGACGATGTAAGCTCAAAATAAAAATATATATCAATTTGTCTCATCATTATCTAGCCCAGTATGGAAAAAAAAAGTTAAAAATAAATATATTTGAAAGTTATGAGCGTCAAAACCCATATTTCAACACATTCAAAGCATCTTTGGGTGGAAATAAATACCATAAGAAGAAAGAAAATTGCAAAACAGAGATTGATTAATAGTTCAACAATGCAAATAATTTTATTTTGAAAATATACATTTAGTAGTTTTGTCATGATATCCATACTCCCAAAGGTCTGTTTATAAAATTTCGCGCGCTCGTTTTCGTCCTAAATCATCATCCATTTCGCTACAAATTTGTAAAAGTGTGTATTCGTACGCAAACTAGCTTCTTACTGGTCATCACAGCATCTATCTCTTTCGCACGTGTTGTCGGATAAGATAACATGTATTTTAACCCCGAGCACAAAATAGTTCGTGCCGTCGACTATAGTGCGCGCGGAACTAGTTGTTCCTAAAGTTAGTTTGTTCTAAACTAGTGCGGCGCGCGGCGCCGTACTTCGCGACGGCAACGCGCGTTGAAAGTTTATTTATTAATTTATTTATTGGCCTACCTACAATTGTTTTACTGTTTATTCTAGTAGAACAAGCAATAATATGCTTGTATCATACAAGCATAGTATACAATATGATGCGATAGACACAGCATGCAAAAACAAAAATTACAACATCCATAAAATTACAATAATAGTGCAGAAATAACACTTACAACAACAAGTGGGTAGTTTAAGAAACAATAGGTACAAAGATAACAAGAAAAATAAATAAAAATATGGTAACTACTTTTAATGGACTTGGCGCTTGTATTTTTGAAGTGTTGTGGAATAAATATCTATTGATTCATCGCAATTATTAAAAAGCCTGCAAAGTCTGGCGATAGAGGAGTTGGATCCCGATACAGTTTTGCGGAATGGAGGGTTCCAAAGTTCCGGCTAGTTTAGACAAAACGCACATGAGATTGCAATAGCGAGATGACGCGCCACCTAAGGCGCGGCCAACTAGTTCCGCGCGCACTATAGTCCAACCTTAAGGTAACAAACGTATTTTAGTTGATAAGGATTAATATTGTATCTGTCTAAATAGCTTTCCAATTACCGACCTTTTTTTTAAGTTAGAAAGTTAGGGTATAGTAAGTTATCTTTAAAGTATTGATATAGCCATCGCGGACTTTTCTGTTCAGACCTATAAAAGAGGAATATCCCAACATACATTGTTTTGTTATATCTCAGAGGGATTAGGCAGCGTTTTCGATGAAAGCTCTCGGGCGGCTTGACTTCTCTAAGATCGTTTTTTAGGGTTCCGTACCCAAAGAGTAAAAACGGGACCCTATCACTAAGACTCCGCGGTCCGTCTGTCACCAGGCTGTATCTCATGAACCGTGATAGGTAGGCAGTTGCAATTTTCACAGATGGTGTATAGGTCTACCGGAATCTCATGGCAAATGTGGAAATAAAAATTTGTTGTGTGCAATACTGGGGAAAATGGATTAAACGATCTTGATACTGTTTCATTTTTATTTATGTGTTTAGTATAAATGAATATGAAGTACCTATATTATAGTAGTCACAGCGGATCTATAAGTCTCTGAAGTTGGCTCTGCCAACCATTGAGCAAGAAACAGTTTGTCATCGAGTATACTGCACAGAGTAAGCGAGATAGGGCGATGCGACATACGTAAGCGAGTGAAAGTGACAGGTATGCAATGCTATCTTCACCTTCAAAATTTACACACAAATAGCTACGGCGCAGGGTCCTGCAGCCAATTGAAAGACACAAAGATCCGCTGTGAGTATTATAGGTATGTGTATGAAGAATGTTGTTATACATCGGGTTATAAACATAGGAAAATATGTCATGAAAAATAAATCAATCGTATATTAATTTATGTATATATTTATTAATATCATTTAAATAGTACTAATAACATAACACCTCATTCAGAACTAGAAAAAGACTCCAAGAACTCCACTTGCTACACGCACACTACAGCACGCTACATGGTAGACATACCACCCATACGCACTAAACGTTTTGGAAATACTTTCATTATGCGTACAGCTAATGAGTGGAATTCCCTGCCGGAGTCTGTGTTTCCCGATAGCTACAATCTAGGAGTCTTTAAGTCAAGAGTGAATAGGTTACTTCTAGGCAAGCGTGCTTCACCGTCGACCACATCATCGCTTACCATCAGGTGAGATAGTGGTCAAGCGAGAGCCTATAATATATAAAAAAAAAAAAAAAAACTTGCATTTCAAAAACTTGTATCTTTGTAGTTTTATGTCATCTAGTCTCCATCAAAATTCTCTTTATTTGGCATTTATGGCATATTCTGCACGACACGCTTTAAAATCAAAGATTGAGTTTAATTTAAGCTTCTTCTTTCCTTATTTTACGATGCACATTGAAAACACGATGCACATATGTCTCGCTTGAGATCGAAGTGGCTTTTTCGACATTTTCACAAAAACAACAAATTGTAAAGAAAATATTACAAAATTTCAGCAGCGGTTGACAAATCTCGTAATTTGATTTGACAGGTGACAATTAACATTGCCATATGAAAATCACAATTTAAAAAACAAAAAATATGCTATGAGATTCCGGTTGACCTATATTTCTGTTGCCGCTATAACAACAAATACTAAAAACAGAATAACATAAATATTTAAGTGGGGCTCCCATACAACAAACGTGTTTTTATTTGCCGTTTTTTGTGATAATGATACGGAACCCTTCGTGCGCGAGTCCGACTCGCACTTGGCCATTTTTTTTAACTTTTCGCCACACAAGGAATTTCTACTGCATCATGGATGCGTTTACTAACATTTAAACCCGCGACATGAAGCAGTTGATCGCTCAACTCCTGTACTAACCGTATCGTCTAGAAATATGTTCTACACAAGCAGAAATGATTATTTGCATATGAAATATATTTATGTTTAGATATTATGATTTATCAATTTATTACAAGTATTAAACTTCTTGTTTAACTAGTATGTATGATTCGAGTCAAATCCTGCAACTGAATTTTAAAACAATTTTCTCCAACCAATTGAGGTAAATTCAATATGGCCCCCAAAGATGGCGGACCAAGAATTTTTATGCACCGCCATGATATGAGTATCAAATGAAATGGTTTGCGGAGAGGAACACGAAACAGGCTTGTTTTTTATTTATTTTTTCTTATTGTGTTTGTTTAACATTATGTCCTCCGGTAGGAGTTCCTGAACCGTCCTGGGGCGCTTGAGGCCGTATCGGAAGCCCTAGTGTGCAACAACTGCACCGTAGCCCTCTTGCTTGGCATGGACCTGGCCGAGGGGCTCCAACGGGACACCGCTCTATACTCGCCCAAAATACCTGAGAAGGCAGTCCTGGTAAGACAATTTAGTACTTGCACGAAAAATTTAACTCAGGGTTTTTTTGTTTGACAAATAGTTTACCCATCTCTCTGCCATTATAATGAAATGCCGCCATTTTAATATCTGGTTGACATCATATTATTTGGCATTTTTATTTTATTTTAAAAATAAGCCTGTGTAACCGAATGTTCGAATGTTTTTGAAATAAAATATTGTTCTGTACTTGTTTCTATAAGCAAACAACGGTGGATGACAGTTAATTCCAAATCCAAAACATAATTTCTGCTTTTTCAATAAAATACTTTTTAATTAAATTAAAGATCTATGGCAATGAGCACAATGCTCAAAATTGCACGACCCTATGCCCGCATTCACACAGATTTACATTATATAAAACGCCTTATATACACGATGAGTGGTTTAACCAGTAAATTTTAATATTTTGAAGTTTTCTAACGGATTATCGGTGAATGGGTCATGAATCAGCTTGCTCGACTGTACTTTGCACGTACGAATACTTGCTTAGTCGGGCCGACGCGACGCGGCGGCTTCGGCCATCCTACAGGGGCAAAAAACACCATACATTTTGAGTAGAAATAATTTAGAAACTTCTGGGGTCTCTGGGATCTTGAACCACTGGTGACATTAGCCAAAAAAACCAATAACCCGTTGGGCGGACAATACTTGTCTTAATCATTTTTGTTTTTATCAATCACATTAATATCCAACTATCTTACGAGATATCACAAATTAAGATTTTTTTACGACGAGTGATCGTTTGGCGATTTTGAATTTTACACATAGGGTCCCATAGATAATGTAGAAACGGTACCGTCGATATTGTACTTTATAGTGCTAACACACGTTCGGATTTGGCCCGGCCGGACTAACTCCTCCCACAAATCCGTTCTCGCTTACACACGCTCGAACCTGGTTCGGTGGACCGACCGGACGGCACAGGGTTGCCAACTTAGGGCTTTTGGCTTCAAATTTAGGGGTAAAGATTGCCACGTTGGGCTTTTTTTAGGGGCGTAAATAATATTTCATGCATTACTAACGAAACCGTTCCTTGAAATGTTGCAAAGTTTAATGATGACGCGATTAATTTTAAAACGAGATGATAGATCATTCGTTACATTTACCCCATTGCCGAAAATGGTTCAGTTTGTTTATGGTAAACAGGTATGACTTCAAGAACTCCGAAAGTTCAAACGAAATGCCAAGTCTGAACTAAAACGATTTAATAACAATTATTAAGAATATAAATATTTAATTCGTTATAAATAAGTTCTAATATAAAGTAATTAAATCTAAGTTGTATTTTATTTACCCTAGCAAAACGAGATACTATTTTTTTATGGATAATATTTTTGTGTTCACCAAAAATCTAAAGGTACATCTAAAATACTGATCGTGCACCAAATATTAGTTGATCTACGAATAAATTATGGTCAAAGAATCAGTCCAAGAGCGAGCGAAGCGAGCTGAGGAACTTAGGGCACCCCGACACGGACAGGTTAGGTTCGAACGAGATGACGGGAGCTGAAGTGAGCGAGCAAAGCGAGCGAACTCAGCTCCCGTCATCTCGTTCGTGTTAGGTTACTTTTGACCCTGCAGACAGAAATAGGAGCCCCGCGCAGCGGGGGTACGTCGACTTATATGAACATATTTTGGTGCACATTCTGTATATTTGGTGGAACACAGGCAAAATTAGGTAAATGAAATGGGAATAAATTGAAGTACTTTTAAATACCATCCTTTTTTTATTAGATAAACTTACTTTACTTTTCAGTCAGGTTTTTGGGTAATCCAGACCATGGATATTGGCAACACAGACGACTAGTTGTAGTTGGTCCGGCCAAACCAGCGGACAACCCTTGGTACGGAGCAGACCATATCCGATGGGAAAACGAGCGGACCGAGACGGACTCAATTAATAATAATAATGTCCGGCGGACCACGCTACACACGCTCGGATATGGTCCGGCCGGACTAACCCCGCCCACAAATCCGTGGTCCGGCCGGACCAAATCCGGACGTGTGTTAGCACTATTATTTTTGACTTTCCTAGTCTGGCTAATGTAACTTTCCAGAACTTTTAGTTTTATTTTTGACATAAGTGTGTACAACTGTACAAAGTAGACTTTTCTATTTAGAGTTATCTGTGAATACTGTCTGTCAGTTGCTATTCTGGATTTCATAATTGGAATGATGGTAATTTTATTTGTTACAGTTGAGTAAACACCTAGAAGAGGCCACGAACCCATCGCTGGGATTATCACGAGCACAACTAAATGGTATTATGGATTGCAAATACTACTGGCAACTCAACCTGTCTGCTTCAAGGAAGCAGTACATTCCCACCGTTAACACGTTTACTGCTAATAAATGAATTACTCACGATCTTGCCATTTAATTCTTTCTTTTTTCCACCGCTCTTGTAGTCCTCAGAAAGATAAGTCTTAGGCTAATTATTTACCTGCTGCCGCCCGCGGATCCGACCGTGTGGTATTAGTACTTCTCCAAATATCTTTAAATAATAGCCTATGTGTTATTCTGATGTATAGCTATATGTCTGTAAAGTTTTATCAAAATCCGATTAGTAGTTTTAGCGTGAAAGAGAGTAACAAACATCCATCCATCCTCACGAACTTTCATGTTTTTATAGTAGTAGTGTGCTAGTATTATATTATCTGTGATAGTAGGATTTAATAATGAATGTACACATGACATCAAGACAATAGTTTTATTTTTAATGTTTATTTTTTGAATTGTATAATTTTTAGGTATTTATTTTAAATATTCGGTAAGCAAGAAAAAAATGCGAAAAATTATTTTTACAAAAAGAAGAATAGTTCGGCAGGATGTCTTCGGCGGTGCCGCACATTTAGTATAATATTTGCTATATCTTCAATCAATTTTATTAGTCCAAGAGCGAGCGAAGCGTCTTCGGGAAGTTAGGGCACCCTGATACTGATAGATTAGGTTAGCAGGGAATGATAGGACCTGAAGTGAGCGAGTGAACGAAGCTCTCGTCATCTTCGTATTAAATCTCGTTCCTTTAAACCCTGCACACGAAAATAGTCTGCTCCAATGATATTCAAATAAACAGATACGTTATACACTCACAAAACAATTGAAAAAAGTGTTCCGCGCAGCAACGGCAGCACACATACACACTTTTCATTCATCTGACATTTCACTACAAATCGAAAGGGATGGCTTGATAAAACCAACAAGAAAAAAGAGACAGCTAGTGTTTGCCACTTGCGTGTGAATGTAAACAAACATTATTCTGACCACCAATGTTTTTTTCTTTTTGTAACCTCCAAATATCAGATTATTAGGAAAAAAAAATTGAAATAAATTAGTAAATTGAGGTGTATTGCGTACTTACATATGGTATGAGATCCCTTCTGTTTTATGTAATTTGGTATTATAATTGGTACACTTTCTAAATACTCACGATGGCATTTTTTTAATTTTGTTTTTGTTTCAACAAAGCGTATCGCTCTTCGCCATGCGTGACATAAACTAAAGACTATTGTCTCCTATTCGAGTCTTCACAATTCGTGCGCTTATAACATATCTGTTTATTTGAATATCATTGGTCTGCTCTGTATTGTCTTTGTACGTGTGCGGTGTTCATCGGTGACTCTCATTCACTCAATCTGTACCTGGCATTAGGTTGCTTAGAAAAATGTATGAAAAATTGCCGTCCATTTTAAAATTTTGAACTTGAGCGAACTGGACATTATGAGTAATCATTGATACAGGCGCCATCTCGCTAGTGGATCTGAGAATTTTATTGTAGTATTGAATGCCGCAGCAAAGTTTGCTGAAAAGGCTGACTATTATATTTACTGCCAAATTCACAAAAACAAAATTAGAATGTGTTATGTGCAAAGACCAAGAAATAGGTATAAGGTCTTTGGTAGGTCTTTGGTTATGTGACATTGTTTTTGTTTAACTGTATCACAGATAATAATTAGCATAATATAATATTGTTCCGTATGGTGTCGGACGTAAAGAATCTCACCATCCCATATCTTCCCGTGGGTGTCGTAAGAGGCGACTAAGGGATACACCAGAGAATGGGCAGCAGCGTTCTCTGTGCTCTTCAACCACAAACTGCGATCGCCAACCCGCCTGCCAAGCGTGGCGATTAAGGCAAACCCCCCCAAACCAAATGAATAGCACAAATAAAAAACGGCCCCGAGTACCCGGCAGTCCGTCTACCCTCGACTACGGTAGCGGTCGAGGCGATGGCGTGGCAAGGGGTGCGAAGAATCCCCGGAGTGAAGCCGGCTACCCCAATAAACACCGACGACTGGCCCTGGCAACATACAACACGCGAACACTCCGGACCGACGAGAAGATAGCCGAACTCGAGGAGGAATTGAGCAGGTTGCGATGGAGTATTATAGGGTTATCTGAAGTCCGAAGAGAGGGGGAGGACTCGATAATCCTCAAATCCGGTAACCTGCTCTATTTCCGAGAGGGTGACCGGCAGTCCCAGGGTGGTGTCGGGTTTATCGTCCACAAGTCCCTTGTGAACAACGTGGTGAAGATCGAGAGTGTGTCGACCAGGGTGGCGTACCTTATACTCAGAATATCCTCGAGATATTCGCTGAAGGTCATACAGGTCTACGCACTGACCTCGGCACACCCCGACGACGAGGTAGAAACCATGTATGAGGATATCTCTATAGCCATGCATGGTTTCAAAACTCACTTCACCGTTGTCATGGGGGACTTCAACGCAAAACTGGGCAAACGAGACGAGGATGAGCTGCAAGTGGGGCAATTTGGAGTTGGACGTCGGAACCACCGGGGTCACCTACTGGCCAGTTTTATGGAGAAGGAGGGCCTCTACATGATGAACTCCTTCTTCAAAAAGCGTGAGCATAGGAAGTGGACCTGGCAAAGCCCCGATGGTGCAACAAAAAACGAGATCGACTTCATCATGTCAACCAAGAAGCAAATGTTCAATGATGTCTCTGTGATCAATTCGGTGAAAACCGGGAGCGATCATCGCATGGTAAGAGGCACATTGAACATTAATAACAAGCTTGAAAGGTCTCGACTGATGAAGTCAACGCTCCGTCCAGCACAGATCCAGATCCAAAACCCCGAGAGCTTTCAGCTCGAACTCTAGAATCGTTTCGAGTGCCTAGGGAGCTCCGTGGACGAATACAGCGACGGGTTCGTGGAAGCTGTCCATACGGTCGGGTCTAAGTTTTTCAAGACCCGCCGTACAGATATAAACAAAAAGATCTCTGATCCTACTCTCAAGCTTATGAAGGAGAGGCGTGAGATGATCCTGCAGTCTTCAGACGATGCGTTGAAATACGAGCTTTATAGACGGATCTCAAAGTCCTTGAAAAGCGACCTCCGCCGCTATAATACTGAGCGTATTAAAGACGCAATTGAGCGGAATAAGGGCTCCAAGGTCTTTGCAAGAGATCTGTCTATTGGGCAGAGCCAGCTCACGAAACTGAAGACATATCCGCCAAACCGGAGCTTCTGAGGGAGATCGAGAAATTCTATGGGCAGTTGTACACGTCAACCAGTAAACCCGTCGCGAATCTAGTAAAAGACCCTAGAGCTAGATTGACCCGTCACTATACCGAAGACATGCCGAACGTCAGCCTGTACGAGATTCGGATGGCTCTTAAACAGCTTAAGAACAACAAGGCACCGGGTGATGACGGCATTACGGCCGAACTCCTGAAGGCGGGTGGTAAACCAATACTTAAGGCCCTTCAGAAACTGTTTGGTGCCGTCATACTCGAGGGGAAAACGCCACAGGCATGGTGCAGGGGTGTGGTGGTACTCTTTTTCAAGAAGGGTGACAATGCCCTGTTGAAGAACTATAGGCCCATCTCACTTCTTAGCCATGTCTACAAGCTGTTTTCAAGAGTCATCACGAATCGTCTCGCGCGCAGGTTTGACGATTTCCAGCCTCCCGAACAAGCCGGATTCCGGAAAGGCTTTAGCACCGTAGACCACATACATACGCTGCGGCAGGTTATACAGAAGACCGAAGAGTACAACCTGCTTCTCTGTTTAGCGTTTGTGGACTACGAGAAAGCCTTCGATTCAATCGAGACTTGGGCTGTACTGCAGTCTCTCCAACGGTGCCAAATCGACTACCGGTACATCGAGGTGTTGAAGTGTTTGTACAAAAACGCCACCATGTCAGTCCGACTTCAGGATCAGGCCTCGGAACCTATCTTTCTGCAGCGAGGTGTGAGACAGGGAGACGTCATATCTCCGAAACTGTTCACCGCTGCACTGGAGGATGTCTTCAAGGTTCTGGACTGGAGAGGGCTAGGCATCAACGTCAATGGCGAGTACATCACTCACCTTCGGTTTGCCGACGATATAGTGGTCATGGCTGAGACCATGGAGGACCTCAGTATAATGCTCGATGACCTCAGTAGAGCTTCCAAAAGAGTGGGTCTTAAAATGAACATGGACAAAACCAAGGTTATGTTGAATGCCCATGTAACACCCACTCCTATCAAGGTTGGAGACTCTACACTCGAAGTTGTGGAAGATTATGTCTACCTTTTTTTTTTTTTTTTTTATATAACGCTGGAAAAAAAATGCACTACGCATACCCGCCCATCGGGGGAATGGACGGGCTATGTGGGACTCCCCGGGCAAGCCCGGTATACCCACTAAAATAAACCAGCGCACTCCCGCATCGTCTGTGTGGAGGAGGACTGGGAAACCGGCACAGCCTTTACGCCCAGTCCTCCGCCGACGACCGCCCACCATAATGGCGGGCCCCGCACGCCCCTCCCTCAGTGGAGGGGCCCGGGAATGACCGTGAGCGATCTGACGAGGGTGGTGATTGTGCAATGCAGACGACAGGCGCCCCCGCACCTGCCGCCCGCTAATCACCACCAGGGGGTGGACGCAGGCGATCGTACAACCGCCCTCTCCCACCCCCACCGCTGCCTCCTTTTGCGACATGGCGTCCTCGCAAAAGGAGGCAACCGCCGCCCAGGCCTCCCCGCTTCCCAGCATGGATTTACCACACCGGGAAGCGAGAGGACCTGCCAAACACCTCCTCAGGGCATGGCGCAGCTACGCCCCCGCTGGGCACACCTAGACGGTGTGCCGCGCCGTGCCCCTCACCGCGCTGGACCTTACGGCCGCCTCCGATGCAGCATCTGGCCCGCAAAGGCCAGACGCCGCCCTCCGCGTGTGCGGCGAAGCGTCGAGACCGACGCTCCACCGCCTCCTCCCACCATTGACTTGTCCCCGCCGACCATCCCACGTCAAAGGAGGGTCGGCAACGAGTGTCCCCTGCTAATCAGGGGAACACCCAGAGCGACGCGTACCCCTCCCCCCCCCCCGTCAGATATTCGCCACCGCCAACAAGAACCCACGAATGGGAAGTTATTGACGGTGCCCAGGGTGCACCAGCCCAATGGGTTGCTCTTCTCCCCGGACGTATCCGAAAGAGACCAGCAACCAACTAGGCCAACGTGGAGGTTACCTGACCCGCACCCCAAGATTATGTCTACCTGGGACAAACGATCCAGTTGGGTAGGGCCAACTTCGAGAAAGAGGTCAACCGTCGAATCCGACTCGGCTGGGCAGCGTTCGGGTAATTGCGCGGTGTCTTCTCGTTCAACTTACCACAGTGTCTCAAGACGAAGGTCTATGACCAGTGTGTGTTGCCAGTGATGACCTATGGCTCTCGAGGCGTGGTCGCTCACAATGGGCCTCGTCAGAAAACTTACAGTCACGCAAAGGGCAATGGAGAGGGCTATGCTCGGAGTATCCTTGCGTGATCGAATCAGAAATGTAGAGATCCGCAAGAGAACCAGGGTTACCGACATAGCCCGAAGAATTGCCAAACTTAAGTGGCAGTGGGCAGGGCACATTGCTCGCAGAACGGATGGCCGATGGGGCAGAAAAGTTCTGGAGTGGCGACCGCGAACCGGAAGACGATGCGTTGGAAGGCCTCCCACCAGGTGGATCGATGACCTGGTGAAGGTTGCGGGGATTCGCTGGATGCGGGACGCACGGGACCGATCAATGTGGCGACACTTGGGGGAGGACTATGTCCAGCAGTGGACGTCTTTCGGCTTATATGATGATGATGATGAATATAATATTAAACTATAATATATATATAATACTAGCATAATATAATATTAAACTATAATATATAATATTAACTAATATAATACTAGACTTTCTATATAATACGTCTAGTATATAATTACTTAAAGGCCTCGGTGGGCAGGTCATAAAAAAACAATAGGCAAAGCAACTGTTATCTATACCTTCATGGCTGTAGCACAGCCATGAAGTTATAGGTAAAGATGGAGGCCACACTTGGAACAAAATCTTGAGTCAAATACCTACGTATCTCCATCCCGCTTTCTGTGGGCCGACCTCTCTTTCTAGTGTGGACTATAGTATTGCTATCTTCTTATTTAAATCTCCTAGATAACTCTTAGAAATTGTCACCACACTAGCCCAACCAGAAGATAAACACTTAAAACACTGTCCAATAATTTACCTATAAATAAATACTTGAACTATGATTAGTCCCATAATTGAAAATCACAACATTGTAGGTCACGTGTGCATATCTGGATTGGCAAATCAATGAATTATAATCCCATTTCTTAAGGATTCGGTAATGTGGCAACATTAGCCCTATGTGCCAAAATAAATCATCAATATGGCGGTTGTTTACTTTGCGGTTCACAGCTTCGTTTGAGATTTTTCGATATTTTTCAATGTTATAATTTAAAAAATGGTGCAAATTTGTGTTGTAAGTGGTTGTGATAGTACGTGGTGTCCAAAAGGTGATATAAGAATTCACGCGTAGTTGTTTAAATCGTGATTTCTGACATTGTTTCTTTTTTTCTATTCCTAGTTTAGCTATTATCTTTAATAATTGTATCGACTGTGGGGAGTTTCCTGACCTAATGAAGAATAGTAAAATAATACCTTTGTTTAAATCAGGTAGTACATCAGACCCTACAAATTATAGACCTATTTCAGTACTACCTACTTTTAGTAAGATATTTGAGAAATTAATTTTAGAGCAATTGCAAAGATTTTTTAATAAGCATAAATTATTACATAGCAAACAGTTCGGTTTTACAAGGGGTCGTTCAACTACTGACGTTCAACTACTGTGTTGAGCTTTTAGGACATATTTATAATGCATGGGAAGATAAGTGCGATGCCCTGGGAATCTTTTGTGATTTGTCCAAGGCATTTGATTGTGTTCTTCATGAAACGCTAATCAGGAAACTCCGCCACTACGGGATCCGGAACAGCGCTCTGGATCTTCTTACTTCTTACTTGAGTAATAGGATTCAGACTGTTGACGTTAATGGAAAAAGATCACCCGGATCTATAGTAAAAATGGGAGTCCCGCAGGGCTCGATTCTTGGTCCTTTCTTGTTTCTTATTTATATTAATGACTTGCCTTACCTCATAAAGGATAACCATGACATAGTGTTGTTTGCAGATGATACTTCACTTTTGTTTAAACTTAAACGGCAGCAGCTGGTTACTGACGAAGTAAATAGCGCGATCTCAAAAGTAGTTCACTGGTTCAACGGTTAACAATTTACTCCTTAATGAAAAAAAAACCAAATGCATTAAGTTTACCCTACCTCACGTTAGGCAGGTGAAAACTGATGTGTTGATAAAGGGCGAAGAATTGAATCCTGAGAATAGCACAGTATTTTTAGGCTTAACTTTGGATGCTAAGCTTCAGTGGGGCCCACATATAGATAAATTGTCAAAGAAGCTAAGCTCCGCAGCATATGCTGTTAGAAAAATTCGTAATTTAACTGACATAGAGACAGCCCGTTTAGTATACTTTAGCTATTTTCATAGTGTAATGTCGTACGGTATTCTGTTGTGGGGAAATGCCGCCGACATCCAGAATATCTTTGTTTTGCAGAAAAGAGCTGTTCGATCAATATATAAATTAAGCCCGAGGCACTCTCTCAGAGAGAAATTTAAGGAGATTAATGTAATGACTGTGCCCTCTCAGTATATTTATGAAAATCTTTTATATGCTCATAAAAATATAAAATTGTTTAAAAAATACAGTGATATCCATAACATAAATACTAGGAACAAACACAAATTTGTAGTACCTACAACAAGGCTCAAGAAGATAGGTGGCTCGTTTAGATGTCAATGTGTACGCTTTTATAATAAGCTTCCAAGCCACGTACAAGATCTAAGTCTTAATAAATTCAAATCATTCATTAAACGTAAGTTGTGTCAGAAAGCGTTTTATACTATTAAAGATTACGTTGAGGACAAAAAGGCTTGGGATTGAGCTGCTCCAATTAATTTTGTTTTTTTTATATTTTGCACCGTGAATTTTGTTTTTAATTTTGATTTTTTTTTTGTTTTCTTGCAATGACAAGAATATTTACTTTTTAAAGTATTATTTTATTATTATTATTATTTTTTTTTTTTATCGTCAATAGGCATGCGCTTGACCACTATCTCACCTGATGGTAAGCGATGATGTGGTCGACGGTGAAGCACGCTTGCCTAGAAAAAACCTATTCACTCTTGACTTAAAGACCCAAGATTGTAGCTATCGGGAAACACAGACTCCGGCAGGGAATTCCACTCCTTAGCTGTACGCATAATGAAAGTGTCCCCAAAACGTTTTGTGCGTATGGGTGGGATATCCACCATGTACCGATGACGCATCGCCGTACGTCTGGTAGTCCGATGATGGAACGGGCTGGGCGGAATCAGATCATGCAATTCCATCGCACACTCCCCGAAATGCAACCGATAAAAAACCGACAAGCTGGCAACTCGGCGACGATGTTCAAGGCTTTGGAGCTTTGACTTGACCAGTGCCTCATTGCCGATGAGTCTCTTGGCCCGCTTTTCGATCGATTCAAGTGCATCAAGCTGGTATTTGGCAGATCCGTCCCAGAGATGAGAACAGTACTCCATGCATGATCGAACTTGCGCTTGATACAAGTTGAGCAGCTGTTCCGGCGTGAAATACCGTCTCACCTTTGCAAGGATCCCCAACTTTTTGGCAGCCAGCTGAGCCTTTCCCTCAATGTATGGGCCAAAATTGAGAGGCGTATTATTGTGAATGTGAAGACTATGTGGATTTTTGTTTTTTATTATAACTTAGTTAGTTTTTACTCATGGTCTGGTCCATTTCAGACATCTGTCTACATGGTCTTCACATGATATAACCAAGATTTTGTCAGGACTTTAAAAGAGACTGTGACCTCTGAGTTTGTTTCGGCCTTTCTTCTCAGAGTAGTCAGATAGGATCTATCTATCTATCTAGTTTTAAAAAATATGATCGACGTGTAAAAGTGTTTGTACAAACCAACTTACAGAAATAAAATCATTTATCATTGAATCATTGTAAACATATTTCTTTGTATTTTCACTTGATTTTCACCTAATTTTCACTTAATCGATCAACCAGTCTTTTCAAAATAATTATAAATGATAACTATGTCAAGATCAAATACATCTACATTGAATTTCATTGATTTTGTGCAATTTAATTTGTTTTGTTTACATGAAGTCGTACTGCTGTAGTGTGACCATATTGAGGATTTATCTGGGACAAAATTATTCTACGAGCTAAATTGATGGACCAACTTAGGAGAAAATAACATAGAAAACAAATATATAATGTCGTATCACAATATTTTACTTCTCTGTTGCAGGAAATGTTTAACCATCCCATCACGGACTCCATTGATTGTAATGATTTGCATGCAACTGAGATAGTAAAGCAAATAGCTAATTCGTGTTTTTAATGCGTAAACGTGCTCACTTATAGAGCCGTAAAGAAAATATTTTCAGTGATTTACGTGGTAAGAGACAGAAACTACACAGAGCAACAATATTTAGTCATGTAGAAATAGAGAAGTTATAATATATGATTTTAATTCGGAAAGTGTTTTTGTTTCCTTTTTGTTTTTTTTTTAATATATTACCGTTCCTATTATAGTCCCGTATAATATATTTACGTAATATTAAAAATAGCGCACGAGTTAAAATACACCTTAACACCCTCCTTACCACTCCTGCTCCTTAACACTGAGTAACCCAGAAATCTGAAAAAAACAGCTCATTATGTTTGTTATTCAACAAAATTAATGAAACATCTGATTTCTTTCACCAGCCAAATTTACAAACTCCAAAACATCCAAACTTTTACACTTAAACAAACAGCTTCTTTCGTAATTTATTATACGCATGCATAATTATCATGATATATACAATCTTTAGGGGCTCGGTCTTAGTATTAATGAGATGTAGATAAATAAATATTATTGGAAACCACTAAATAGGCAGCAACAATTATAGCGATGTCCTGGGAAAAATAAAATGAAGGTTACCCTACTTAGACAGAGAGGGTCTGCCCACAGAGAGCGAGATAGTGATACATAAGTTTTGCTTCAAGTAGGTATTCGAAGTGTGGTCTCCATATTTATCTACCTTCATGAGCACAGCACAGCTAGAAGCGGGCTTGCTAACTTAGGGCTTTTAACTCCAAATTTACGGTAAAAATATCCATTGGGCCAAAAATTTTTGGGTTACTTTTAGGAGCATAAATAATATTTCATGCAATACTAACAAAGTCGATTGTCCCTTGAAATGCTGCAAAGTTTAATGACGACACGAATAATTTTAAAACGAGATGGTAGAGGTGCTCCAAAAATGTTACAGTTGTTAATTGTATGACCTCAAGAATTCTGATAGGTCAAATGAAACGCCAAGTTGGAACTTAATCGATTTATTAACAATAAAGATATTTAATTCGTTATTATAAATTCGAATAAAAAGTAATTGAAAGTAAGTTAAATTTGACTTACCTTAATAAAGCGAGATATACATTTATACAATACCCTTGAGTAGACACCCAATACAGGGTGTTTTTGGGTCTTTTGAATATTACATTTAGGGGTATTTCACCTTTTGATCTTAGATAGGGGTATTTTTTTCGGTGTTGGTAACCCTGGCTGTCTGCAAGTGAATGAGTGAAGTGTGGCTTAGCCACAAATAATTTAAAAAAATAAGTGAGTGAAGTGCATCAATCAAAACAAAAATTAATGTTAACACAGAGAAAGTATAGTAAAACTAAATTATTAATTTAGTACTAATAAAACGTAGTGTTACATACTCTTTGAGTATAATATTAAGTACTGTCTGAAAAGACAAAGACTACTATTATTATCTGTAGCAGTGTGTGGTAATTTATATATTAGTGAAAAGGAAAACACTAGCGAAGTTTCCTGAAAAGCGAAAAAAATAAATAAAAAATATTAGTTTAGGTGTCTCCGTAGAGTAAAACAAGAACACACAAGACAGGAATCACTGTTTCTACTGCATGTACTATACTACTGTCTGCTGTTCTCCGCTGCACCAGGTTGAGCGGTGCGGTGCCTTGCTCCATGATACGTGGTGATCGGCTCGGCCTCTGCTGCTCAGTCTTATTGAGATTCACAAAGGAAGAGCGCTTGAAAACCAAATTCATATTTATTTAAGTACTTACAAGCTGTAATGCAAAGACTTTTTAAAAATGACAGTAACCTGTCTCCAAAAATCTGTGCTGTTTAGCGACGACCCACTGACCAACTGATTTGACGATTCTAAATTCAAATTCTCTAGAGCAGTAAAAGCAAAGAGTAAAATAATATATTATGGGAGAGTAAAAGTCAGCCAGCCAGTTAGGTTCAATCTGTTGAATTGTTTAAACTATTATCAAAGTTATCAAATAATTTGTTAACGTTGAAAAGATGGAAAGACTGTCAATGTGCAGGATATGTTTATTGAAGAGTGTTCGCCTTTATGTTGTTGCCAACAAGAACCTGCAGGAAATATACGAGAAGCTTACAGATATTCCCGTAAGTAATTTTGGAACTTACCCTGACATATTGCAACACAAACCAACACTAAACATTATTTTCAAATTATTATTTTTTTATTTGTAGAACATAGGTAAACAAAAGGTCATAAGATTACAATTTGTCTTCAAGGTACTCTTTGATTGTATAGTAAGCTTTCTTGCCCTATAAATATTATTTAAGTGGTGTACAATAAAGTATATAATAAATAAATTAAGATGAGCATAATTGATGTGGTTTATGCTGTCAAGATCTCTTATCTCTCTCCTGCTCTCTTTCATTTTGGATATCATTTTAAAAAACATATGTCTATGTTAAAAGTGTAATTCGGAGCTTGTGGCTAAATAATAACAGTCACACTGGTCGATCATCAAGGTTAAGCAACGCTTGGCGAGGTCGGTCCTTCGATGGGTGACCATTTCAACATACAGAGTTTCTTCCATTCTTTAGAAAGCATGTTAAGCCGTTGGTCCCGGCTGCCATTTGAAGATCTTTGACAGTCGTTACAGGTAGTCAGAAGCTTGAGATCTGACACCAGTCTTGCCAAAGGGTACCGTGTTACACAGTTACTGGGTTGTGGAGGTCAGATAGGCAGTCGCTCCATGTAAAACACTGGTACTCAGCTGAATCTGGTAAGACTGGAAGCTGACCACAACAACAAATGGGCAAAGGCTAGGCAGATGATAATGATAACTCGAAATACTTGCATGTTGATTGAGAGCATAGAGCATTAGTGAGGTAGAAATCCGATGACTGATGAAACACGAAGTTTGCCTAGGGACATTAATAAAATAGTTGTGCTGTATATTTGTTGCAGTTAAAGAATGAAGACAATATACCGTTTGCCACTTGTTCCTTCTGCTACATTAAACTGGATCAATGCTACCGATTGCAGAGAAAATGTTTGGACGCTGAGAAACTGTTTATGCAGATGTTGAATGAGGAATATCAGGTGAGGGATTCTTTAACAAATGATCAAAACTACTATTCTTATCTTGATAATAATAATAGCCTTATAATATTCCTAATTCCGTTACTTTAAATTAATTTATAGGGTTCCATACCTCAATAGGTAAAAAACCGGCCAAGTGCGAGTCGGACTCGCGCACGAAGGGTTCCGCACTTGGTAAATTGCGGTTTACGATTTATGACGTATTAAAAAAAAACTACTAACTAGATCTCGTTCAAACCAATTTTCGCTGGTAGTTTACATAATAATGTACATCATAATATTTATTTTAGTTTTATCATTCTCTTATTTTAGAAGTTACAGGGGGGGGAGCACACATTTTACCACTTTGGCAGAGTCTCTCGCGCAAACTATTCAGTTTAGAAAAAAATGATATTAGAAACCTCAATATCATTTTTAAAGACCAATCCATAGATACCCCACACGTATGGGTCTGAAGAAAAAAAAAAATTTTATTTTTAGTTTCAAATACGGGAACCCCCAAAATTTTTTGTTTAATTTTTATTTTTGTGTGAAAATCTTAATGCGGTTCACAGAATACATCTACTTACCAAGTTTCAACAGCATAGTTCTTATAGTTTCGGAATAAAGTGGCTGTGACATACGGACGGACAGACAGACAGACATGACGAATCTATAAGTGTTCCGTTTTTTGCCATTTGGCTACGGAACCCTAAAAAGGAACCCTTATAAGATCGCTCTCTTGTCTGTCTGTCTATCTGTCTGTGTGTCACCACCGATTTTCTCATGAACCCTGGTGGAATTAGCAAGTTGCAATTTATACCAGATACTGAGGTGTATAGTCCATATTAGGTGTATAAAAATCAAGGTCCTGAGTTAACACGATAAAAAGGTATGGGGAAATTTAGATTTTCGCGAAAACTTGAAAGTACCAAAATTTACTATAATTTTCAACTTTTTTATTTTTCGGAATATTCCCTTTACGTGTGCTATAAGATCTTGCTTTTAACCAAAATTGACAATTGTAGGTCAACCGGAACTACCCTATAGGTTTTGGGTCGAAAATCTATATGGTAGTTCCCATTGACCTAGAATCACGTTTGGCAAAAAAGCCGACTGCTTCAAAAGCGAACTAAAAAGTCGTAAACAAGGAAAAAATCATGCTGTGCAGTCGGAGGATATATATTTGCGGGCTGGCTGACCAAAATCTGGTGTATCCTCCGCCTGCACAGCATGATTTTTTCCTTGTTTACGACTTTTTAGTTCGCTTTTGAAGCAGTCGGGTTTTTTTGATTTTTTGAATTAAGTTTTTTTATTTATAAGTTTTTAGTTAGTTTTTTTTCGAATTAGATACATTTGAACATATATTTTTGAAATCACCTATTAAAAACCTTTATTTTGATACCCCACACGATGGGTTTGGAAGAAAAAAAAAAT
The DNA here is from genome assembly GCA_949775005.1 of Orthosia gothica. Classification (NCBI taxonomy): domain Eukaryota; kingdom Metazoa; phylum Arthropoda; class Insecta; order Lepidoptera; family Noctuidae; genus Orthosia; species Orthosia gothica. The sequence goes on along the minus strand of OX459034.1, from coordinate 58,971,955 downwards.
TTGGGCCCCCACAATATGGCACCCAAAATCCGCCATTTTTCTATTGTCCAATTTTAATGTAGCATATGACACTCGCAGGGTTAAGACGCATCGATTGACGTATGAATCACCAAAATCGGCCAACGCGTTTGGTCTCTGGAACGCCATATAGGAACAAACATACATACATAGACTGATAAACACATTACCCTCCTTCGGCAGTCGGGTAAAAACTAAGGTCTTACAGCACAAATAAAGGAAAAATTCAAAAAAATTAAAAAAAATTAAATTTAAGGTAAATTTTGGTACTAAGTTTTCGCGAAAATCTAAATTTGCTCATATTTTTTTATCGTGTTTATTCAGGACCTTCATTTTTATACCCTGTACTACCACATGTTAGCAACTCAACCATTACAAGTGCAATACTGTGTTTAAAGCACACCGTTAAATATTACACGAAGAGAATGACGCCATTATACGCGTGCTTCCTCGATTTATCCAAGGCCTTAGACCTCGTCTCGTACGATATCCTCTGGGGGAAGCTGGAGAGAACGGGCTTACCATGGGAACTCATCAGCATACTCAGGTACTGGTACGGGCACCAGGGTCAATAGTGTCCGATGGGCGGGGGCGATGGCGGACCCTTATGTTAGCGAGTGTGGCGTAAGGCAGGGTGGTCTGACCTCGCCAACATTGTTCACACTGTATGTTGATGAACTGATCGTCTCGCTCAGCAGTCAACATGTCGGTTGCCATGTTGACGGCATTTGTGTCAACAATATGAGTTATACGGACGACATGGTGCTGCTGAGCGCGTCGATATGTGGGCTGAGGAGACTACTAAGTACGTGTACGGAATACGCGCATGGTCATGGGCTAAAATATAATGGGAAGAAGACCAAATACAAGGTTTTTCGGGCCATCGGTGTGTCGAGCCCTGTGAACATACCAGTTGTTCAGCTTGATGGTGCTGCGATAGACCGAGTGGATCAATTTAAATATCTGGGGCATCTACTCACCGAGGACCTTAAAGACCATGCTGACATTGAGCGGGAACAGAGGGCGCTGTCGGTGCGAGCTAACATGATAGCCCGCAGGTTTTCGCGTTGTTCTCTTGGTGTGAAGATCACGCTTTTCAAAGCGTACTGCACATCACTGTACACGTGCAGTGACTTGTGGGTTGACTATACTGAAAGGGCGTACAGTGCCTTCCGTGTCCAGTACAATAATGCGTTCCGGGCGATGTTGGGGCTGCCCCGTTTCTGTAGCGCATCAGGGATGTTCGCTATGGCGCGCACTGATTGTTTTCACGCTGTTATGCGTAAGCGTTGTGCTTCGCTGGTGCGCCGGGTGCGGGCCAGCCCCAATACCATCCTGGCAATGATCGCCGACAGACTAGACTGCCCTTATGTCCGGCATGGCTGTGGCAAGCATGTGGCGGTTCCAATGCCGGTTAGACAATTATATTTATTAAAAATTTATAAGTGTACTTCAATTTTGACATGTTGTGTATTTATTGAATGTGTATCTAAATTTCAAACTATGGATTTCATATCTGAGACAAATAAATAATTTAAATTACAACACACACTTAAAACTTAGCCACCAATAAAAATGATACCAATTTGATTGTGGCGGTACAATTAGGACTCGCTTTTGACCGGTGTTTTTTATATTCGTTGTACCATAATTCGGTGTGCCTTATGGCATAGGCTTCCTCCAACCTTCTCCTTTGAGCACTGTCCAGCGCCACTCTCCTGAGTGGTCCCAAGGTTAGTCTTGGGTCGTCTTCCCATCTTCTTACCGGGCATCCCAGTTTGCTGGTGCCATCTCTCGGATACCAGAGGGTGACCAGTTTGCTCCACTTCTTTTTATGGCAATGCAGGATAATGGCCAGTCCAGCCTCATTTCAGATGGTTAATGCGAGAGAGTATTTCTGTGACTTTTTCATTCTCACCCAATGATATTCTAGTAAACAAATATGTTATGAGCGCGCGCATTGTGTAGACTCTAATACGTCCTAATTAGGACGTATAGTCTTTAGTTTATGTCACGCATGGCGAAGAGCGATACGCTTTGTTGAAACAAAAACAAATTTAAAAAAATGCCATCATGTGTATTTAGAAAGTGTACCAATTATGATACCAAAGTACATAAAACAGAAGGGATCTCATACCTTAATATATAAGTACGCAATACACATCAATTTACAAAAAAAAATAGTTTTTTTTTCCTAATATTCTGATATTTAGAGGTTAGAATAAGAAAGAGATGGTAAATACATTGGTGGCCAGAATAATGTTTGTTTACATTCACACGCAAGTGACAAACACTAGCTGTCTCTTTTTTTCTGGTTGGTTTTATCTAGCCATCCCTTTCGACATGCAGTGAAATGTCAGATGAATGAAAGTAGATATGGGTGCTGCCGCTGCTGAGCGGAATATCTGTTTGTTGTTTGTTGTGTTGTTGGTGTGTTCTCAAATCTTCAAATAACTGTCGCAGCAGCTCCACAAATGTGGAATTAGTACTTCCCACAATATCTGTCGGAGACAAACGCGCCACAGCCTGCCGCGGCGACTACGGAGGGTGACAACGGCGAGCGGGGAACGGGGGACGAGGTACCAACCGACGCGCGCTGCTGACCTGCACCACCACTTAGTCAAAAAACACGGACCAGATAGCGCGCGTTCTTACGTCCAATATGCGGAACCATTCCTATTATAATAGTCCGCTATTTTATTTCTACCACCTCGAAGAATCCCCAACAATATCTACAATTTATAGCCAGTGGCGGCTTTAGGGGGTGGCGAGCAGGGTAACCGGCCAGGGCCTCGCGATACAACCCTCAACATAATACAAAAATACAACAACACAATACGATTACAATTGTAATATTTATTATACCCTTCATCATCATCAGCCTATAGCTGTCCACTGCTGGACATAGGGCTCTCCAGTTGCACAACACCTGCGAGGATTTCGCCCCATTTGATCCGTTGTGCGTGCAGGCCTCCCCTTTGTGACTGGGAATGGGCCTTAATCAACCACGCGGGCCCAGTGCGGGTTGGTGGATGTCACAAGTCCTTGAATTTTTGGTTTTAGGACATACCGGTTTCCTCACGTTTTCCTTCACCGTTTTGAGAGCAGTGGTGGTGATATAATTTACACAAAGTAAAGCGCCTGCCTGGGTTCGATCCCACGACCAACGACACGTAAGTCGGGGCCGATACCACTGGGCCACCACTGGGCTCGCGGCATCTGTATGCTAGTATTATATTATCTATGGTTCAGGTTTCCTCACGATGTTTTACATCACCGTTTTCAGCGGTCAAAAAGTACTTAAGAATTGAAATAGTAGATTAGTAGCCAAGGGCTGTAAGACTTCAATTGCAGCCCGAGATATTTAGGCGCACGAGCGCAGCGAGGGCGCCTATAGTTCGAGGGTGCAATTGGTGCTTACACCCGAGCTAACTATTCTGCTTTACATCTCGATTGTGAGGTAAGTAGAAAAAACCAGCATTACAAGAATAAAGCTGGAATCAAATTATCGGACGCGGCTTACGGACGCGACTGACAGCCTTAAACCAGCTTTAAACATTTAAGAAAAAAATTTTTTTTCAAGTACAAAATTGAGCTTCGCCGTTCGATATTTAAAATTGATGACTATGATACTCACACCAGACCAGGCTGAATAGCAAAGCGACCTCTTTGGTCATTGGACTGAATGCATGATGTCTATTGCCAGTATGATGGTTATATGAACGCGAACTTTTTGAAAGAAAGAAGTTTTTTTTTTTTTTTATTACTTACCGCCCTAGGGCTTTTCTAGCTACATTATTACCCTAGAGCGCTAATTAGTCACCTACAAACCCCATTTGGAGGTAATAAGAACCTACTTACCGAACATGAGAGATGTAAAGGTAATTTTGGTACCGAGATTCGAACGACCACAAGCGCGAGAGGCGAGGTCTAAGCCACCGGGCCACCACGCCATTTAAAACACGATAAATATATCACCAGTTTTTTTCAGCATAACCAAGATCAGGTGGAATTGTATGGTGGATTCGTCGTTACACCAGTAGAGAACATTAGTATGGGTGGTGATAGTGGAATAGAGACCGATGCCATTAAACAAGAACCAATATGTCAGGAACCATACGCTGAGCTAAAAGTGGAACGTCTAAATGATGGTAAGCTGATCAGTTTTACCGATTACTGACCGGACTCTTAAGGTTGCCCTAGTCCACGGAACGAATTATTTTGGGCGCGAGGTTAAAATGCAAGCTATCACATCCGACAACACGTGCCAAAGAGATAGATGGTATGATGAGCAGTAAGAAGCTAGTTCGCGTACGAATTAGCACTTTTGCAAGTTTGTAGCGAAATGGATGATGATTTAGGACGAAAACGAGCGCGCGAAATTTTATAAACCGACCTTTGGCAGTCAAGTTATCATGATAAACCGACTAAATGTATATTTTCAATATAAAATTATATGCATTGTTGAACTACTAATCTATCCCTGTATGAAGGCCGAATTGCAACTTTCCTACTTCTTATGGTATTTATTTCCGCCCAAAAATGCGGAAAAAATATGGAACTTTCGACGCTCATAGCTTTCAAAATTATTATTTTTTACTTTTTTGTTTTTATACAGGGCTAGATAATGATGAGACAAATTGGTATAATTTTAATTTTGAACGAACATCGTCAAACTGCAGTAATCGCCAAACTATGTTTGTATGGAAAAATGATCGACTAGTGTAACCTTAAGGCGTATATATTCCCCAACGTTAACGCGGTACTGGCCGTGCGCCCACTCGTTTGGATAGTTTTATTTGCAAAAGATTTACATTTATCTACACTTCTACATACACTAATAATATTATAAAGAGGAAAGATTTGATTGTTTGTTGATAAACTAAAAAACTAAAATGTATTTAACCGATTTTGAAAATTCTTTCACCAGTTGAAAGCTACATTATTCCTGAGTGACATAGGCTATTTTTATATCCTTAAAATGGGTCCTGTGTGGTGGGCCACGGGAGCGAAGCCGCGGGGTAAAGCTATCCTATATACGTTAAGACGACGACTAACGCGAACGACCTTGAGGGAACAAAACGCGCACTCGTTTCACAGCCGCGCGACCCAAAATTTAGTAGTTTTTTGTACTTTCCTTATTATTCTTTGACTTTAAAAAAAAAAGCTTCAGATCAAAATGTAGATAATTAAATTGTCTTTGATATGGTGTCGATTTCATTAAAATACGCCCAGCGGTTTTGGTGTGATTGTCGTGTTTTTGTCCGTTTTAGACATAACTTTACAAATTAATTACACTATGTTATACGAATGAAACTCAAAATTTGCTCAGATGAAATTATTAAGAAAATGGTCTACTATAACATATATTTTTTCCAATAAATTACGACTAGCCGTTTAAACGTGATTCTCATTTTAAAATCAGCTACTCAAGGGAATCGGCGCCTTAAGAAGAAATTGTAACCATCAATTTTCCTGTGTAAAAATATTTTTGGACATCCAAGTTGTTTTGGAGGAATTTGCAAAACAAATCGAAAAAAAACATGTTTCACAAATAATTATATACATGAATTAGTTAAAAAAAATTTCAATCCTTTTAACCTAGCCGTTACTAAGGAGTATGCTTTAGAAAGTAACCGTGTCACGACACTAAAGCGGAGTAAGGGCCTTAATAAACAATATGCATGTCATGTTTTATTTACTAAGGCCCACTTGCACGAAAAACTTATCTCAGAGTCAGTTGTTAACTCCTGGTTAAATTGACAATAATATTGTTATATTATGACAAACTGTCAATTTAACCAGAAAATTTGAAGGTAACTTTAGGAATGCTTATTTGCAGATTTGAAATCGGAAAACTTTAACATTGGCTATCCAGACCAAGAAGATCCAGCAGTTTACTCAGAAGCAGATTCAGATGATAATTTACCCTTGATAAATATTCGTGATGGATTGCAAGAAGAACAAGAAGCAGGTATTGGAACAGAAAGTGAGTATTAAGCTTCGTATTCATTAGGCAACACTTTTTAATAAACTTGGTCATCATGTTTATTAACAAGTTTACCGTAAGTACTGTTTCGGCAACTTTGCCGTCCTCACTTGTCAGTTGGTGCTAGGATGTCGCCAGAGGAGGTAGTGTTGTATGCTGCTGCTTACATAATAATTCACAGTGCTACTAGAAAAAAACTCTAATGTCCATCGAAACTTGGTCGTTGGTCTACACTACTTGCATGGTTATAAACACCGCAACACACGGAACAGGACGGAATGCTTCTACGCCTATAGCTTTAATTTGAGACCAAAATATCTCAATAAACAAAAAAACATGTTTTCAAATTACGTAAGGTACAAGTCGGATCAATTACTTTTTTTTTTGTTATCTGGCGGAGATTTTACAGATATTTCAGTAGCAGTCCAAAGTCTGAATGTTGGCGGTGTGACACCCTGTGCCTCGAAATAGTACATTGTGTCGACCATAAAAAGTCGAGTTTTTAACACGAGCGTTGTAGCCAATTTCGACGTAAGCCGAAGGCGAACGTCGAAAGCTACATGCGAGTGTTAAAATAAAGGCTTTTTATGCGAGTCATGAACGATTCTTTTTCCACTACCTGATGAGTTTACTTAATTAAATGCAAATAAGTTTTCGAGAGGTTACAGGTGGGCGTAGCGGCAAAATGCGTCTACCAACAGTAGCCTATTCAGTTAGTCATTTCGTAACTGTTCTCCATACAAAAGTCGTTTCGTAACTGTTATTATGTTATATATCCTTTGTTATTGTCCTTTGTGCCTATTGGCCTTGTTTGTTCTGTCTCCTGCTTGATATGGAGGGAAGTGGAAAGAACAATGGCGAGATTTTAGCTGACTTAAATTTGAGCGTCTGAAAGTGAGTTATATACGAAAGACGTTCTATTAATTGTCTACATTTTTAAATATATTATTGGGCTGGTTCAAAACGGATAAAAAAAAATCATAATAAATAAAAAGTTATTTGATTTTTTAGTTAATTTCTTTTGCTTAGTGTTGCCATTATATATTTTATCTGCTAAGTGACAAGTAGTAACTATATTAATTAATAATATAATTAATGTATTTATTGCAGTAAATGAGTTAACAATATAGTTTATTTCTAAGTATAGATGTTCCTCGCAGGTAGGTAAGAATATTGTAGTGCAGTAGAAATAAATGAATTACTTTTAATTAATGATTGGCAAAAAGACTAGTATCCAAGTTTAAAAAATATAGCTTGGTTGTTGACGAGGACGACGACCTTTTGATAAACGTCAAAGTAAGTCGCTTAGTTTAAATAAATATACTCTTTCCAAAGAGTATATTATACATTTCATGCTGAAATTACTAGGTAAGGGAAATGCTAATGTGATATTCCCCTTTTACTTCCACGAAATTGAATAATATTACCTATTAAACACATTATTAAAAGTTACCCAGACATAACCTACAAAAGTTTATGACTGAATATCTATTATTCTCGACATTTTCGAACAAAAATTCTTGCACAAACTAATTCAGAACATCACCCTGAGTTAAACCAGATATTTTTCATTTAAAGACGTAGGAATTTAATCTCAGCTAAAAAAATGTATGGGCACCTGCCATTGTTCTTTTCATTTTTCCTACTCCTCCGTTATTCTTTTCTGATTAATTTCGTTGCGGGATCCAAGACAGGTAAATTCATTCTCCGGAACTTCGTCGAGCTTCATTGCCTCGGCGCTTTTCTGGTGGTCGCCACTGTTGATTCTGGCTCTCAGGAGTTGCAGTGGTTTGGGAATAGTGCGGTGGGATTGTTATTATGTAATTTTGTTTTTTTTTTGTTTTTTTAATCTTGTGTCTAAATGTTCATATTTCGAAACGAATTTCTTAGGCAATGTGTTACATAATAGACAAGGTAGTGGAAAAAGCATGTTAAGTACGATAGTCCTACGCCTGAACTCTCTCCTGTAGTGTCGGATCGCAATCGCATCAGGCCTATTAGAGTGCAGCTGTGTTTGCTAACACCGAATGTCTAGACTCCGCTGAAATTGGCCCCCTTGGCCGAATTTCGGGACTATTATAATATCGTTCCCACTACTGGGTAAAGCTGGTGTCCTACGGCCCGTTATTCGGCCGCGCCAGGCGTTGCCACGTATGGCGCCACCTGCCGCTGCCTGCCACTGCCAAGTGTTCCACGGCGTGAGTCGGCCTGGTTGAAACATTTATAAAAGTACCCACGTTACTTGAAAAGATGTAATTTTATTATGGAGGTATTTTGATGATTTTGGTCGCAAATAAAAGGTATAGAGTTAGAACCATTTTATCCGTTTAGGGTATATTTGCTAATGAATGGAGTGAATAGAGACGCTCGCTTGTGCCTACGCATAGACAAAAGGCAACACCAAAAAAAAAATTCGAATTTTCCATACAAAGTTGTCATTAGCTGACAAAGATTTGTATGAGAGATACATTTTTTTTCTCCTTCAAACTTCCTTTGATCGTTTTTTCGTTTAGTCTACATTTGACAGATTCTACTTTTATCATCATAGTCTACTTTTGACAGATTCTACATATGACAGATTCTACTTATGCCAGATTCTACTTTTGACAGATTCTACTTATGCCAGATTCTATTTTTGACAGGTTCTACTTATGACATAAGCTACATTTGACAGTTTTGGAAAAAGTGAGTTATTTAACAGTTTGGCTGCCAGAGAACGAGACACAATAGAAAATGTATTGTTTGTCGGGCATCTGGCAGCCAAACTGTTAAGGAACATTGTGGCATCAAAAATAATGCTGTTATATAGTAATCACTATATTTATTGATAAGCATAATTTGTTTTTGTACCTAGTATTAAATGTTTGTATATATAGTAACTAATATTTTTCGTTCAAGTTAAACCCGTTCCGTACAAAATAATGAGAAAATGAACTGCTTCCTCAATTTTTTTTGAGAGAGAGAAAATGAACTGCGTTATTCCAGCCAGATAATGTCGAAAATCGTCATCTAAGTGCAATAGACAATTAGATATACAGCTTCTGTAATTGGTAAGCAGTTTTTTAAATTTGGTAAGCTGATAGTTTTTTAATTATTTGATAAAAACAGTTCCGGCTGGAGTAACGTTACCGCAGCCAGATCTTTTGTTTTCTAACGGGTATGTTGAAATAAATGTTATCTAAATAATTAGATATCAATTTGAAATAAATGGTACCACTTATTTTATATTTGTATTTGCTATGGTTGCGAAGATATTTAAAATCCTGCTGCAGTAACGTGTCGTGTTGTGCTTAGCGTTCCGAATAAGTTAAAGTAAAATAGTTATACCCTTATTGTAGAATCACAGCTAAACAATAATAACATTTAAAAACATCACAGTGCAGTAAGTACTTACATAAAATACATACAGTAGGTTCCACTGTTTTTTCTATTGTGATTTTAAAAATCACAAATGTATTACATAAAGATAGCCGTATTCTTAAATTAAGTTTTATTTTATAAAATAAAAAAATCACGACTTACATTTACGATTTACAATAGTAAAAATAAACGACATAAAAATGCAGTCAACTTCTTTCTTCTATATCTTTTGTTATCTAGCCTTTTACAGTGCCCCACTGTTGGGCAAAGTCCAAACCTCCTCTTTGATTTAAAGCTACGGCTCCCATATTACATACAGGTACTTACCTTAATCTAACTATACCATGTAGGTACTAGTACATTCCTTTACCTAAATACATAATATAAAATTAACTAAAAACGAATTAGGCGCAATTTATACCTTGTAAATAGTAAGTAGGTACCTACCTACCTCATCGACAGAACGGTTAAACGTAGGTAGGTGGATATATGAAGAATGGCATAGTGGACACTTACTTTAACCGCTTGTATGCCAGCATTCGAGACACAATGAGAAAGCCATTGTGTCTCGCTTAGATCTGCGTTCTGGCATACAATAGGTTAAGCAATTTAAAATTTATTTAAACATTTAGTATGGTAGGTTGAATTTTTCAATCAAACTAATTGCATTCGTGACTGTACCAACTTTTAAGGACAATTATGCTAATAATTTTAGAAGGTGGTCGGGTTACCATTCATGAATATGTTTTTTCGATTATCTCGTTAATTAATTAGTGTACAAGTCTGAAATTTCACAGGTATATAATTGGACTATATATCTAATTATTGATATAAGATTCAATTACCACAACTACATATACCTCGGTTAATCGGTCTTCAAATAACTCAGCTGCGCGCCGTGGCCGGAACAAATTGAACTTTCATCATAACTTTTTAATTACTTATAGGATATTAAAGAAATTTCAGTACCATTTATAAGCAGTAATTACCTATATAATAACGTTTCAAGTTAGTCGTTGGACCACTTATTGGCAGTGCTAGGACCTATTAAAGCATATTTCTATTTACTAAAATAACTTCAAAACGATGCATTGTTGTGTATTTTTTTATTGCGTAACAAATTATACCCAATTAGCCAGATGTCATGTACAACAATTATAATCATCCGTTTAGTCAATTTCGAGATGTAGCAATCGTACAAACTTTACTGCAGCAGGATTTTAAATATCTTCGCAACCATAGCTAATACAAATATAAAATAAGTGGTACCATTTATTTCAAATTGATATCTAATTATTTAGATAACATTTATTTCAACATACCCGTTAGAAAACAAAAATCTGGCTGCGGTAACGTTACGCCAGCCGGAACTGTTTTTATCAAATAATTAAAAAACTATCAGCTTACCAAATTTAAAAATCTGCTTACCAATTACAAAGCTGTATATCTAATTATCTATTGCACTTAGATGACGATTTTCGACATTATCTGGCTGGAGTAATGCACTCCTTCAGGGCGGAGATAAATCCAACAAATCAAAGATCATAAAATCTTTATATATTTATACTTTGTCTAGTCATGTTATTATAATATTGCTACGTAACGGTTGGGCAATTTGATAAATATGGTCAATGAATTAGTCCAAGAACGAGCGAAGTGAGCTCGGGAGCTTAGGGCACCCCGACACGTATAAGTTAGGTTACTTTGGACCTTGCAGACAGAAATAAGAAGCCCGCGCAGCGGGGCTCCGTCGAATTTGTTTCTTAAATAATAATCGTACACCTATTCACATTAAAACCAATGTCAACCATAACATAATTTTAAAAAAATAAGTTTTTTTTAAATTATTTAATCACCCGGCCCAATAAGTGATGCGCATTATTCAGAATGCCCGGTCAATTTAATTATTTCAGTAGTTTTTATCATATTGCCTACTCACATTGGGCATTTTTCAAATTACCAGGGCTTTATATTTTAAATTAAAATGTAGACTAAACGTGTCAAATGTAGAATCTGTCAAATGTAGACTAAACGAGTTTTTTGTTTACATGGGCAAAATAAGTTAATATGACCACACTTTGCCGTTACACCCTGTACAAAGTAAAGTCTTCTTACCAGAGTTTTATTTATAGGTGCACCCGTCCTGAAGGAATTAAAACTAGAATTTATAAACGTAAAGCGAGAAGTCTCTATACCAGTCCAGCGAGAAGATGATATACCGGCCAAGCAAAAGAAAAATGAACAATCAGAAGAAAAAAATATACTGAAAAGTACTCAATTTGCAGAGTTTATCCCTGTTGCAAACCCTTACATTAATAACTACGATAAAGATAGAAGAAATAAACAAAATATTGAAGAACTAACAAACAATTTAAGTAGAAATGAGTCTCAGCTTAAAATATGGAAGACCATTGTTGAAACTGAAAAAAGTGGTGTTGAAATGCGTTACATATGTGATTACTGTTCGCGAGGATTTAAAACAAAAAAATACTTAAGGCGCCACATATTTATACACACAGGTAATCAACCTTACAAATGTGATATATGTATAAAAGGTTTTACTCGCAAATATTATTTAGTATCACATATGCGGTTACACACAGGAGAAAAACCTTACAAGTGTGATATTTGTCAACGCAGCTTTGCATATCAATCTAATTTTAGATATCATTGCCGTAGACATACTGAAATACCAGAAAAACGTTTCGAGTGTGAAGTTTGTAAAAAGATGTTCAGTTATAAAAACCATTTGCTTATACATTATCGTTTACATACAGGTGAGAAACCTTACAAATGTGGTGTCTGTGAGCGCAGTTTTGTATCAAAAAGTCATTTGAATCAACATAAAAAAACACACACAAGTATAAGGCCTTTTAAATGTGATATATGTCAGAAGGATTTCATTTATAAAGGGCAACTTAATTTACATTCATGGTCACACACTGCTGCTGAGAGACCTCACAAGTGTCATATGTGTGAACGCAGTTTCGTAGCAAAAAGTACTTTGAAAATACATATTCGCACACACACTGGTGAAAAACCTTACAGATGTGATTTTTGCTTCCGCGACTTCAACCGTGTAAATTATTTGAACAAGCATGTTTGCAAAGCTCGCCCTTTGCCTGAAAATAGTGGGCAATGTTTTACTATCAAATGTGACATATGTCAAAAAAGTTTTTCTAAAATAAAGGATTTGATATACCATTACAGTAGTGAACATCCAGAAGAGAAACCTTACAAGTGTAATGCATGTAGCCGTTGCTATGGTTCGAAAGGCGGTTTAAATAAACACATTCGAATTGCCCACAAGTAAAAAATAATCAAGTTATTTTTATAAGTTTTATTTTTATTGACAAATATTTAAAAGTGTAAGAAATATGTTTATAAAATGAATAAATTAAATAATAATTTATTCGATTGTTTATTTCTCCTCACAACAGACTATAAAGGTACCTACGAAGGTGCATACTGTGTCGGGCGTCGGGCCGCAACTCAAAAAGTATGTATTTCATATGAATTATAATATAATAAACTGTCATATGCTCTACACTGCTGACGGGGCGCAGCGGGTCGGATTTGGGTGCGTGCGATGCGACACGCCCCGCCCCGTCAGTAGTGTGCTATACCGTGTACGTTATCCAGCAAGAATGTGCTCCTAGAGTGATTTGTGTGGAACGTGTAATTAGTGCGTAATCTACGAGTGCGTTACTTCAGCCAGAAATAAACGAGCTATTATTAACGAATTAATTAATAACGTGCCAGATGTCATGTTCAAAAATTATAAATATCCGTTTAGTCAATTCCGAGATGCAGCAATCGTGCAAACGTTACCGCAGCAAAATTTTAATAAATATCTTCGCAACAAATTAAGTTGTATCATTTATTTCAAATTGATATCTAATTATTTAGATAACATTTATTTCGACATATCCTTTAGAAAACAAAAGATCTGGCTGCGGTAAAGTTACTCCAGCCGGAACTGTTTACATCAAATAATTAAAAAACTATCAGCTTACCAAATTAAAAAAAAACTAACCAATTACAAAAGCTGTATATCTAATTATCTATTGCACTAATTTGCATTGTATTTTTAAATTGCGTTGATGATTATCGACATTTTCTGGCTGGAGTAACGCACACATAATCTGCTCATATGTATGAACAGCGTCGGACTTTGACCAAAAAAACTTCCGGAACTCGTTTTTAAACTGCGGCCCAAACTAGGCAAAGAGAAAAAATGGGGTGAATATAATAGTTTTCGGAGACTATGTTTGAGTTAAATTGAATTATTACTGACATGACATCAAATCAATCAACCTGCCTAGACTTTTTCCAACTAATGTTGGGGTTATTTCCACTGGAAGTCTAACCGGGTGCAGCTGAGTACCAGTATTTTACATGAAAAGACTCCCCGTCGGCGTTAATATCTTTTGTTACGTAGAAGACAGTTAATACCAGGGGGTATTAGCTGGCGGGGACACCTTCGACGAGACCATCCAGTTTTCCGAGCGGGGGTGGCAAGAGTGGTGGCGTTGATCTACGAGCTGGGTTGGAGATAGCACGTTATAAAACTGAGGCGCTATGGTTACTTAAACTGCCGAGGAGCAGAAAGCCACACAGTTCGTCAATGACTGTTGGAGATGCGCAAGTCCAGGTGGGTCGATACAGTAAGTTTCTTGGCCTAACCCTGAACGGATGGTGAGGTTTCGAAGAGCATTTCGAGTGCGGTCTCCCGCGTTGAAAAGGCAGTGTGTGCTTTGTCACTACTACTACTAGACTACTATAGACTGCAGCCCAACCTCGGGAGAACACGGGAAAAGGTTCGCCGCCTCTACACGGGTTTCGTGCAATCGATGGTCCTGTTTGGTCAAGCTGACTATCAGGTGTCCGACACTGCAGGACTAAAATTAGTAGCCTGCAGCGGAAAATAGCCATTCGAGGGTATGTGATCGTGACCCTTTTGGAGCGTGTGGCCAATCCAGCTCCACTTGCGATGCTTGATCTAGCGGTCGAACGGGAATTCCGAGAATGCGACGAAAACTTGGATTTGGTGTGAGATGTTCTATGTGAACTTCCACGTTTCGCACCCATAGATCAGCACTCAATCGGTTGCGCACCCAGCTTGGCCGCTGCAAACACAATTTGGCGAAATGGGGTTGTTGGAACACCGACCAGCGGGGAACGGCGCGGCGCGCGGGGAGCGCCCCCGCCTCTTATCCCGCGACACTTACCACCAGAGCGCGCCTACAATCGCACGCGCACCTCTCAAGAATCAGTACATATTTTCAATGTTATAATACCTACATACATCTATTGTATTGTAACTAAAATTAAACCAGCGTTTACAGTCCGCTCTCGTATTTTATTTAGTCCATCAAGCACAGGATCCCAAACAAATGGTCCTCTCACCGGCACAAAAGCAAGAAACAAGATAGCCATCTACTTGGACTTTGGACAACGCAGCGACACCGAGTTCCGCCACCGAGGTGACATCGTACTTTGGGCAAGAACACGCCACCGAGTTCTCTCAGCGACATCACATCGTCTTTTGGGCTAGGACACGGCATGTTGTGAGTTTGTTCCAATTATTTCCTATCTAAAATCCTATCCGAACTTTCCATACCGACATTTGGTATAAAAATCTATCCATTTAATTTACAGCCTTTATTTCATTCTATCTGAGTCATTGCATATTTATTTCTTATGTTTCACAATTTATTAAACTTCGTACCTTTCGCTATAGACATCGATGCATCTTTTTACCTACGCTTAACTATATGAGCGGGTTTCTTATCGCATCACACGAAACGTACTTACGGCATATACCTACGTCATTATTGTCTGCTGCAGCCTATTCATAAAACTGTAGTTGACTTGACGATCATAATAATAGATAATCTTTATTTAAAACTGTTCAGTCTTGTACGATTTTTTCCCATATAGAACATTATCAAATACTTTGTAGGGTAGGTAGGTACCAACGAACATCTTTGCTTACTTTTTACGATAAATTGCTTGTTTTCTTACATAATAACAAGTAATAATAGCTGCAATAACGTAATAATTTATGTTATAGTGCATTTATATAGTTACAAAACAACATATATCCACATTTACAAAACTTAAAATTTTACGATAAAATTGCTAAAATACCCACTTTTTTTTTTTTTTTTCCTTTGTTTGAGTTGTACCTTTTGCGTATTCAGCTTGGAACATTTACATCATGACAAATTTGGACAATCTCATTAAAAAACGCAGTGCTTTAAAAGCTAAATTAACCAACTTCAATAACTATCTCAGCTCAGTTCAGGATGTAAAATCTTTGTCAGCTTTGCAACGCAACGAATTAGAAGGACGTTATCAGAAATTCGACGCTATATATGACATTTTTGACGATTTACAGTTGGAGATTGAAGTGCAGTCGGATAAGCCCGAGGAGGCCTATGCGGAGCGAGCAAAGTTCGAGGAGCGGTTCCACTCACTAGCTGCACAAGCTCGCGCCTTGCTGTCTCCCGTCGCTGATTCCCGCGACGATGAGTCTGTAGCGAGTTCGCCGAGTCAATCAGGTGGTTCTAAGAATTTTGTACGCTTACCTAAAATTGATCTCCCAACCTTTTATGGTGGCCTTGAGTCTTGGCTTGAATATAAAGATACCTTCTTGTCGTTGATCCATAATAGTTCTTGCATAGACAACATAAGCAAATTCCATTACCTACGCGCTTCATTAAAAGGAAATGCACAACAAGTGATTGCTAATATTGATTTCAAAGCGACAAACTACGACACGGCATGGAATTTGTTATGTCAACGATACGATAATAACAGACTTCTCATAAATAATCATTTACAAGCTTTGTTCAACATTAATGTTCTTGTAAAAGAATCCAGTGCCGCATTACGTGGTCTGATTGATGTGATTAATAAAAACACTCGAGCATTAAAATCATTGAAAGAACCAGTCCAATATTGGGACACAATTATTGTTTATATGATGTCAAATAAATTAGATACAACTACGAATAGAGATTGGGAAGAGTATCGTAGCTCATTAGAAAAATCGCCAACTTTGACACAATTTTGCACTTTCATAAATAACAAAGCAGATTTATTAGAAACAATAGAAGAAAAATTAAATAAACCGACAACAAATAATTTAAAAAACAATTCACAAACAAAAGAAAACAATAATCAACAAAAACAACAATCAACTGAAACAAATAAGGTTTTACAATGTCCTATGTGTACAAAACCACATTTATTATATTCATGTGATCTTTTTCGTAGCTTGCCGGCCACAACACGAGTTGTCAAGGCCAAAGAGTTTGGAGTGTGTCTAAATTGTTTACGCTCCACTAATCATTTAGCCAAAAATTGCAAACTTACTCATTGTAAATACTGTAAATATAAACATAACACTCTTTTACACATTGATCAGTCAAAAAATGCTTCTGATCCGATGCCAAGTGTAGCCCTACCAGTCGATGTGTCTGATAACAACCCAATATCCAACAATACGTCAGAAAATGTCGCTCGTTATCAACAATTATCTACCTCTTCGAACCTTTTACTTTCCACAGCTCTGGTGAAGGTTGTCAACAACAAAGGCGAGAAGTTCGACGCCAGGATTTTGCTGGATAACGGTACCGCATTCAATTACACTTCGTACGCATACTGCGACAAGCTGGGTCTGTCAAAATCGAACACAAATTCAACAGTCTCAGGTATCAACAATCAATTAACTCCTTGTATGCATACTTGCAATCTCACGATCGAATCGAATACTAGCTCTTTTAAGGCAAATATAAATTGCAACATTTTGCCACAGCTAACACAAAAACAACCTCCTGTTTATATCGATATCAGCAAAATTCCGTTTCCATCACACTTGCAATACGCAGATCCGTTCTTCTATGAACCATCAGATATTGATATTTTGGTAGGATCAGAGATCTTTTGGTCCGTTCTTGGAAACGCGACGATCAAATTAGGCAAAAATTATCCTGAAATTCGTGATACAATGCTAGGTTGGTTGGTCACACGTCCAGTATTGAGCTCGTCATCACAGTCACGTGCACCAGTCCAGTCGCACACTTGCTATCACACGATGACACAAATCGACTCAACAGTAAGTAAATTTTGGGAACTTGATTCTATTCCATCGAAGTACACGTTGTCTCTAGAAGAACGTGCTTGCGAAGAAAATTTCGCTCAAAATACCTATCGCGATGAAAATGGACAGTTTGTTGTGACAATGCCTCTCAAACACGATCCTGATGTTTTAGGAAACTCGTACGATATGGCTAAAGCTCGTTTCTTGTCACTTGAACGTCGATTCCAGCGCGATCCGAACTTCAAAAAAAGTTATGTCGATTTTATGCATGAGTACGAAGACCTGGGTCACATGACAGAAAATATAGGTACGAGCAAACCTCACGCTGGGGACGCACCTGAATATTTTCTGCCTCATCATGGTGTCATCAAGGAAACTCGAACGACAACAAAGTTCAGAACGGTCTTCGACGGGTCAATGACCTCTAGTTCAGGCAAGTCTCTCAATAATTTACAAATGGTCGGTCCTACTGTGCAAAATGATCTGCTGTCTATCTTACTTCGTTTTCGACAACATAAGTACATTGTAAGTGCCGACGTCGAAAAAATGTACAGAGCAGTGTTACTTAACCCTTCGCAACGTCAGTTGCAACAAATTGTTTTTAGAGACGAACCCAACTTACCTCTAAAAACATACAGTTTAAATACCGTAACATACGGTACAGCATCTGCCCCCTATCTCGCTACAAAATGTCTCGTCACACTCGCAGAGACAGCGTCCGATGATCGCGTCAAAAAATCAATTCAAAATGACTTTTATGTCGATGATTACCTCAGTGGTTGCGATTCCTTATCGGACACAATAGACTTGGCAAACTCAGTTGCATCTATTTTAGCAACAGCAAAATTTTTTCTTCGTAAATGGCAATCTAATAGCAGTCATGTTTTGTCTCAAATTCCAGGAGCGTCGGGGCAGTCACAGTCGTTAGGAATCGCAGAGGGCCAAAATATTGCATCAAAAACGTTAGGGTTGCAGTGGCTTTGCGAGCCTGACGTATTGGGTTTCTCTATAGACATCGATTCCAAAAAGAAGGTAACGAAGAGGCACATTTTGTCTGTTATTAGTCAGATCTTCGATCCACTCGGTTTGGTCGGGCCATGTATAATCGAGGCAAAAATAATCATGCAACAATTATGGATTTCTAATTGTGACTGGGACGCCGAAGTTCCGACACAATTACGTGACGATTGGTTGTCTTTTGCAAATTCATTACCTTTCCTAAATAATTTAATGGTTCCTCGACGAGTCTTTGTTGATTCTACGTTGCATGAACTTCATATTTTCACAGATGCAAGTGAACGCGCTTACGGCGCAGCAATTTATGCCAGATCAATTCACGAAAACGGAGAATATCATGTTCAGTTACTAGCTTCAAAAAGCAGAATAGCTCCCATCAAGAACATGACTATTCCACGCCTCGAATTGTCTGGCGCGTTACTAGGATCGCGATTGTACACAAAAGTTTTGAGTTCACTCACCTTATCAATCACTAAATGTCGTTTTTGGAGTGATTCAACCATCGTTTTGTGCTGGCTTAGGTCAAAATCGAATCTATTGAAACCTTTTGTTCGCAATCGAGTTAGTGAAATCCAGGACACGACTGCAGGGCACACTTGGGGTTATGTCGATACTAAACAAAATCCAGCAGATATTATTTCGCGTGGTTTGAAGGCAGATCTCATCTCTGATTGTACTTTATGGTGGTCTGGGCCAACATTCTTAACTCAAGAAGAATCTCATTGGCCAAAAATGCCTAATGATATTAAACAAGATTTTTCAGAAATCGTAGTCAACAATCAACCTCAAGTTAGTTATCATACACAAGTAAATAACGACTCAATCGCAAATCAAATTCACAAACATTCAGATATGAGTCGTTTACAGAGAATATTAGCTTATATGTATAGATTTATTCATAATAGCAAAACTAAAACCAACAAACAACAAGGACATTTACAACCATTAGAGCTTTCAAAATCATTAACTACAATTATTAAACATGCTCAACTTGAAATGTTTCCCAATGAGCATCATCTGCTTCAATCACAAAAATCATTACCGGGCAAAAATAGATTGATAGCATTCATTGATAATGATGGTGTCATTCGCGTGGGCGGCAGACTTGACAATGCTCCTTATGATTATAATGTAAAGCATCCCATCTTATTATGCAGCAAACATCATTTTACAAAATGTCTGTTTCAGAAGGAGCATGTCAAGCTTCTGCATGCGGGGCCACAACTTTTACTTGCCAACATACGGCAAGCCTACTGGCCGCTGGGTGGTAGGAATTTGTCTAAAACTACTGTCAAACAATGCGTTAAATGTTTTAGGTACAAATGTCAAACCGTGCAACCTATTATGGGTCAACTACCTAGTACAAGAACTGTCTTAGAATTCCCCTTTTTACATTGTAATGTAGACTATGCTGGGCCAATACTCTTGGCTGATCGCAAGGGAAGAGGATGTAAGCTTACAAAAGCCTACATATGCATTTTCATATGCCAAGCAGTTAAATGTATCCATATCGAACTCGTTACAGAACTCACGAAGGAGGCTTACATGGCAGCGCTAAATAGATTCGTGTCTCGTCGCGGCAAGCCTAAAAGTATCTTGTCTGATAACGCCACTAACTTCGTAGGTACATGCAATGAGCTACAACGTTTCATACAAGAATCTGACATCTCATACGACATCGCTCAAAAGGGTATCGAATTCTCCTTCGTCCCTCCATATACTCCCCATTTCAACGGCTTAGCTGAGGCAGCCGTCCGCTCGACAAAACATCACCTGAAAAGGTTACTTCAGATTACACATTTCACTTATGAGGAAATGTCAACTTGTTTGGCTCAGATAGAAGCTATCTTAAACTCTCGCCCTCTTACCCCGATGTCCTCTGATCCTCTAGACTTGACGGCCCTAACTCCTGCTCACCTTTTAATTGGACGGTCACTCATGTCTGTTCCACACCCACAGATAGATGATGATGTGAACATCGGCAGCATACGGCAGCGGTTCGAAAGAGTGGAGCACATACGCCAACATTTTTGGAATCGTTTTCATATAGAATATGTGTCTCTCCTACAAAGCAAAACGAAATGGACCCAAGCCACGCCGCAGCAGCTGTCCATCGGCAGTCTAGTCCTTGTGAAGGACAAGGGCCAGCCTCCACTACTTTGGCCTCTGGGACGGGTCACGAAGGTGATACCTGGCGGTGATGGAGCAACAAGAGTCGCCGAAGTCAAGACCAGCAGAGGCTCGATTCTGCGGGCATTCAACAACATATGCCCACCTCCACTTTGATGTTCACCTGCCTGCCATCAACCCGGGGAGGCTGTTGGAACACCGACCAGCGGGGAACGGCGCGGCGCGCGGGGAGCGCCCCCGCCTCTTATCCCGCGACACTTACCACCAGAGCGCGCCTACAATCGCACGCGCACCTCTCAAGAATCAGTACATATTTTCAATGTTATAATACCTACATACATCTATTGTATTGTAACTAAAATTAAACCAGCGTTTACAGTCCGCTCTCGTATTTTATTTAGTCCATCAAGCACAGGATCCCAAACAGGGTTAGGTTAGGTTAGAATATATATAATAAGTAATAGACCCGTCTGATACGTAGTGTGTGTGCGGTGCCCCATTGCAGACTATGACACACATGCTGGAGTGTCCCAAGTGTCCGCCCGCCCATACATCTGCATTTTGGAATGAAGGGAAAATGGAGCTGGAATCCGGCTCCGGGTCGTTCCGCGGGCCTGTGGCCCGGGCCGGTCCAGTCCGCCAGCCGTACCAGCCCGGGCCATAGTCTGACCGCGCACATTTTGTAGTCAGCTGCAGTTTCGGATAAATACCGCCCGTGAGCTTGTATTGTTACAGGAACATCACAAAATTACGTGGCTCAAAACCGCGAGCGGTTAACAGCAGTCGCTTAGCGCTATCTCACTAATCACGGCTTGGTTCTATATAAAAATAATGGGAAAATGGAGCTGGAGTCCGGACTGGATTGCTCCGTGGGCCGGTCCAGCTTGCGGACCAGACCGGCCCACCGGGAATAGTCCCGGTACTCCATGGGGCCAGTCCGACCCTGGCTGTGAATGTGCGCCACATTAAAAAATTGTGCGTGTTGTCGTTAAAAAAAAAAACGATTCCTGCTGGAGTAACGTTGTTTTAGGAAGAAAATTTTAAACGAATGATCGGCGAGAAAAATATTGTGCATGGGCAAAGAGCTTATAATGTGAGCTAAATATGTAATTAGTACGTCTTCAGGTTTTAGAGATCATAAAGATATACAGGGTGTCCCAGAAATCGACGTCAAGCCGTAAATGGGTGATAGACCAAGTTAAAACAGTTCTCAGAAAAATACGAAAAAAAATCTATCTCATGTTTTAAAAAAATTATGTTCACTTTAAAAATTTACTAAAAAAATCAATCCCTGTAATGGTTCTTTAACTCCAATTGCTACAAATCCCATAATTTATCATTTTTTTTTATTATTATGTAATCTTGAATAATGCTTGTGTAGATTTTTGCCTAAAATTTAAAGCCAACTCCTCCTACTTAGAAGAAAATTAAACTTTTTCAAAACCAAATTATTCAAATTTACTGTTTCGCCCAACTTTAACTGACTGTACTGAAAAAAAAATGTACTACGCTAGTTTGGCAAGTAACATGAAAAATTGGCGCATTTAATAAGGATTCAAAAATGGTGTAACACTTGCTAGATTACGTTTTCAATAATTGGTCAAATTTTTTTTTGTAAATAGTATCGGTTTTTACCCAAAATGTCCATACTTCCTTAAAATGACTTTAGCTTACCTAAAGCTTTGCTAAACTTCGTTTCTAGTTCGATAGAGACGGAGAGAGTCATTTTACGAAGTGTGAGCGAGATAAGAAATCGAAATTTTACGTAATTTAAGAGCAAAGTTATGATAGTGACTCAACCTTTTTACTTTAAGTCAGGACCAGATTTCTCATCTTAGAAAAAAAAACAAATTATCAGATTTAATTTTTTTTTATTACAATAAATGTTCAAACTGCCTTCCTTCGACGGCAATGCAAGCACGACATCTTCTTAAAAAAGATCTGGTTATTTTCCGGGCAAATCTTCCCCTGTTTACAAAGACAACGGCTTCCGTTATTCTTTCCCGCAGCTCGGCTAAATTCTCTATTGTTTTTGAGTACACTTTCTCTTTTACCGCTCCCCAGTAAAAAAAATCTAGGGGATTTAAATCAGGCGAACGGGGTGGCCACAAGATTGTCCCACCGCGCCCTATCCACCTGAGCGGGTATTCTTCATCAAGATGTTCTCTTACTAAACGGGCATAATGCGCTGGGCAGCCATCTTGCTGGAACCACATTTCCCTGTAAACGTTCAGTGGCACGTCTTCTAATAAATCTGGTAAAGTATTTTGAAGAAAATCCAAATAAATTCACAATCAAAGCGCCATTCAAAATCTCTGGCAGCTCAAAAGGTCCAATTATTCTGCCATTTAGTATCCCGGTCCACATGTTTACTTTAAATCGATACTGTGACTTATCTTGCCTCATCAAATTTGGATTTTCTACATGCCACTCGTGCAAATTCATGTAGCCATCTTTTTTAAATGTTGACTCATCGGTCCATAAAATCTTCTCTAAGAATCGAGGGTCTTCTCTGTGCCTTTCTAGCATCCTTTGGCAAAACGCAACTCTGGGAGCGTAATCCCGTGGCAGTAATGATTGTACTCGCTGTACATGATACGGGTGGAACTCGTTCTTTTTTAAGATTCGGTGGGCGGTACTCTTAGATACACCTGTGCTTGTTTCGATTCCACGTACAGAAGCACTTGGGTCTTCTTGGACTGCTTGTAGTACGACGTCTTCGTACGGATTACGATGTCTTCCTTCACCATGTACTTGGTTAGGGAATCGTCCCTCTGATAGTGAACGGTGCACATTAATAAAAACTCGATGATCTGGGTGACGATTGTTCGGGTACCTCTCACGATAAAGTCTAGCGGCTGCATTGGCATTGCATCTGCATTCCCCATAAACGAGGTGCATGTTCGCATATTCCAATGCAGTGTACACAGCCATGGTAGTACTACACAATCACAGGATCAGCAACAGTCCAGAGTAAAGCACAGGTCGTCAGAAAGAGGAATTAAACAGTCCAAATCACAAGCAATTAAGTCCAGAAAACAACGCAAAAAGTGGTAAGTACGGAATCAACATGAACGAATACGGAGATGCGCAGTAAACAAAGCAGCGTAACGTACTGATTTGTAATTGTGTGTGCGTCTGCGCTTACAAAACAGAACAATAACTACTGCTGTCTCATTCGCACTCATCGGTAAATTGTATCTCCGTTTCATGATAAAGGTTGTGGCACTGATAAAGGTGGCGTCACTCTCTGTCTCGCTCACACTTCGTAAAATGACTCTCTCCGTCTCTATCGAACTAGAAACGGAGTTTAGCAAAGCTTTAGGTAAGCTAAAGTCATTTTAAGGAAGTATGGACATTTTGGGTAAAAACCGATACTATTTACAAAAAAAAATTGGACCAATTATTGAAAACGTAATCTAGCAAGTGTTACACCATTTTTGAATCCTTATTAAATGCGCCAATTTTTCATGTTACTTGCCAAACTAGCGTAGTACATTTTTTTTTCAGTACAGTCAGTTAAAGTAGGGCGAAATAGTAAATTTGAATAATTTGGTTTTGAAAAAGTTTAATTTTCTTCCAAGTAGGAGGAGTTGGCTTTGAATTTTAGGCAAAAATCTACACAAGCATTATTCAAGATTACATAATAATAAAAAAAATTAGATAAATTATGGGATTTGTAGCAATTGGAGTTAAAGAACCATGACAGGGATTGATTTTTTTAGTAAATTATTAAAGTGACCATAAATTTTTAAAAACATGAGATAGATTTTTTTTCGTATTTTTCTGAGAACTGTTATAACTTGGTCTATCACCCATTTACGGCTTGACGTCGATTTCTGGGACACCCTGTATTGGTGCATTTCCTGCTGGAGTAACCTTTTGCAGAATCGTGTATCTCTAAAACCATTGTATATGCGCCTGTTAGAACAAACTTATACGAGAAGCTCTTTATTTGAGCGTATTTGTGACAGAATTAGATTCAGAAAAATATTTATAATTTTCAAGAAGAATATTTATAATTATGCCAAATTTCATATAATAGATCTCTCTCCGATCATTCGTTTAGAATTTTCCTTCTGGAACAACGTCACCCCAGCAAGAATAGTTTTTTCCTTTTTTTTCTCTAACGATAATACATTTTTTTATGTGGCGCACATTCACAGCAGATTAACTACGCACTAATAATACGTTCCACTCACATCACTCTAGGAGCCACTTTCTTGCTGGGATAACGTACACTATTTAAAACTTTCAAGATACTGTTTATGTTGTTACATTTACCAACTTGTTTGAATGACTAATATTTTAGTAGGAAATATAACTTTAAAAAAAATTGGGAGGTCAAAAAGCGGATTTTAAAGTAATTTGGCTATGGGGGTCTGAGGTATCAGTTCATATTAGAAAGGGGTCTCTTGCCCATTATAGTTTGGGAATCTCTGGTCTAAGGCATCCCTTACGACGTCGTAGGTGCGGCTATTGTCACGCTCTGTTGAGTTTTTTTTTTTTTGGTACAATATCACCGCACTATTCCCAAACCACTGCAACTCCTGAAAGCCAGAATCAACAGTGGCGACCACCAGAAAAGCGCCGAGGCAATGAAGCTCGACGAAGTCCCGGAGAATGAATTTAACTGTCTTGGATCCCGCAACGAAATTAATCAGAAAAGAATAACGGAGGAGTAGGAAAAATGTAAATTTCCACTTCCCTCCATATCAAGCAGGAGACAGAACAAACAAGGCCAATAGGCACAAAGGGTCATATACAACTGGGATAAGCCCAGTTGCCTAGCACCACGGATAAAAAATTAGCATAAATACATATTAATGGGTCCTAACATTGTGAGCTGTTATATTTGGTTCCAATAATAGGTATGGCAAAAACGCTTGAACGCACGGAAATTTGTTCTAGTTTCCACAAGGTCTGTATAGTAAACAACTCCTGATGCAGCCTGTACATTATTCAACATAATATTACGTTCATTCTGCCAAAGAATACACTCCCATAAGATATGATGTGCAGATTGTACATATTCGCAGTCAGATGTAGAACACTGACATAAAGGCGAGGCAACGAGCTTGAAGGAAAATAATTTACTTTTAAAGTTACCATGTCCCGTGAGAAATTGGGCAACACAGTGATCCACTTCCAGCCACGTGCTGGTCAGCCGCACGCGAACGGATGGAATGAATTGGTGGAGGTGTCGGCCCTTGATGGAATTATCCCACTTATATTGCCATTCGGATAAAAGTTCCTACCAGACGTCAATAGGTGGTTTAAATAGGCTGTTGTGTTTATCAAAGTACAGGCTGATTCAAATTGAATATCTTAGATACACGGCCACTGTGTCAGACAAGTTCGGGAAACAGAAGAGCGACACACACCGGCCGAGGGTTATACGAGTATTACACGAACCACTTCGGCCCTATTTCGCCCCCATAACTTCAGAAAACTTACACACTTGCAAAGGCTCTCTTCTAATTACCGAATTCCAAATTTCAATAGAAATCTTCTAACCACGAGATAATGGCGTCCAAAAATCGCTATTTTTATATCACTGACTCACTAACTCATCAAAAGTTTGTGTAGGAAGTTGAAAATTGGTATGGAGGTCGTATATACAGGAAAAAACACAGGGGTTGGAATAAAAGAAGAACTTTACAGTATTATTAGAATAACACATAGGCTATAATATATTGGGGGTAGTATTCGTGCATTCCGAATTAGTACATAGGGTTAGTATATTGGAAGTAGTATTCGTACATGCCGAATTAGTACCGAGGGCTAGCCCCCGGGCGGCAGCTATTATTACGCTAAATAAAACTCCTTTTTTCTGGCGTACATTTATTAGGATCACCAGCGTACGCGCGGTTTGAATTCTTCGCTCAGCGCTACCCGCTTGATGCTCTCGTATCCCAGGATTATACTGAACGAGAAGCACGCGGACTGCAGTAGGCGAGCCGACAATCCCTTGAAGTACAGCCCTACCAAGCCCTCCTCCGCCCATAACGTTTTAAAGATATCCTTCATAGTGCCCACGCCTTCGACCTGAAAAAAAAAAGCTGTCACTTTGACATGTGTCAAATTATACGCTTTACATGGGTAATAGAAAATAAATCCTATTTTGTTTGTCATAAAGTTCATTTTGTATCGTAGATGCCGAAGCCGTTGGTCTTGGATGACAGTTGTCATGGTATAATAAGACAAGGTAGTCTCCTCCCGTGACAGCTGGGTCACGTGATTGGCCTAAGACTACGTCATCGATTGCGTTGCGGTTCTCAAACTTTTTTAGTGGGGAAACAGATAAAAATATTACAATAGGTACAACATACTTATAATTTTTAATAAATCGTCATATTTGATACTTTTTGTATTTATTTACTTTTGAATTGTTTGCATATTAGTATTTTTATTTAGTTCGGGACGAAAACCCACTAAACTTGACTTGACTAAAATAAGTCAAAAACTAATTATGTTAGGTTAATAAGTTCGGGCATAAAGAAGTATTGACACAACTATGAATTAAATTATGGAATTTACAACGCGTAGATAAATTAAATATTATGTAGAAAGGCACATACCAGTTATTTTAGTTGAATTTAGTTGCAAATTTGAAGCCACGCATATGATAGCGTCTCTTCATTGGGAAAATAAAAAAAAACCTTATTACACCGCCTTTTATACTTCTGTTTGTATAGTTTACGGAACAATTAACATTTTTTCTTGTGTATCTATCAAAGTTCACGGGTTCACCACAAACGTTTGGGAGCCACAGTATTTTGCTCACAGAGCGAAACAACGCTATAGGTGTGAGCGACACGACCATAGCGATGAAATGGCTAGTTGTCAGTATGACACTTGTCAATTCGATATGTTGCCACTGTGTGTGATTGAATTACCCGAGCAAAAGGCATTTTATCTTAACAAAGCAATTATGAACTAATAATTCAATATACAAATAAATTTACCAATAAATAGATGAATCACATGAGTGACTAAATAGTTATTCTATTTAGTTATTTATTTTATTTTCATTAACTACATGAGAAAGTACCAAAATTTTCTAAAAAGGACAATCAATGGTAACACTTATCGTGACGTAGTCTTAGGCCATCCTGGGAAGAACATACCAGGCGAAGTATACGGAGTATGTTATTATACCATGACAGTTGTGACCACACAACGATTAATCTTTTACATGTAACTTCGTGGCCAAAAAAAACAGCTGCATGTGTCGATATTATAAGTTAAGAGGGGACTCTAGTGAGACTTTCTCCATACAAAAACATTCTGCTGTTTTCTTCGTGGATAATGCCTCTATAGCAATGATTTTTTCCCATAAAATCTGGGTCTAATTAGTACGTGCCCCTATCAATTCCTATTTTCAAAAACATAATCACTAAAATAAATATGACAATCCAAAAACCCGAAAAAAATGCCCGTTTTTACCGCCATGTTCAGACGGCCTTCAGACAAAATTGATAGGTTTTTAAGAAAAAAGAAAATGATAGGAGCATAGATATACTTTTCCTCTAAATTTTGATATAAGAATTTTTTAGATCAGACCAGTTTTCATGAAGAAAACAGCAGAATACGAAACGTCTTTTAGTCAAAGTTTTTGTAGGTAAAATCAGCCTGAGCTGCAGTTGTCCCTTTGCACTTTACGGGGTGAGGTTGGAGGTGACGCGACGGCAATAGTTTCTTCAAATACCTATTTTTCAAATTCCTGTTGACTAGAGTCCGCTCTTAAGCACAGCTTGTCGAGGTCGGCCCGTGGATAGGTGACCTTCTTAACATACCGGAATTCCTCCGTGCCTTGGAAAGCACGTTAAGCCCGTTTGTTCACGACGCGACACACGACACGACTTGATTTACAAACGGTTTTTCGTCGATGCCGCAATGTCGTCGCGACTTTTTTGCGGTGACGATCTAACGGTAGTACAAAACAAGTATGGGCTTGTTGACGACACGGCTACCTACCTACCCTACCCTACCGACCCTACCTATCCTACGTTTTTAAGATGTATTCTGCTATTCGGGGCGGAGACAAATCCAATGAATCAAAAACCATGCAAATTGGTCCAGCAGATCTCGAGTTATAAGTGTTGTAACAAACCCGTCTTTCTTTTATATATATAGAAGATACAAATGAATTGCAGTGTCGTTGCAGAATCGTGTCTAGTTAACAAACGAACTGACGACAGACCGTCTGCAGTGTGTCGTGTGTTAAATATCATGACAGCAAATCCTGTCGTGCGGTACCTCGTGAACAAACGATCTAAAGCGGTCTACTCACACAACTGCCATAGGGGCAATCTAGGTTGTAAAAAAGTGGGGATGACCCATTGATGTATTAAAAGTAGGAAGATACGTTACGCGCTAACTTCGTGATCAGAAAACCTGGGCTCGGCGCACGACTACATGCATCGAAACTCACACATCTGTGTTCAGTGTCATCACCAGTCCTACAGTACCTACAGTTACCGATAGACAAGG
Source organism: Orthosia gothica (assembly GCA_949775005.1). Classification (NCBI taxonomy): domain Eukaryota; kingdom Metazoa; phylum Arthropoda; class Insecta; order Lepidoptera; family Noctuidae; genus Orthosia; species Orthosia gothica. The sequence continues at coordinate 58,942,835 of OX459034.1, read as the reverse complement.
ACAGAGATAGGAGACGGCGCTGTAGTGCGAGCGAAATCGCGTTAGCCGCCGAATGTTGTCCGAATGCTAAATGAATGAAATTACATTGCAATATGTGCGTATCGTGTCTCTCACGCATTTTTGTAATATATATCTCGCTCTCACAAATATGGCGAAACAAACATTAAATATTATTGTAATTTTCAACAAATTAACATTTTTGACTGCTTTTACGAGTGGTAAGTGATCCCGTGTGACTTATTTTTCTTTCTGGTATTATTTAAAGGGGAATTTTTAACTGCACCTCTATTTAGAAATTTAAGCAAACAAAATATCTCCACTAATAACCTACTGCAAAACAATATTACTCACCGTAAAACAAAAATACTGATTTGCACACAAATTATTCAATTAAATATAAAATAAATGTGAATTAGTCCAAGAGCGAGCGAAGCGAGCTCGGGAGCTTAGGGCACCCCGACACGGATAGGTTAGGTTCGAAGGAGATGACGGGAGCTGAAGTGAGCGAGCAAAGCGAGCGAACTCAGCTCCCGTCATCTCCTTCATGTTAGGTTACTTTAGACCCTGCAGACAGAAATAGGAGCCCTGCGCAGCGGGGCTCCGTCGACTTTGTTTCGTTTCCCCCCCTCCCTTAAAACTTAAATATTTTGTTGCACTCGAAGAATTATTAGATTTACTTTTAGTTAACAGATAGTTATTCAGTAAAACAGTTAAGCTTTAAAGATCTAGCAGTATAGTATAATTCATTTATTTGATGAGCAAATTTAGTGTGCAATTCAGTATTTTTGGTAGTAATTTCGAATATTTTGATTGAAAAAAGGGGAATTACAGTTAAAGTATTAAATACCACCCTTATTTAAACACTGTTTAGCTACACAAGAAGTCATTTTGATGCGTATTTATTGCAAAAAAATATAAAAACACTGAAATTATTGAGCTGTGTGATCAACAATGTGCCGTGCGCGTCTGAGTGCCCGCTGCGGGCAATCACTTAGATTAGTAGGACCAAGCGCTGTGAGCAGTCCCGTATCTACTTATATATACCCTACTTTTAATACATCAATGGGATGACCCTTAATTGTGGCATGTATACGCAAATAGGGGCAATTTCACAACGGACCAAGGGTAGACTATATGGAGAAAAGAGGGTCCATCTATCCTATCCTTGATAATAAAGTGCATACCTGCAGCCTTGCTCGTACGATGTCCAGGGGGTTTGTCAGGAAGGTCGTCGTGAAGCCGCCGAGGGTACCGGCCGCACACTGGATCAGCAGAGTGGAAACCCACGCCGGAGCGATCTTCAGCATCTCGTCTGTCCAAACAGATAATGCAACCTTACATTTAAATACACTAGCTTCTGTCAACGACTTCGCCCGCGTAAAAAATGTTTTATCATCCCAAGGAAATATTGTAGGTATGGATGAAACGGGCCTATGTGCTATTATCAGTGTGGATCAAGGGCGTACAACCGCTTTAGGGAGACCAATGAAATTAATGGCAATCAGTTCAACTACAAAATACAGCGTTCTGATTGGTAGTTTCTTAGCGGTATCAACCAATCAGGAAGCTGTATTTGCATAAACTGAGTTCAGTTGAATTAATCGCGATTAGTTTCATTGCTGAAATCGGCCCATAGTGCCGTAAAACGGTAACTTTTTAACTTGAGATTTATGGTTCGTTTTATATTTCCCAAGAGTCAAGACCCTTTGTAGTGTGACCATATTTCTCAACTTGATTTTTATAGTTTAATTGTGTTTAGATCGTCTGTGACTAGTTGGATTGCAAACTTCGATCAAGAATACACCTAGATTCCCGGTCAGCGCTTAAAAAACGGGCCGAAAAATTGGGCCACAAATACGTTTGTGGCCTTATTTCAAAATTAGTATGGTCCAATCATAGCCAACATTAATACGTTAAAAATGCCGCAATGTGCGTTCAAATCTGTGAAAATAACCACCGTAACACCTTGATTTTGGAAGGAATATCTTTTTTTCGGTAAGTTTATATCATTAAGTGTTTTTCTTATAGTTAAAAACCGAATTAAATAGAAAATATAAATAAATTATCAAATATTATGATTGTTTGACCAACGTTTGCGTCGACAAAGCGAACGCGCCAACTATTGTAACAAACATTGACTGTTCTGGAACAGAGAATGCATGGAGTAGTTTGTAAAGCTATTTTTTTTAAATTATTTAAAAAAATACTATTGTGTTATTTTGGTCCGACTACTTTTTTAAATCAGTCAAAAATATTTGACACCATAGAAAACGAAATAAAGTAACCCCGAAATTTCCTACATAGTGTTTTTAACCTTATTGCTGAAATTTTAAGTTTCATTTTTTAATAAATATTTTTGTACTTACATATAACTGACTTTTAATTTTCAAGTTTTCATGCAAACCCTACCCTACCTAACTACCCTACCTACATACCTACCCACGAATCTATTTTTTTTAACTGTCTCTATTCGAGCGAACAAAACAAAAAAATAATTATTCAAATCGATCCAGCCGTTTTTGAGTTTTAGCGAGACCAACGAACAGCAATTGATTTTTATAATATAGAAAGATAGGTAGGTAAATGTTTAAAAATATTTGCACACAGAAAATTTGATGGTTGGAATTTCATAACTGAAATAGCATATATGTATGTAAAAATGTAATAAGAACATTTTGCAAACAAAGCTGCCCAAAAGGAGGTTCAATATTGATCTTCTGGTTCCGAGCGGGCGCACGGCCAGTACTGCGTTAACATTGGGGAATATATACGCCTTGTACCTAAATATTGTAAAAATCATTTTTTTTTAAAAGAGTAAGTATGGAGTTTCTTGTGCATTCTTCTCCATAACAAGCTACTTTCCGAATGCACGGTAGAATCAACTTGTATTCCATTTAAATTTAAAAAGTATGGAGTTTCTTGTGCATTCTTCTCCATAACTAGCTACTTTCCGAATGCACGGTAGAATCAACTTGTATTCCATTGTGACATTCAAAAGTGCCGCTTGGTGGCCCAGTTGAAATAAATATCTTTGTCTTTGTCTTAAGGCCCATTCCCTCTCTCACAGAGAGGAGGTCTGTGTCCCAGCAGTGGGAACATTTAAAAGGCTGTTGACGTTAATATATCATCACCGGCCATGAAGTCATACACGCACGCACGTTACGACCAGTTGTTACCTTGATACGCGGTATACAGAGCCCACCAGAGCGCAGAATTCGGGACGTACGCGGCTAAGGAGGCCGTATACCCTCTGTAGTACCCCAGTGGACCATGGAGCTGGTATACACGAACTGCGACCTCCTTGGCAAGCGCGGCTTTCGACATCTTCTTGTCAAGGTCCAAGCCCAAGGGATTCATCTTCTGTAATGAAACAATACAAATAAAATCATTTTTTTTTTGTTTACATGTCTGTATTCCGAGTTTTTTAACGAACTCGATCGTGATAACGTTAAAGATCTCTTATGTCAATTAGTATACAAAAAAAAAAACTTTTTCTCAAAATAATAAACAGAGTTCAAAAGCAAAACACAAAAAAATTGCATAAATAACTTTCGTTTCGGAAGTCGGTCTCTTTGGTACCTCTTGTTTTTATCGTTTTTCGACACCAACTTCCGAAAGTAAAGTTATTTTTGCACTTTTTAGTGTTTTGCTTTTGAACTCTGTTTATTATTTTGTAAAAAAGTTCTAGTTGCTCTCGTTTTAGTAACTGACTTTTTAGTAATTGATAGAGTATCAATAACTAAAAAGTCAGTTAGTTCTATAGTAATTTATCCACAAGCCCGCACTGGGCCCGCGTGGTGGATTAAGGACCATTCTCTCTCTCACAAACAGAGAGGAGGCCTGTGTCCCAGCAGTGGGAACAATAAAAGACTGATGATGATGATTATTGGTAAATGTGTGGGCCACCTTATTTTGGTTCACCATAAAAACTTCAACCCCCCTTTCCATCCCCTTAAGGATGATATCCGGGCTTAAAACTATCCTATGTCCTTCTCAGGGTCTCAAACTATCTGCATGCCAAATTTCATCAAAATCGATTCAGCGTTTTAAGCGTGAAGGTAACAGACAAACTTTTTATTATTATTATTTATAGACTCGCGCTTGACCACTATCTCACCTGATGGTAAGCGATGATGTGGTCGACGGTGTAGCACGCTTGTCTAGAAGTAACCTATTCACTCTTGACTTAAAGACCCTGAGGTAGTAGCTATCGGGCAACAAAGACTCCGGCAGGGAATTCCACTCCTTAGCTGTACGCATAATAAAAGTATTCCGAAACGTTTGGTGCGTATGGGTGGGATGTCCACCATGAATCGATGGCGCATCGCAATTATAATAATAAGTATGGATCTCTCACCGAATTCCTGGTATTCCCTCGTCCCTTCACCAGTCCGAGGACCATGAGATGTTGGCTCAGCACGTCGAACGGCACAATGATGGTCTGACCCACGATTGAGGCGCAGCCCCCACCTATGAAAGACTGAAATCATGTAAGTTAGAATAGTTGCACCCCGCGATCTCATAAAGAGTGCATCCCATCGGACTATGAGAATGTCGGAACTCAGAGTGCACCGGTGTTTGACCACACACCGGTGCAACATATCTCTCGGGCCGTTGGCTGCTCTCAGTTGAAATGGGCCGCCATTCTTTAGAACAGTGAATGTTACCCGGCTTATCTTACCCTGTATATATGTCGCAGCCATTTGGTTAAATTAGCCAGCTAATTGGACGCCTAGGCCGATAGTTAATTGAACTAAAATCATTCAACATTTAACAACTTGGCGTATTTAATGGCAGCCTTTAAAGATGACTGACCAAGACACACACGGGGTCACAGCGCTAACAAAGAAAATTTTGTTCAAATAAATGTCACTAGATGGCGCGATATGCATCGATTTGTTATTGAATTGTGTGTAAAATTAACATTTTCTAGAATTGATCATAAAAATTGTATGTTCTTTTTTAATCAACTCTCCTAAGCACAAAATTATGGAATATTCGACATTTCATTCACATTTCAAAAATTATTTGAAGGGATCATTTAAAATTGATTCCAATAGATGGCGCGGTTTTAAATTTCTGAAGAATGCCACTCGATTTCTTTAATTTGCATTGTAACATATTATAGTACAATAAAACTATAAAAACGTACAAAAAAATACTATAAAACAAATCGTCACTACAATTAAAGAAAAGAATAGTGAACATGAACCGAAAAAACCCTTTTACTTGCAAGTCGCTGCTAACACCATCTATAGCCGTGGAACGGAACCGAACGCGATCAAAGTACTTATAAAAAATAATCATCTTAATCAGACGAAAAATAGCTAGTTACGTCGGCAAGGTTTCCATGAGGTTTCTGTATGCTAGTATTATATTATCTGTGACTAAGACAAGTCATTCAAATTTGGTTCAGTGTTTTTCCACTGCGGCGCAAGTAGTCACCAAAACAAATATGGCGTCAACAGCGCAAACTGTGAATGTTATTTACCGTTATTGTGTACAATTTTAGGAGAAATTAATGTGCGATATTGTCAAAATAGTGTGAAAACATGGAGGTGCCAAATAATACTACGTCTTTTGCAAGTTTTCGAAAAATATTTGAGTCTATCTAGTCACCCTAACCAAACATTGCAAGTTCATCAATATCCAATTTAACTAAATAAGATACACATATATACTATAAGACTGGTCCACGACATTCAGCCATCTGGTTAAACGTTGAGCTCAATGACTTGGCTAGTTATCCTTCAGCCATTTAATTGAATGGCTGAAGAATTGAAAGAATTTGCATTAAATGAACAGCCTAGTCGTCCAATTAGCTGGCTAATTTAACCAGATGGCTGCGACATATATACAGGATGAGCTTTCAAAGTGGGCCTGGACGGCCAAATCAGAAACAATGAGGAATAGCGAAAAAAACCGGCAAAGTGCGAGTCATACTCGCGCACGAAGGGTTCCGTACCATTATCGCAAAAAAACGGCACAAAAATCACGTTTGTTGTATGGCAGCCACACTTAAATATTTATTTTATTCTGTTTTTAGTATTTGTTGTTAAAGCGGCAACAGAAATACAGCATCTGTGAAAATTTCAACTGTCTAGCTATCACGGTTCATGAGATACAGCCTGGTGACAGACAGACAGACGGACCGCGGAGTCTCAGTAATAGGGTCCCGTTTTTACCCTTTGGGTACGGAACCCTAAAAACGCTCAATTAAGTCTCTTTTACTCTGTTTGTTGCTTTTATTTTGTGTGGAATAAATGTTTTTCTATCTTACTTATCAGTATAGAAGAAAATGAATAAACGATATAATATACCTTCAACTTGGGACTGAAGTCGTATTTTCCCAGCTCGTATCGAACGCCTTCGTAAGTCGAGATGTAGAATATTCCTGAGATGATCTGAAACTGCAGAAAAATAACAGGTTTAATAATCAGATAATTTTTACCTGGAGAATAACGAGGTATTATTTTTTTGGTACTATCCCACCGCTCTATGCCCAAACCACTGCAACTCCTGAAAGCCAGAATCAATAGTGGCGACCACCAGAAAAGCGCCGAGGAAATGAAGCTCAACGAAGTCCCGGAGAATGAGTTTAACTGTCTTGGATCCCGCAACGAAATTAATCAGAAAAGAATAATGGAAATCACAAGTATTAATAAAACTTTTTTTTTTTTACTGAACGTCATCAAATATAATATCACTTGTCAATACACATTCAATGAGACCAGCTCCGTAGTACCATATTATTTCAATGTTATCAAAGTCACATAAGTATGACAAGATTCAGTTTCATCGGATGCCAGGAGTTGCTTGAAAAATGAATTATTAGTTGCCGGACACACAGACGAGCAAGATAACATGTATATGTCGTGGCCAGATCTTAACATTGATCAGTTCATGATGTGGCCAACTATTTCATGAATTGGTTGATTTAATTATCCTCCTCCTCGCATCGTGTTCCTCATTACTGAGGGTCGTGATTCCCCGGTCTTAAACAACTTCTCCTTCACCAATTTGCGCCATCTGCTTCTGTCTTTGGCGTCGTGGAGCGCATCGTGCAGCCTGGTATTTAACGATGTGCGGACTTGGTCTGACCATCTGATTGGACTTCGACCCCTCGGACGTTTCCGTTCGATCTTGCCAGTAACCATCAGCTGTTCGAGGTTGGGTCCGTCCTTCCTGGCAATGTGACCAAAAACTTCAGATACTACTACGAAGGCAGACCGTATAGACAGTCTGATATTTATGTTTAGTTCCCGGAGGATAGAGTCATTGGTGCGATAGGCAGTCCAGGGGATTTGCAACATCTTCCTCCAGCACCACATCTCAAAAGCATCGATTCGGTCACGGTCGGCCTTCTTCAGAGACCACGTCTCAGCGCCGTAACTGAAGATGGAGAAGACCAGGGAGTTGACCAGTTCCACCTTCGTCTTCCTTGAAATGTTACGGTCTCTCCATACTCTTTGCAGCTGGGTCATAGCATTTTTGACCATCCCTACACTCCTCCTGATATCTTTCTCACATGACCCTGAGTTGCTGATACTTGCACCCAGGTAGATAAAATCGCTTACGGTTTCCAGTGATAGGGCACCTGTATGTTGGAGATGGTTTGCGCGATCCACTACTTACTTTACTTAACTTTTATCTTCAATTGGCGCATTATTGAATAATTGTCTGCCGCCATGTTGAATCACAAAAACAAACCGATGTCAGCGCCTCTAACGGTGGATAATATAACTATTTTACTATATGATCACTAATTTTTGACCGTATCATGAAGTAGACGTGTGTTTAGCTGTTCATATCGTCAAACGCTGATTATTAATTGATCAGGGCCAGACCATATCATGAGGTAGGCAGCGGGTATTTAATAAATATATCCGACTTCCAAATAAAAACACTACAAAGTGAAAATAACTTAAATTTTGGCAGTTAACGATTAAATAATAGTTTAAAAAAAACTAAAAAACGCGCTTTAAAAGTAGAAAATATTTTTTAATAAATTTAAATTAAGAATGGTGTGATTAACAAAAAAATGAATCTATAATATAAAAATGAATCGCAAAATGTGTTGGTAAGCGCATAACTCAACAACGCCTGGACCAATTTGGCCAATTCTTTTTTTTAAATGTTCGGTGAAGTTCAAAGATGGTTTTTACGGGGAGAAAAATTCTAATAATTGTCGGCAAAAAAATAAAAACAGCCCTTTTCTTTTTCCCATATAAAAGTTTTCTAACTAAAACGTAGAGTCAATTTGAGCTTTATTGCTATTGTATAAGCTATTTTTGCTTTGTGTAGGGTAGGGTAGTGTAGGGTAGGGTAGTGTAGCGTAGGGTAGGGTAGGGTAGTGTAGGGGGTAGGGTAGTGTAGGGTAGGGTAGTGTAGGGGGTAGGGTAGTGTAGGGAAGGGTAGTGTAGGGTAGTGTAGTGTAGGGTAGTGTAGTGTAGGGTAGTGTAGGGTAGGGTAGTGTAGCGTAGGGTAGGGTAGGGTAGTGTAGGGGGTAGGGTAGTGTAGGGAAGGGTAGTGTAGGGTAGTGTAGTGTAGGGTAGTGTAGGGTAGGGTAGTGTAGGGTGGTGTAGGGTAGGGTAGTGTAGGATAGGGTAGGGTAGGGTAGGGTAGTGTAGCGTAGGGTAGGGAAGGTAGTGTAGGGTAGGGTAGTGTAGGGTAGATAAATGTTTGGTAAATGGCAAAACAAAGTTTGCCGGGTCAGCTAGTTTTATTATAAAAACAGCGTGAGGTGCTTGATGTTTATTGTTATTATATTTTATTGACAGATATTGGAAAAAGTAAAAGTCATTTTGAAAATATCTTAAAAAGCACCCCACGCTTTTTCACATTTTTTTTTTGTTAATCACACCATTCTTAATTTAAATATATTGAAAATTATATTCTACTTTTTAGTTTGGTTTTCTTTTAAAGCGTGTATAAAGGGATAATGGACAAACTACATATTTAAATTATTGTATTGTCATTGGTCCTTGATAAGTGTGCAAAGTTTCGAATTAATCCGACATTTTGAAGGTGATGAAAATAACGTTCAAAGATGCCGTTACATAGATTCATACATACCAAGCTAAAAAAAGCGTGTTCAAAAGTATGTAACCCTACTTACACTGGATAGCCAGAATCCTCGGTAAAGGCCGGGAACTCCTTCATTCTTGTATATCTTAGATATTGCGTCGGCTACTCCACTATAAGCCTCCTTTCGCCTCTGAACCTGGATTTGTGTCTTAATTAGCGTTAATGGATACAGCGCACATCTTACTGAAAAGAAAAGTAAAACAATGTCAATGAATATAGATAAATAATCACCTCCAAAAACCCTTCATTTTGATACCCCACTTTGGAAAAAATTGGGACCCACAATATGGCGCCAAAAATCCGCCATGTTTGTTTTTTTAACATCACTTATCTAAAAAAAATTGAGGAGCTCGTGGCTAAATAATAAAAGCCGCACGGGTCGATCTTCAATGTTAAGCAACGCTTGACGAGATCGGTACGTGGATGGGTGACCATTTCAACATACCGAGTTTCCTCCGTACCTCGGAAAGCACGTTAAGCCGTTGGTCCCGGCTGTCGTTTGAAGATCTTTGACAGTCGTTACAAGTGTTTTATTATCCTATGGGAACATTAATCCCGGGATAAACTATCCTTCCCAGGGTCTCAAACTATCTCCAAACCAAATTGCAAATCGGTTTAACCGTGAAAAGGTAACAGACAGACAGTGTTACTTTCGCATTTGTTACCCGACTACGGCAAAGCAAAAGTTAGGGTTACGTTTTTGACCGGTATTTGTGTATGTGTGTATGCTAATCTGTTCCCTCATAACTTCTAAACTAGTTGTTTTTTATCTCTTTCCGCCTCGTGGTTGAACGCAACAATAGGCCACTTCTCTGTCCGATACATTGTATTGTATCTGGCTGGGTTCTTTAGCTTGGTGAGTCACTTCATAGTTACGTGTCTCATTCCCTTTGTTCGCATAAGGACAGATTCTCACAAAGACAGATTAGCAGAAGGACAGATTCTCATAAGGACAGTTTCGCATAAAGACAAAGTACAGTTAAGTTGAAAAGAATATATATTATATATTTCTATCGTGACGAATCTTTCCATTAAGTTTGGGACACCCATACCAACTTATGTATTTAAAGTACTTATCATAATTTGAAAATGTCGTTGGAAGTGTCTTGTTTGTCCGCTGGTTATAGGCGCTTACTTTTCCTGTACTTTGCAGAATGTGTTGTAGGCATACGACCTCGGTTATACTCTGAACACCACTATGCATTAGCGATGGGCGATTGTTGCAAAAAAAACAATCGACTGAATCGAAAATTGTGCTATTGCTCATTCGATTGTCGATTTAGTAGTTCCTCACAATTATTATTCGAATAACAATCGACAAACTACTAACGTGCGTTGAACTGCGTAAGGCCGCGCAGGGCGATGCATGCGGGACGGTATTGCGACAATTGCGTTCATAAGTATTTGTACTTCAATTCGTTTACTTTAGTCGGTCTGGTGGAAAAACAATGTTTTTATTTTTTTAACATATTTCGTAATTTTGTAATAAACATTCCCTCAACTGATAGAGAATTGGAGATTACTAGATAGATTGAATAATCTTTTAGCTAAAATCGCATATAAGCTGCAGTCGTACGTAAGTAGTGGTGCAAAGACTTTAAACTATTGATTTGTAGCGCAGCGCACGCCGCACCATCTTTTGTAATTACTTATTTAGTAGTACGCACTACGCACGTGTTTAGCAATAGGTGCGCTGCGCTACAAATTAGTAGTTAAAGTTGACGCGGTAACCGTATTAGTCATTGTCGCTCGCCGCAACCCGCTTGTCGATAACAATCGACTAACATCGATTGTTATCGACTTTTATTGACTAAACTGAACAATCGACTGATTCGATTAGTTTTAGTAGTAATCGCCCATCACTACTATGAATATGTATGAAATACAATAAAATATTTGTTACATGTAAGTTGTTTATTTGACACCGTAAAATGGGGTGAATAGAAATCGCGGGGTAAATGGAAACAAATCTGGGAGTTCATTATTTTGGTCTCTAATTTGTCTTTAGTCGATTATCGTACATTTAATTTAGTTCTACAATATATTAAACGGCAATATTTTTCCATTATACTGGCTAAACCCAAATTTACGTCAAGTTTTTTGACTTAAGAAAAAGCGGTTAAAGTGACGTCTGCGTGTGCTAGTGATTTCAGGCTGTCTAAAAATTCTTCAGTTTTATCTCCTTCAAAATTTATACAATTGGATAGTAAAGTTTCTCATCTCTTACCCTCAGTTTCCCAGCTTAAAATTATCGGAGAATTATTGTGACAAATTGTCAAACACGCGTTATCTGCTGTGATTGGTTGAATGAATTTTCAACAGCCAATCACAGCAGATAACGCGTGCTTGACAATTTGTCACATTAATTCTCCGATAATTTTGAGCTGGGAAACTGAGGGTTAGTGATACAAAGAAAGTATAAATATTTAATAATTTTGTTCGTATTTCTGGTAAAATCAGGACACTTGTATTTTTTGCCTGTATTCGAGGTGAATAGATACGCGTGGGGGGGTTAATGGAAACCCCTTTAGGGTCAATAGACACGAAGACAGGGTTGAATAGATACAAGTGAGGGGTTAATAAAAACGAGAAAGGGTTCTATAGAAATATAATTTTCAGGATTGTCAATCGAGGACTAATTTAAAAAAATTAAAGTGCTTCAGGCGATTTTTAAATAAAATTTTAAATTTTGATATTTTCTATCCTCATTGGCTTTGGTCTTGTATTTGTTTTTTTTATTCACCCCTCTCTCGTATCTTTTCACCTCAGTTTTAAGGTAAATAGAAATCGCCTTCTTTTTACCCGACTGCCGAAGGAGGGTAATGTGTTTATCAGTCTATGTATGTATGTATGTATGTTTGTTCCTATATGGCGTTCCAGAGACCAAACGCGTCGGCCGATTTTGATGATTCATACGTCAATCGGTGCGTCTTAACCCTGCGAGTGTCATAGGCTACATTAAAATTGGATAATAGAAAAATGGCGGATTTTGGGTGCCATATTGTGGTGGCCCAAATTTTTTTTTTCTTCCAAATCCATCGTGTGGGGTATCAAAATAAAGGGTTTTAAGAGGTGATTTCAAAAAAATATAACACTTATATATTTAAATGCGGACGATATACCAGATTTTGGTCAGACAGCCCGCGAATATGTATCCTCCGACTGCACAGCATGATTTTTTCCTTGTTTACGACTTTTTAGTTCGCTTTTGAAGCAGTCGGGTTTTTTGAATTAAGTTTTTTTTTCTATTTTACAAATAATTCACATGTTTTCACAAATTTTAAGCATTCGTATTTGGCAAAATACAACGCGACTCGCAATTTCAGCATGCTTTAATAACAGCTTGCATACAAAATATCTGAGAAATTCAATGTGAAAGTTGAAAGTTGTGCCTATTCACCCCATTTTACCAGTACCTATACATATCGAATAGTGCGTATATAACAATTTCAGATGAGAATATTTTCTTGTTTCATACTTTTTAGAGCGTGATTTTTCAGTAGTCAGGTTAAAGTTTTTGAACTTATTTTTATAATAACTATGGTTTCGATTAGCAACAATTTTCGAGATATGATTTCAAAGTAGTATCATGCGTGTATCTATGAATAATAAAGATTAGATAAAATACCTTCTAATCACCTTTGTGATAAGATACGACTAAATTTAACTTTTTGTCTATGTCTCATGTACGGTTCTTAATAAAATCAGACCATTTTCGTGCCAAAGGCCTGGGATACGCTGGCCGGAGGACTTGTAGACGTTTACAAGAGATTCGTCATCATCATCATTTCCGCCGAAAAACGTCCACTGCTGGACATAGGCATCCCCCAAGCGTCGTCACACTGATCGGTCGTGTGCGTCTCGATTCCCGCAGCCTTGACCCTGCCGTGGCTCCACCTAGTGGGAGGCCTTCCAACGCAACGTCTTCCGGTTCGCGGTCGCCACTCCAGAACTTTTCGGCCCCATCGGCCATCCGTTCTGCGAGCAATGTGCCCTGCCCACTGCCACTTAAATTTGGCAATTCTTCGGGCTATGTCGGTAAATTTGGTTGATGTCTTCATTTCTGATTTTTGAGCCAACTTTGCCCGATCTGCGCATCAAACTCAGCAGCCTAATTGCGTAAGTGAATTCAACATGGCAATGGGTTTGACCGCCATAAGTCGGCCACCAATCACATGCGAGATGAAAGACGCGATGTGGAATTCCGTCTATGATTGGTGGATTGATGGCGGCATATCTCCGTTACTCCTCTCACTGTGGCCAAGACACACTTAGCCTTAAACGATCCTGGAAGTCTGTGGGATCAGCAGTGAGAAAACCATTTTCTGTGTACAGTCACCATCAGATATATATATTGTAGCAGGCAAGGTGACCAAATAATTCTGAACAAATTAAAAATTAAGGCGGTACCCCGAGCAAAACGCCGCGCAAGCCGTTTTTTGTGCTGTTTTTAGGAGCTATCTACTCGTTATTTAAAAAGAAATATCAATTAATAAAAATACATTAAATTTCTACATAATATTGATTCTAAAATATATTTCACTAATCTACTTCCAAAAAAACATAAAAATGAGAAATAATTATTGATATTATGCATCTCCTCGTAAAGTCGTCATTGATTATTTTTTGTACTAACACTAATGGATAGACAATTTAATAACGAACATTTTTGTAGAATTATTTTTTTCAAATACCAAAATTCGATTTTATAAAGATTTTATTCTAAAATCTGGGCGTATTCACTACTGTAATTCATGCGCCACCAGTGCCGCTAGACCAATGGGAACGCTCATATCTCATGCCGATTTTTTGGTCAGGGTACCGTCTTAAGCTCATTGTTTGTCTGCGTTGCCTGCGTAGAGACACTTGACGTTTTAAATCTATACTAATAATATTATAAAGCTGAAGAGTTTGTTTGTTTGTTTGAACGCGCTAATCTCAGGAACTACTGGTTGGAATTTGAAAATTCTTTTTGTGTTGGATAGTCCATTTATCGAGGAAGGTGTGTGATTTTATAGGCTATATAACATCACGCTACGACCAATAGCAGCGGAGCAGCAATACAAAATGTTGCAAAAACGGGCAAAAAATATTCCTTTTTGAGAGCTTCCGTTGCGTGCGCTGCGTAAACGGTTTAAGTTACGCAAATAGCATGTATGATGAAATTGTTCCTCTTTAAAATTTCTAAGAAAAAGTCCGCGACAGCATATATGTCTATCTTTTAAGATTGACTCACAATAGCAACTTTTATGTTCTAAATTTTAATTAGATCGCCGCCGCCGCCGGTAGAAACAAAAGTTGGTTACATTCGTATAGTAGTATATATTATTTCTTATTCTAATAAATAGTTAATAATAGTAGGGTAGGTATGGTAGGGCTACCTACCTAGTAGCCAATTGACGGGAGCGAAGCCGCGGGGGTCAGCTAGCAGTTAATATAAGTTTGAAATCGCCAATCCGCATTGAGCAAGCGCGGTGATTAATGCTGCACCTTTTTAGTATGAGAAGAGGCCTTTGCCCTAGATCAGTAACACGCTGGTACAACACGGTCAACTTAACTGTGGACCTGGCGCTGTTACTTCTCTCTGCTGACGTTCGACTCTCGCTACTGAACGCACGAGGTGAACGCGTAGCGCCACTCGGGTAGGCGGTAGTAGGCTCGCATGTCGGCGAGGTACACAGTAAGGCTTTTAACGCACTGCGATTTTTATTCGTCCGATTTTTTTCCGCCCTTTCTACGACCTATGGAATTGTATGAAGCGGAGATAACTGCGGATAAAATTCCGCGCGATTTTTGTCTCCTACCTGTTCATAGAGTTCAAAATATTTGACAGCCTAAGTCGCGGAGTTCTATGGCTCGCCGACAAAGAGAGACAGTGCGGTTGGCGCGCCGCGTGTACCTACACGCGGCGCGCCAACCGCACTGTCTCTCTCTCACTAGCCGGCGGCGTGAACTTTAGGCAATCAGCTGATATGTAGCGCTTTCTAGTTTTATTTTCATTGTTTTTTTTTTGTGAAAAAAAGGAAATGAAAGATATATTTTTTTTAATTTAGAAATAACCGATGAAAAATTCCAACGCCTGCTAGCCGGGAGTGAGGTCGCATTTCCGCGAGGTACACAGTTAAGGCGGTACCCCGAGCAAAACGCCGCGCAAGCCGTTTTTCGTGCTGTTTTTAGGAGCTATCTACTCGTTATTTAAAAAGAAATATCAATTAATAAAAATACATTAAATTTCTACATATTATTGATTCTAAAATGGTAGATTTAGTTTTTTTTTTAATGTTGTATATATTTCACTAATCTCCTTCCAAAAAAAACATAAAAATGAGAAATAATTATTGATAGCATGCATTAATAATTTTTTGTACTAACACTAATGGATAGACAATTTAATAACGAACATTTTTGTAGTAAAATATTTTCAAAAGACCAAAATTCGATTTTTTCAAGATTTTATTCTAAAATCTGGGCGTATTCACTACTGTAATTCACGCGCCACCAGTGCCGCTAGACTAATAGGAATGCTCATATCTCATGCCGATTTTTTGGTCAGGGTACCGTCTTAAGTCGACGGTTTTGTATGGCTCGCCGACAAAGAGAGACAGTGCGGCTGGCGCGCCGCGTGTAGGTATAAAGCCGGCGGCGTGAACTTTAAGCTAGTGTATTATAAGTTCTTACCTGTAAAACTACTTGCTACATACAGCGGGAAAAACTTCTGCTTGTCCATCATACTCCACTCTATCGTCGTGATCAACTGAGGCGGCGGATTCTCCACCATCGTGGCGGCCATATTATCTCCCGCCCTATCCTCAAAAATACTCTTTTTCAAGCTCGCTATAGCATCTATTTTATAAATCTATACAATCATTTCTTTGGTAACCATTTAAAATAGTTTTAAAAACTATTCATGTCGTATTTTCAATACAGATTAACAATGGAATCAACTGTCAACTAACTTGTATAATAAAAATAATTAACGAAAATAAATATTGTTTTTATTTTAATTTCACTATTTAGTTCTATTATGTAGAGACTAGATCTCTGAATTAGCTATTTTTTGTTTTTTTTTATTTTTGTATTTTTTTTTTAGCTTAAATTATTGTTTTTTTTTATTTTTACTATTTAGTCTGTGCTACGGCTAAGTAATTTTATGTATGTCCAAATGTAATTGATTTATCCTAGGTATAGGCTCTTCCATGATTTTATTCAGGTATCTGCCGCTGCACACAGGACCTGAAAAAGAAAATAAAATCATCAAACACCATTTTTTTTTTTAAATAACCCTATAAAAATAAGCAGTTTATAGTCAAACAATATTAGTCCGCCATCTTTGGCAAACCGCAAAGTTGAGTATAATGACTGACAAATGATGGATCCCCCTAAAGGTGAACGCGCACTTATCCGCGCCGCAGGAGCTGCACGCGCCGCACGCGCCGCAGTCATCGCATTTTATAAATCTTTATATGAAATCGTATGCAGCCTCGCGCACCTATCCGCGCCGCACTACCCGCATTTCAGCAAAATGCTGTAGGTATACGGATTCCACCAGCGCGTGCGGATGACGTCATCAGACTCGGCGGGCGATGCGGGCGGCGCGGAAACATGATCCGTATCCGTATGAAAATATAGTTCAAGATGTACAGAAGTGGATACAATGCGTGCGGCGCGTTCGGCGCGGATAGCGCGGCGCCAAGAGAAAATGCGATGACTACGGCGCGTGCGGCGAGTTCGGCGCGGACAAGTGCGCGTTCTCCTTAAAGGAGCGTCCACACTGGGAGCATTCGTTCGTGAGCATTTATAAACAAGCAATCGTAGGCCGGATTCCGAAAAGGCTTTAGCACCGTAGACCACATACATACGCTGCGGCAGGTTATACAGAAGACCGAAGAGTATAACCTGCCTCTCTGTTTAGCGTTTGTGGACTACGAGAAAGCCTTCGATTCGATCGAGACTTGGGCTGTACTGCAGACTCTCCAACGGTGCCAGATCGACTACCGGTACATTGAGGAGTTGAAGTGTCTGTACAAAAACGCCACCATGTCAGTCCGTCTTCAGGATCAGACCTCGAAACCAATCCTTCTCCAGCGCGGCGTAAGACAGGAAGACGTCATTTCTCCGAAACTGTTCACTGCTGCGCTGGAGGACGTCTTCAAGGTTCTGGACTGGAAGGGGCTTGGCATCAACGTTAATGGCGAGTACATCACTCACCTTCGGTTTGCCGACGACATAGTGGTATGGCTGAGACCATGGAGAGCCTCAGTAAAATGCTCGATGACCTCAGTAGAGCTTCCAAAAGAGTGGGTCTTAAAATGAACATCGACAAAACCAAGGTCATGGTAAATGCCCATGTAACACCCACTCCTATCAAGATCGGAGGCTCTACACTCGAAGTTGTAGACGATTATGTTTACTTGGGACAAACGGTCCAGTGGGTAGGTCCAACTTCGAGAAAGAGGTCAACCGTCGAATCCGACTCGGCTGGGCGGTGTTCGGGAAGTTGCGTGGTATCTTCTCGTCCAATTTACCGCAGTGTCTCAAGACAAAAGTCTATGACCAGTGTGTGTTGCCAGTGATCACCTATGGGACCGAGACGTGGTCGCTCACAATGGGCCTTATCAGAAAACTTAAAGTCACCCAAAGGGCAATGGAGAGGGCTATGCTCGGAATTTCCTTGCGTGATCACGTCAGAAATGATGATATCCGCAGGAGAACCAAAGCTACCAACATAGCCCGAAGAATTGTCAAACTTAAGTGGCAGTGGGCAGGGCACATTGCTCGCAGAACGGATGGCCGATGGGGCCGAAAAGTTCTGGAATGGCGACCGCGAACCGGAAGACGATACGTTGGAAGGCCTCCCACTAGGTGGACCGATGACCTGGTTAAGGTTGCGGGAAGGCGCTGGATGCGAGACGCACGGGATCGGTCAATGTGGCGACGCTTGGGGGAGGCCTATGTCCAGCAGTGGACGTCTTTCGGCTGAAATGATGATGATGATGATGAATCGTAGGCGAGCAACAAATGCTTCCCAGCGAGCCCAGCATTCACTTTCGAGCAAAACTATTAACGTTCGAGTCGAACATTCCCTTGCGAGCTTGGAGCATTCGATTCGATAATATGATTGAGCAAGAAGTTCACAAATACTTAAGATCAAGAAACTGTTCCTTGCTTACAAGTGGTCAGTAATATTCCTACATATATACTCATTCATTTCATTATCTGAGTACTCGCTTTCGAGCGTTTCATTTGCGTGAACATTCGAATGCGCGCCGTTTCCGCGAAAATCGTTGCAACGTCCACACCGGCCGAAGTTCGCGGTTGCGTGTAAGCTTTGTAACGCTCGGCACAACTCCCACACCACTCGAATATTCGACGTCGAATGCTCATTACAAGTGAATGCACAATCAGTTAGCAGTAATATGATAATGTACTCAAATACCTCAAGGCTAAAATTATTTACAACGTTTGTCGCAAATGTCTTAAGTTATTACATTGCCCGCGAAATTATTTTTTTTTACACGACTACCGAAGTCTATGTATGTATGTTTGTTCCTATGTGGCGTTCTAAAGACCAAAAGCGGTGGCCGATTTTGATGATTCTTACCTCAATCGATTCGTCTTAAGTCTTAACCTTGCGAGTGTTACTGGCTACATTAAAATTGAAAAAAAGAAAAATTACGACTTATGGGAGCCATATAGTGGAGGACCAAATTTTTTTTCTTCCGAACCCATCTTTTGGGGTATCAAAATAAAGGGTTTTAGGAGATGATTTAAAAAAATATAGAACATGTAGTTATATGTTTAAATTAAAAGTTATGAAAAGCCAACAAAAAAAAAAAAAGTTGCATATAAAAAAAGTTAATTAAAAATATCAAAAAACCCGATAAATACATCTGATTTTGATCAGCCAGCTCGCGAATATGTATCCTCCGCCTGCACAGCATGATTTTCTTCTTGTTTACGTCTTTTTAGTTCGCTTCTTAGGCACTCGGGTTTTTCGATAATTTTGAGTTAACTTTTCTTTTATGAATCCCTCAACTATTTGCTACTAATAAATGGTAAATTATATTTATTTCTGTAAAATGGTTTAAACAAACATTTTTACACATAATATTACTAATAAAAAAATATCTCTCACAGAAACATGCTATTTCCCCAGTGGCACAGCCAGTGGCGTATTTAAAGTTTAGGCGCACCGGGCCAAATCTTTAAATACGAAAAATAAACAAAAGAGAAAACTTCACTTTGTAATAAAAAAACTTTAACCTCGGATAGTTTTTTTTCGAATGAAGTTCCTTAACGCGGCTTTCGGTAGGAGCTGCCTGGTAGAAATTGTCACGTCATGCAAAAACGTTGTATTGTCATTGGTTCTTGATAATTGTGCAAAGTTTCAAATTAATCCGACGTTTTGAAGGGGTTGAAAATCACATTCAAAGATTCCGTTACATAGATACATAAATACCAAGCTAATATGTGTTAAAAAGATTGAACTTCTTTCTTTCTCTCCCCTTTTTGCTTGCTTGCTTTTTGCTTTATTTATTTTTTTGCATGTATACAGGTGCGTTATGTATTCGTTCATAATTTTTTAGTTGCAAACAATAAAAATAAATATATATAACCACTGAAAAAAAAAAAGTTATTACTAACCAGGTACCTTCGAGCATATTTGCAAAAAAAGAATTGCTAGTTTCAACTTTATTTTATTTTTTGTCCTATGTGAATCACATATGAACATATTTTATCTTTCTTTCTTTTACTTGTAATGTATGAATATTTATATAGAATAAATCAGTGGGTATTATGCATATTATTTACATAATACTTTGTTGCAAGGTTCATTTATTTAAAATGTAAACAGGAAGAGTTCTAACAATATTGTTGATGAAATATTGATCTATGAGTGTTTCTTTAAATCCAATATAAGCTATGTGAACAACAAGACAAAAATTTCATCATTTTAATGTTGATAGCTTAAACATAAATAATATAATCTAATATTATTTATGTGTAAGCATGTGATAAGTGAGTTATTCATCAAAATTCTATTCTAGAAAAGAGTTTTCTCAATGAAAAACTTTTCTCTGTAGTTACAGTCCACTTTTTGTCAGAAACAATACGTTTTTTTTCGGGGCCCCATAGTAGTTATGTCATAGAGCCATAGGTACATGTTTTTTTTAATGGTTTTTGTATGGTGGAAGCACATGCTTAGTTTAACTCATGAAAAACCTTGTGAAAAGTCAAGAATTTTGTTAATAACTTTCAATGTAAGTCTTAAAACGACAAGTAAATAAAAAGGTATAGTCGTGACCGTGCGTTTCAAATTGAGATTAAAGACGTAATAGAATACTATCATAGGAATGAATATAAATTACCTATGCAAAATCGATATTAACCAATAAATCGCAAGACACTATCTCAGCAAAACTAGGTTTTAAGGCAGTTCAAAGGACATAAGACTCTTATCATTCTCGCGGTACAAAGTAACTTATCATGTTCTAATGGAAATTATTACAATTTCTTACGACAACCAAGTGAATACTCACGCAATGCTTTTCTCGATATCCATAACAGATGTAGGTAAATAAATCACTTAAATAACAAATTAATCACTGAAAACTGCCTTGGAGTTGGTTTTATGTAATAATTTACCCAATTTAGATAATTACACCATGGAAAAATATGCTTTCAGTAATGTCAGCTGATTGGCCGCCCATGTTGGTTCGCAGATTATACATACATATTTTTAGCTTTGGATACTAGTCTTTTTATTACAATTGATAGATGCAAAACTTTCATCCACTGTGAGGATGGGTCTGAAAGGCCGCAAAAAATATCCTTCTGCATACATTTTATTTCTTTATCTTTATATATCTATATTGAACAAATACCTTACATTTTTTTGCTTAATATCTAGCTCTTGTTACAAATTGTGAAAGGCGTACTAATATATTAAACCCTGCCTCCTAAACTAGGATACCCTGTGTCTTAGGAGTCAGTGTTCTACTGCCGCTTGGACATTAATTTTACCCTTGTCAAGTAAACATTACTTACGCTAAATCAGCAGATAATACACGAAAAATTAAATATGCATAGAAAACAATACAAACAAGAAAAAGAGTTGAATAAGGGAGCAGTGCTGCCATACTGTAGGGACCAAAAATCTGTGCATCTGGCCAAAAAAATCCGTACAAATTCCGTACGTGCAATAAATCTGAAATTCCGTACGAAATTCGTACAAAAAAAGTCATTAAAAGCAGAAATTACTCATACGTGTTTTTTTTATCATATGATTGTCAACATTCAAATCAAAACAAGGTGTATTTGCTAAAAACAAAAAAAAAAGCGAGCGAAAGAAATCTTAATATATTTATCTCTTTCATTCACTACTGCAATCAACGTCAACCGTGCAACATGAAATCTTAGAACATGAAACGGTAATTCCCCGTCATAGAAAACCACGTACGTTCTTTATTTTTTTAATACATTTCTTGTCAAATGCTAAAAAAATATCGATTTATCAATGTTTTGGTGAATTTTATGTATTGCATTTTAACAAGAGTACGTATTATAACGTATTATTGAAAATCCGTACACATATCCGTACGCAACTATTGTCCGTACGCAATACCCCAAATTCCGTACGTGTATGGACAAATCCGTACATATGGCAACACTGTAAGGGAGTAAGCTGTGAGTGTGTGTGAGTCATTGTGATAGGAAATATATGGAGGCGCCGCGATGTTCTATACATACATTAGCTTATACAAATATGAGTGAAATACGATACAGAATGTGAAACATCCTTTTGTTTCATTCTTTCTAATGTAGTAATCGTATTTGATGAAAGAGACAACAATATTTCAGTTGTTGCTCATTATGGCAACATTTTGTTATGACGTAGTGACGGTTGTAGGTACGTGCCATATTCGCCATTTTATGCGACGAATTTTGTGGTTGTGTTCGTGGTAGTCCTGCTGTCAAATGGTTGTTTACATATTGTATTATTGAAATTTGTGAGTGTGTGTGTTGCTTGATTGACACAACATTAGAATCGGCGGCCATTTTAAGAGACATTTTGAGGTTTAGGTAGGCACGTTTTTTTCGTAGGTATTTCCAGTCCATATTATTTAGTATGTCTATGGTGTGAGTTCGAGTGCGTGTGTGCATGTGTGTGTGTGTGCATTAGTGTGTGCGTGTGTGAATAATAGTTGTTGAGAATGTTATAATAAATATAATACATGTGAACGAAGGATTTGTGGTTATGCAGTAACCTGTTACTAAAAGAATTTATTTATGACATGGGCAATAATGTGTGGCCAAGCCCTAACTTGTTAAATGTCAATGTCAGTCATTTCTGGTCACTTCAGAGCACTGACTTAGAAACCTATGGACTTGCCATACCTACGAAATTAGCGTGCATACCTACAAAAATCTGGCGCATAAAATGGCTGCCTTGTAGGGTTGTAACTGCGAGAAACATGCGCAGCTGATATCGATGTAAATATCGACCTTCATGAAATTGTTTACGTTGTTGTTCTACGTTATAATAATGTCATAACAATATAATATGAACAAACCAGGCCCATAGAAACCGAAGTAGCTAAGGGTATAGAGTATTGTATGACTGGTAATATACTGGGTGGGCAAAAAATATATCGTGGATCAAACGAAATAGCGATTTTTGGGGATAGTGGGAGATGTTTTTCTTTTGACCTGCTAGAAAAAGCCCCAAATTTCGCCCTGTTTCGTTAGATTCACGATTTTTGGCCGTCCCTATACCTAACCCATCAAAAACTAAAATGTATTTTGTTTTTTATCAAGTCAAATCAGCCTATCCCAATCCACTAGACATAGGCCAAAGGGGTAGTAATAATAAATAATACCAGCCTGTAACTGTCCCACTGCAGGGTAAATGCATCTTCTTATAGTAAATAAATAATAATATTTTGATATCTTCCTACTTTTCGAACAACTTAATTTATGTAAAATAATAACAATATTTTATGTAAAAAAGACATTTATTCATTTTTGAACAAAATTAACTTATTGAAATTCACTATTTTATTTATTTCTATAAAGCCAGGTTCGGCATTAACATGTTGCTACCTTATGCTCAAAGTGCGAGTGTTTCAAACAAGTGTTGTCGGTATTACTTATAAAATCATACGCTTTCGGCTAAAACAAATTGAAGCGTACGGGCAAATTTTCTTAATTCTTCAGAATACTTTTTTCTAAAGTAAGCCTTTAGATTTGGCAATTTGCTTTTTACGAAATCCTTCTGCATATTCTTAAATTTTTATTTAGAATTAAACTTCCTTCATTATTGATATATTTAAGTTTCTTAAGGTCTTGAATAATATTAGAAATCTTTCCATCACATCTCCGGACCTTTTCATTTAAAGTTCTCACTTTTTGATTTAGTAAAGCCCATTTCTTTGTGAGATAAACGTATATATATAAGTAGGTTGTTGTGAGGAACATATTTGCCTAGGCTGAAAAAGAAAGTCGCATAATTCTATTACTTATTTACATATTTAATTCATTTAAAGAAATACTGTCAATAAAAAAGTATGTAACAAGATGTGTTGAAATTACTGTATTTTGCAACTTTTGTTTAAAAACATACCAGTAAAGTCGATGTGGGCACTACGCCATCAGGTAACCTTATCACATCGAGGGTTCTGTTAAAACAAGATTCCTCAAAGTGCATGGAGCAGATATGCCACATTTTATGTCTAGGGTTTGTATTTTCAAAACCAATAGCTTCTATCCATTTCTTCTTTAAAATTTCGTTTCCAGGAAATCTGTGGATTAAAATATCATTGCAATGTATTTTACGTACTATAAATTTTATCTTTTACCTCATTGCTTCAGAGTTTCTGGCGTAATTTTTTCCAGTGAAGTTCAGCGGCTGTTAATATTATTTGCAAATTGATTCCTAGTGGATATTGTGATATAAAATTGGTGTAGTTTTGTGTCTCAACTGTCTACGCAACTGGATAATATGTGAAATCATTGACAGAAGCGATCTCAGAATAGTGGAGCGGAGAATTTTTTTGTAGTATTGACTACCTCCGCAAAGCTTACTGGCAAGACTGACTCGATACAATTTGCTGCCAAATACTCCAAAAACCATTAGAATCTGTTTCACCCGTATTCTAAAAAGCATGTTAAAATTGCACTGAAGACGAGGCGGTATGGTCCAAGACCTTAGCCTGCCCGAGAAGTGCGAACAAAAAAAAAAAAAAAACAGTCAACGAACTGTCAAAAAAGTGTGCAAACTCTCAGACTCTCAAACAAAACTTTTTACTCAATAGTTTTATTTGTTTATTTATTCCTCTCCAAATTAAAGAAATGGTAATTATTGATCGTTCCTTGTTTGATATTTGAATAATTGCTGTTTATTAATATCTAATTATGTTGTTACAGGCGCGTTATTTTAAGGAGCAAGATATTGATGGTACGTGTTACTTTCTTTTATCATTTACTTAGACTTGATAAGATTTAACACGATAATATAGATGATTCAACACCTTTAGGTAAATTCAATTTTTTTCAAAAACTTCAGAAATCCATTTTTTTCTTTATTCTGTACTATTAGCGTTAGCGAAAAAGGTGGCAAATTGGATTAATCATCTTTTGTTTCAAGTGTTCAGTTAGTTTAATAACGGTATTATTGAAATTTCTCTTTAGAAAGTTTTGTGTTACTTTTGAAAATTTACAGGTTTATAATTTGCGTACATAGATCAATATACTTTACAAAATGTAATCTAAATGATATTCTTTATTTTTTAGGAGAAAAGTAACTTTTTTTTTACATTTATTTACTTTTCTTTGCCCAGCTGTGAAAAATATGGGTTTTATACAGTACTGTCGTAAAGAAGGATGAGGCATTAAAAACTACTATCAACGTATTTATAAAATATTTAAGTTGTCTAATCAAACTATACAACATAGTGTAAAGTGTATGGTATGGATTGCTACTGCAATCAGCTCAGTTCAGTCGAACAGAGTGAGTATTCGGATTGCTAAATCGAGTGCGTAGTACATATATATTGATGATTATCAATGTTCTTCTTCTTCGTCGCATTGATCATTCCAAAATTAAATATGCTTTGACAAGAACTCGGCAATGTCAACAGCGTTAACAGTGTAGTAATTGACTCCACACCTGAAATCAGCATAAATATAATTTTTCTTACGCCTTTCTAACAAGAATCTTGTAGTGTTCGACTGAAACCGAATTTCGGCAACAGTATATAATAATCAGTCAGTCTTTATTTTTTTTTATCTTTAAATCACATAGCCATGCAGTCTTGGACCTTTTTTTGATGTTTACTACCTACTCTTTGCTATATCACGTAATATAAAAACTTTTTGACAAAAAAAACAAACCGACTTCTTAAAAAAACACTACAAAGCGAAAATTACTATCTTTTCCGGTTTTCAAATAAAATTATTTTTTGCTTTGTAGTGTTTTGTTTTGAAAAACAGTTTGATTTTTTGTTAAAAAGTTTTTTATTTATCTTTTTAGTTTTGGTAGGTACCTCCAAATACCATGAAAATCATTAATAGCCAAAGTAAATCTCATGACGATTCCAATAAGCCCAAACTCGACTAGGATCCATAATCAAAATCAGTAAAACCTCCTCCTTTTTTTAAGTTGGTTAAAAACTTACCGAATTCAAAACAAACGGTAGAATCAACTTTTATTGCCTGTAAATGTTTAATTGTGACATTCAAAAGTGCCGCTTGGTGGCCTTGTTGAAATTAATATGTTTGTCTTTGTATTTCAATCACACGAAAACTCACAACAAACAAAACGAACTGCAAACACAAGCCAGTCTGGACATGATTAGAAAACGTTGCCCCGCACTAGGAATCTCTCCTGTTTCGTGGGTGTGTTCACAAACATATAAACTCACATGCACAAACACCCAGAGCCGGAACAACTATCAGTAGGTCATACAAATATTTGTTCCGTGCGGGAATCGAACCCGCGACACGCAGCACAGCAGTCAATCGCTCAACCACTGCGCCAATCGTGCGCCCAAATATTAGGCACGTGGACGCGGCAAAATGTCTTCGTCGCTACTCGCTTAGATGGAATTTAACGCGCCGAACATGACCGATCACAGCGCGAGAACTCCTGAATGCAGTTTCGGTCGTAGTTTCGGTAAGTTTGCCGCCGAAACCTAAACTCGTTTTTTTGCCGAAACTCGACCGAAACCGAAAATTTCGGTCCGACACTAGAATCTTATAACGTTTCCAGAGTTCCGTGAATGCTTCTACCTGTTTGCTCGTTCTGGTCAAATCACGTCCCTGGACGAGCTCACCGTCGTCATGCGATCACTTGGGATGAGCCCCACCATCCAGGAGTTAGCTGGTAACATGTCTTTTTTTGTAAGCTTTAACACCGACGCTAAAAAAATAACATGGATTAGCCCTTTTTAAAAAGAAGTTGCATTTTTACCCGACTGCCGAAGGAGGGTAATGTGTTTATCAGTCTATGTATGTATGTAAGTATGTATGTATGTAAGTATGTATGTATGTATGTTTGTTCCTACATGGCGTTCCAGAGACCAAACGCGTTGACCGATTTTCATGATTCATACGTCAATCGATGCGTCTTAACCATGCGAGTGTCATAGGCTACATTAAAATTAGACAATAGAAAAATGGCGGATTTTGGGTGCCATATTGTGGGGGCCCAATTTTTTTTTCTTCCAAACCCATCGTGTGGGGTATCAAAATAAAGGGTTTTAAGAGGTGATTTCAAAAATATATAACACTTATATGTTTCAATGTACCTAATTCGAAAAAAAAAATAACTAAAAAGTTATAAATAAAAATCATGCTGTGCAGGCGGAGGATACACCAGATTTTGGTCAGCCAGCCCGCCAATATGTATCCTCCGACTGCACAGCATGATTTTTTCCTTGTTTACGAATTTTTAGTTCGGTTTTGAAGCAGTCGGGTTTTTTGATTTTTTTATTTAACTTTTTTTTTGTTCTGTAACCGGTTGAATCGTTATTACTATCTAGCTCAATTAGATTTTGAGCCGGCAAAGAAAAAGTGCGGGTGGCGCGGCGCGTGTAGTTACTAGCCGGCGGCGTTGACCTCTATCACAGTATAAGTATGAACAAACAGTATGGAAACTACCTACAAACGCTCGAAACGGAACACTCACACAAATATGCGCATCGAGGAGACTACTCAGCGGTTCTCGCGGTGATGTCAGTAGTGCGAGCCGCTTAGGGGTCTCGGTTGTAGGTAGTTTCCATACTGTTTGTCCATATTTATACTGTGTCATATCGTGAAAGTTTAGGAAATCATCTGATAGGTAGCGCTTTTGAATTTTTATTTTCATTGCTGTTTTTTTGTGAACAAAGTGTTTTTAACTATTTATACCCTACGAAAAATTCTGACACTAGGGGGTTCAGAATTTTACTAAATCCATGTTTTTTTTCAAGCGTCGGTGTCAGACAACACTCCGTATTTAGGCAGAAGCAGTATATAAAATATGATGGCACCTTTCAGTTACACCCTGTACCTATATATATGTCGCAAATAGGAGGGCTCTCTTCAATATACCCTCGGTCTTGTGGGCTTAGTGTGGGTAAATGCATGCCAAAGCACAGAATGTAGGTAATTTATGCGTTTAGAGTTACAGTCCATTGTCCAATTACTAGCAGCAAGTTGACGCGCCAATTTGTAATCACTTTCACTAGTACAATAATTCCACTTATCACTCTTAATTGCGACGTACGTCTATATCCAGTTTTCTAGTCAACCCGCGCCTTCGCGTCTCCCTCCAAATTGTGTGTCACCTTCCTCTAGGATTCAAATCCTTCCCTAGCATTGGACATTGAAGAAAATGAAGTGTTGCCAATTGATTAAAATCGAATTGATTAGTATCAAAATGTTGCCAATGCATCAAAATAAAATGAATAAGTTTACAAGCGATATTTCTTTGTGCCTGATTATTAATCATATACCTTCCTCCGATATATACATATATATCGATATATTTTCCAACAATTTCAGGATATTTAAAAGGGAAAGGCGGCAAGATGTCTTTCGCCGACTTTTTGGAAGTGATGCACATACATTCCAGAGCTGAGAATCTACCTAATGAGGTAAATAAACTGATAATTTATTCTACAAACTAGTTCCTGACTGTGACTTCGCCCTCTTAAAAAAACCGGCCAGGTGCGAGTCGGACTCTCGCACGAAGGGTTCCGTACCATTATCGCAAAAAACGTCAAAAAAATATATCTATAAAATTATAAGTCTATTTAGTGTGTCAGTGAGATTATCAAATAATATTGGTTTCATATTTTTTGCTTTATCAAATAAAGTAAAAATCAGGAGTGGGGTTGTGACGTCACTTTGTCAGTATAAAGTGTAGCACACTGTGACGTCACACGATATTTCAACGCACTGTATCGTCATAATTTTTGTTTACTTTGTTAAAGATAAAATACGTGTCCAATATTTTAAGGTTATCTAAGTGACGGATTTTGTCAACATCCCTATTGATAAATTTAAAATCCATCTGCCATCTTGTCCGCCAGTGTACGCAGACCGTTACTCATTATGTCATCTCCTCCGAACCCAATAAATAGTTGGAAAAGGTTACCTGACGCACAAAAAAAAATTCTAGGCCTCATCCCTGGATTATCCAGTTGAATTCCGTAATTACCAAAATAATTAAAAAAGCAATCGTATCTCGCGTGGATCCACGGTTCGGGCACTCAAAGGGTTAATCTGCCAGTTTTGTACTACAGGTAGTGAATGCCTTCAAGGCGGGTGATGCAGAGAAGAATGGAGTGATCCCAGCGAGGCAGCTTCGGAATCTACTGCAGAACTGGGGCGAAGGCCTATCTGCCAGAGAGGTATAATATCATCGTCTACCTACCCTATCTCAACTATATACATACATACACCACCCGGCTTTTTCAAGCTATATTTAAAAATAAAAATAAATTGGTGGTTGCCCAAAACTATAAATATCCTCCGACTGCACAGCATTTTCTTCTTGTTTACAACTTAGCAGTCGGGTTTGATTTTATGAACTTTTTTTATTTTCGATTTTAGATACACTTTTTTTTCGAATGGCATTTAAAAATAAAAGTGGTATATAATATTTTTGTAATCACCTCTAAAAACCCTTCATTTGGATACACCACTCGATGAGTTTGGAAGCAAAAAAAACGTAATGTATTAAGTTTAATTATTATTAAGTACTAGCTGACCCCCGCGGCTTCGCTCCCGTCAACCTCCTCCTGGCTACCTACCCACCATAACTACCCTACCTAAAAAAAAAAACATAAACCATCTACTAAATAGTCCGAACAAAGCCTAAACATTTGCTTTGGATAGGTGAGCCCGTACTTGAGTTATAAGATTACAACGAAAAGTGGCATTGATTTTTATTTAAATAGATTTTTATAGCTGTCAATACGGGTCTTTAATTTTAGACAACTTTAGTAACCCATCTTTCAAGGACTTCCTGGCATCCGATTTAGCTGAAACTTGGTTTAATAATGCACATATAATATAATACTAGCATACAGATGCCTCATCCCATACAAAGAAACCGTGCCGACGTAACTAGCGTTTTTCATCTGATTAATCTTGTTATTTTTGTAAGTACATCAATCGCGTTCGATCCCGTTTCACGGCAATAGATGGTGTTAGCAGCGATTTGCAAGTAAAAGGGTTTAATAGGTTCGTGAATATTTTTTTCTTTAAATACAGTGAAGGTTTATTTTATAGTATTTTTTTGCACGTTTTTACAGTTTTTTTTGCACCAAAATGCGTTACAATGCAAATTTTAACAATCGAGTGGAATGCCTCAGAAATTTAAAAAACGCCATCTATTGGCATCAATGTTAAATGATCCGTTCAAATAATCTTTGAAGTGTGAATTAGGAGCCCAATATTCTATAATTTTGTACTTAGGAGCGTTGTTTGAACAAGAACATACATTTTTTATGTTCAATTCCAGAAAATGTTATGTAATTTTAAACACAATTCTATTAAATTGTGTGTACATGTCGCGCCATCTAGTGAGATTTATTTGAACCAAATTTTCTTCCTTAGCAATGAGACCCCGTGACTAATGTTACTTTGGTTATATTTAAATATTATGTTACCGTGGAGCTGGTCTCATGATCGAGCCGGAAGGTGACCATGGCAATTCCTCAACAGGTCAAGATAACAACTTCATGTTTGGCTCTTTGGATGTGTGTGTATTGACAAGTAATATTACATTTAGTACCATTCAGTTCAAAACCGGCCAAGTGCGAGTAGGACTCGCGCACCGCGGGTTCCGCACAAAAACCTACACTCACAAACATAACTAGGTACAAATACTGAAGTTCAAAATACATTTTATAATGTTGGTCGACTATTTCTAGTAAACTTGAAAAGCCTTAGCTGTGATAGTTTTCCTTTTAATTTCGTTACATATCCAAAAGAAATAATTTAGCTGGAGGGTGGAGAGCGGGGGGGAACAATTGACTATAACAAAAATCAGCAATTTAAAGCTTAATTGTACGCAAACGGATCCCTGAATTGAAAAATGGTTTTCACAGACCCGTAATATTTTTGAATGATCTATCCAACGATACCCCACACCATGGGATAGACGAGAAATAATAAAAAATCACCACTCTACGTGTACAGGAGGTAGTTACCATATTTTTTACCGCTTTGTCGGCGTGATTAATATGTATATTCATGCCAAATTATAGTTCTAGTCTAGTACTAGTCTCTGAGCTAAGCTGCGGACTGACAAACAGACATGGCGAAGTTATAAGGTTTCTTACCACAGACATAAATCTAACTAGATGACGCAAATTCCTACATCTGTATGAAAACCAAGCGTGCCACTTTTTCAATTAAAAAACAAATTTGCTCCTATCTCTAATATATAAAATTCTTGTGTCACAGTTTTCGTTGCCAAACTCCTCCAAAACGGCTTGACCGATTTTGATGAAATTTTATATGTATATTCAGTAGGTCTGAGAATAGGTCAACATCAATTTTTTTTTTTTTTTAATTGTTAGGGTAGGTAGGGTAGGGTACGTAGGGTAGGGTAGGGTAGATAAATGTTTGGTCTTTTTATGGCAAAACAAAGTTTGCCGGGTCAGCTAGTATATATATATATAGATATTATCTCCTACGGACTACAGAACCCTAAAAATCATGTGTTAAAAAAAGATCCTTATTAGCCACTCCTTAGATCCCACATACTATATTAAAATAAATCTGACAACTCTCATTGTGCATACATATATAAATGCCCGCCTTTTTCCTTGAGGGTAGGCAGAAACTACAGTGCTAACACACGTCCGGATTTGGTACGGCTGGACTAACTCTGCCTACAAATCTTAGTGTAGCCGTATTTAGAACATTATTTTCCATTTTCATTTATGACTAAGATGAATGGAAAAATATCTGGCGACAATAACCAAAATCAGTGATGCCCCCATAAATCGGGGACTTTTTCAACGCTGGTCGTAGTTGGTACGGCCCAACCAGCCGACAACCCTACACACGTCCGGATTTGGTACGGAGCAGACCATATCCGATGTTTAAACAAGCGGACCAAGGCGGTGAGTCCGCCTTTGTCCGCTTGTTTAAACATCGGATATGGTTAATAATAATAATGTCGGACCCCTTGAGTTAATAATGGGCGGACCACTCTACACACGCTCGGATATGGTTCGGCCGGACTAACTCGGCCCACAAATCCGTGGTCCGGCCGTACCAAATCCGGCCGTGTGTTAGCACTATTACATACTTCTTTTGCTTCATTCACGTCATACACGCACACTCTCATTGTTTTCAAATAAATCTTTTGTTTTTTTTTCTTTGCCCACAGGTGGACAATATATTCCGCGAAGCAAACGTTACAAATACAGGCATAGTGCGTTATGAAGACTTCGTCAAAATCGCATGCGCACCTGTTCCGGACTATTATTAAACACTAGCTAATGCCCGCGATTTCGTCTGCGTAGTATTAGTACTTAAAATAGCCTACTTATGCTTTTTTATCGTGCAATAATATAGTAACCCAATAACACTGCTTGACCCGAAAATCGAACCTAGGAACTCGATTAATTTTATGGATTTAAATACGTAATGATTCGATTATTACTACATATAAAAAAAAAACCGGCCAAGTGCGAGTCGGACTCGCGCAGAAGGGTTCCGTACCATTATCGCAAAAAACCGGCAAAAAAATCACGTTTGTTGTATGGGAGCCCCACTCAACTATTTATTTTATTTGGTTTTTAGTATTTGTTGTTATAGCGGCAACAGAAATACATCTTCTGTGAAAATTTCAACTGTCTAGCTATCACGGTTCATGAGATACAGCCTGGTGACAGACAGACAGACAGACGGACCGCGGAGTCTCAGTAATAGGGTCCCGTTTTTACCCTTTGGGTACGGAACCCTAAAAATTAACAACCGTACGTCTGTACGCGATAAACTCAAAAACAACTGAACGGATTTTCATGCGGTTTTCACCAATAGAGAGAGCGAGAAACGAGGAAGTTTTTTGTGTAATTTGTCACGGACGAAGCCGGGGTGGGTCGCTAGTTGGATGCATTTTTTTCTATATCTGTTCCCGTCCACTATATTATTCTGTATTTTACAATGTCTTATTAATTTAAGAATAAAACAATATTTATATTATTCAAAAAATGTTTTATTTACACAGTTATCTGATAATCCGATGCTGTGCTAGCCCACGACGTCACTTGTCATCCTTGTGTTTTTGGGTTCAAATTCGGATAACAGCCACTGGGCCACCACGACAGTTGAGGGGGCGGGGGCGTATAAAATTAAACAATATATTTTTCAAACCGTTTTTTTTTTTATAACCTATAGGCTCGCGCTTGACCACAATCTCACCTGATGGTAAGCGATGATGTGGTCGACGGTGAAACACGCTTGCCTAGAAATAACCTATTCACTCTTGACTTAAAGACCCCTAGATTGTAGCTATCGGGAAACACAGACTCCGGCAGGGAATTCCACTCCTTAGCTGTACGCATAATAAAAGTGTTCCCAAAACGTTTTGTGCGTATGGGTGGGATGTCTACCATGTATCGATGGCGCATCGCCGTACGTCTGGTAGTCCGATGATGAAACGGGCTAGGTGAAATTATATCGTGCAATTCCATCGCACACTCCCCGAAATGTAACCGATAAAAAACCGACAGGCTGGCAACTCGGCGACGATGTTCAAGACTCTGGAGCTTTGACTTGACCAGCGCCTCATCGCCGATGAGCCTCTTGGCTCGCTTTTCGATCGACTCTAGTGCGTCAAGCTGGTATTTGGCAGATCCGTCCCAGAAATGAGAACAGTACTCCATGCATGATCGAACTTGCGCTTGATACAAATTGAGGAGCTGTTCCGGTGTGAAGTACCTTCTCACCTTTGCAAGGATCCCCAGCTTTTTGGCAGCCAGCCAGCAAAATTGAGTGTAGATGTCAACGTAACGCCAAGAAGCTCAAGATGGTCAGTTTTGGGACGGTCCCATCTCGGAAAGTTGGAGCCGGGTAAAATTGGCTTTTTTTAGCGGTAAAAAGACACGCCTGGGTTTTAGCAGAATTAAACCTGACCAGATTGGCATCGCCCCATTCGGAGACTGCCTGCAAGGACAGGTTCAAGCGCTCCACCATGGCCTCCCGCAGCCTAATTGCGTAAGTAAATTCGGCAACGGAAACAATCTGGTTCTTTTCCAAAAACACACACATACACTCTGAAAACGAATAAAGATTCAATTTGTATATGTGTGTGTTTTTGGGCAAGAAACAGATTGTTTCCTTTGCCGAATTTACTAACACAATTAGGCTGCGGATCTGAGGCCCGGTAGCACGAGCGTTGGACAAGTATCTCTCAGAAACAGTGCTGTCGTCTGCGTACCCAAAGGTGCCGGGTCTCAGCAGATCGTTAATGTGCAGCAAGAATAAAGTTGCTGAGAGTACCGACCCCTGAGGGACCCTGGCATTGATATCCAATTAGTCCGACGAGCAGCCATCGATGACCACTCGAATGGACCGATCCCTCAGGAAGTCTGCAATCCAATCACACAGACCACCGGGCAAACCGAATCAAGGAAGCTTACCAATAAGGCTTTCGTGCCAGACCCTATCAAAAGCCTTCGAGATGTCGAGGGTGACGGCAAGCGCTTCCCCGTGCGTCTCGATGGCCTCACTGCACATGTGAATGGCATACGCTAAAAGATCCCCAGTAGACCCGCAAGTCCCTCCATCTGTTTGAAATCCAAGCGTGCCACTTTTTCACACACAATTTAAAAACAAATTTACTTATATACCAATGATCGAAAACTTGTCCAATGCCTCTGCCAACTTTTTCTTTACAGTCTTTACAGCTCATTATGGCATAAAAAGATCATTCATCTATCTAGATTTCGGTGGATTTCCGGTGCCGATTCCGATTACGATCATTGATCGTAACTTTACTCCGTTTTTTGGCACGCGAAGTACATACAATCGCGTCATCTAGTTAGATTTATATCTGTGACTCTGTGACCGCTAAGTACTCGGTTATGGTTTTACCCTCTTTCTGTTTGCTATGCCTGAAATTTGGTTGAGTAGTACAGTCATTTCATTATTAATCCTTAAAGTAATTTCCAAAAGACAAATCTTTATAAAATGATTTTGGCTTCTGGAAATTACTTTGAGGAATAAAAAAGGTAAAGGTAAAAATTCTCTCTTTGATAGAGAGTGTAATGGTAAATCAAACAACGTTTTCTCTTATTAGATAATTATAATATGTCCCCGCGTGTATGTACCGTGCGCGGGGGGGACCCGTACGGATAGAAGGAATCCTGCGGCCTAATTGTGTAACTGAATTCGGCAAAGGAAACAATCCGGAACCTTCCCAAAAAACACACACATACAAACAACTTTGTTCGAATTGCGAAACTAATTTGTGCGGAAACCATTTGATTTCTTTCATTTCACAGATTACTAATATGTAGCTAGTTTGAGTGGCAGGTCATCTACTGCGTTATGTTTCTTCAAACTCGAATGATTTATTTCCAAATAATTATGACATAATTTAATTTTGTTTTACTTACAACTAATGGCCTTCCAATGCTTTTAATTAAAAATGTACAATGGTTCCCAAAAACTGAAAAAAATATATTTAAACGGTACGCTACGCTATACGCCGTGACTTAATACGTGTAATTAAACGCATTTATTCAGTGGTTCTAGGTAGTGATTTTTAATCTATGATAAATAAGTTTTCTGCCGTTTCTGTGACCTTGCGTATTCATATTATTATTAAATACATAGACATACTAAATATATTTCCTATCTCAATGATTAAATATGAGTAATTACATATTCTTTTACAATTAAAGCAAATCATAGTTTTTTAATTTATGTAGTGACTTGTGTGTGTATTATTTATTTCATACGGCAACAGTCAACACTGTTTGAAAAATAATGTAAGGTTTCTATAAAGTAACTTAGTTAGTAGTAATCTTATGACTAATAACAAAACAAAATTAAATGTTAATAGTTAGGTTTAAATTAAACTAGCCTTACAAACATACCGGCAGTTAGGAGGAAAAAAACTTTGTTGTGCTGAAATTAAGTGAGTACCTAATTACCTAGCTAACAATTTCTTTCTGTAAGGTAAGATAAGTATAACAGAACCCTACTCTAGAAGAGAGTATTACGTTTGTTGCTTTTACTTAAGTTCTGTTGTTTTTTTCTTCAGTTATGACTGCTAATCCTAAAATATCTGAACGCCAGCGGATCGGAGACGAACGAAGGTCCCAGGGAAAAGCTGGCAAACCTCGTCAAATAGGAAGAGCTCGCAGCCCGCTTCAACAGCGTGGGGTTCGGCTGCTCTAAAACAGCGAAGGAGTGGCTTAAAGTAGGTGTAATTATTACATGAAATTAGTTGTAATGTTGTGAAGTGATGACGACATGTCAAGCTATACCTAAATTTCCCATAAAATCTGCCCGTCATGTCATTGTTGTAATTTAAAGTTCATCCAAAGAAGTGCTTATTTAAACCCTTAGTGGTGGGTGGTCACTATAAATTACAGTAGAATCCGTTTATTATGACTCCGCTTATATTGACCAACCGATTATTATGACGTAATTACACTACGAAGTTTGGTTTTCATATAAAATTCTTTATAAAAAAGTCGGATACAATGACTTCCCTTGATGATATGTCGCTTATTATGACCCATTTTATCATAAGAAACAAAGGAATACCTGTCAGCGGCCCTATGCTACATGAAAAGACAAATGTTTTTGCCACGCGTTTTGTTATTCTCGACTTCAATTGTTCTGCAAGCTGGATCAGTCGTTTTAAAGTTCGACAAAATATTGTGGCGGGAAAATTTGTAAATACTTAAGTACATATTTACATAAAAAAGTGTCTTTTTCACAAAACGCTTTGTATGACGTCCGCATATTATGACGTGTTTGTCAATTCCTTTCGAAGTCATAATAAACGGACTCTACTGTATGTCAAAACTACAATGATTTGTTTATGTTTTTGCTATATCATTTGACTTATCTAATTTAATAATGCTTGTCATGTCTTAAATATTTTATTTAACTTATAATAGTATTGGAATGTTGCAAAAGGTACAATGATTTTATTTGTTTCTGTTATTAGAAGGCAAAATATATAGAGGGCAAATGGATATTGGTTGTCTGGTATATATCGCTGTCAGTGATAAGACTGCCTTTGTACCCGTATAATTAAGTTTTCCTTATAAAATAGATGTGTAACTTTTATGGTGTACAATAAAGTATATTCTTTAATACTTGTTTTGAATGACATAGCATGACACTCATTTTATTTTATTGATGGATATCATTTAGTGACATCTGTACATTATAATAAATAGAATTAAAAATTGACATGGAATTATTCCCTTAGGACTTAACCAGTGAGACCAATAGACCAAACTACAGTTTTTTGTTATATGTAGAAATAATATACGCTATATTAGTTTATTATATAAGGTTAAAACACAGTGTATCTATCGGCTATTATTTGTAATAACCTGTAATAAGCATTTAAATATTTGACTTTGATTATTCTTATTGGAGGATTAAACATTTGTTTTATTTAATTTTTAAGGAACTCATGGTGCGTGTGCGTCCGTGCCGAGGGCGAGGAGACCATGTATGTATTATCTATTTGTTTTGAAAAACTTTTTTTTTTTTTTTTTTTTTAATCAATTTTTTTTTTTTTTTTGAGGCTTCAGTGCACTCTGGGTGACTATGCCAGCCTCATAGGGACAATCAAAAGTAGTGTAACGCTGCATAGCGATTCCGCTAGCAGCCGGTACACTACCAGTATCTACTCACAACCTATATATATATATATATATATATATTTTCCTCCCTCCTCTCCTTTCTTTCTTTTTCGGTCTCTCATCTCTCATTCCTTTCTTTCATACATAATTTCAAAAAGGTATAGATACTCATGCATTCTTTAGACAAAGGTCGGCCTAACGTCACATTGATTCCCCCGTTAAATAGATCTATATTCGACAATAACCTCAGTCTCAGGTCACAATATCGATCACATTCCAACAAAACGTGCATTATATCCTCCGGCTTATGGCACAGGTCGCAGAATGGCGACGAAATTACGCCCATAAGAAAACAAAACCTGTTCAGCGGAACATGACCAGCCCGTAACCTGAGGGCTGCAACCAATGTGTCCCTAGAGAGGCTGGCACACTCGAACCAGGGCACTGAGCCTGGTGCATCTTGCATGGTGTAGTACCAAGCACCCTTAGTCTGCGAGGACTCCTTAAAGGCCTTTTCCCACTTTCCTTTACACAGACCTTTGGCATATGGAATTATTTCACTACTATAGGGCCAGTTCAAATCATCCACACCGTCGTCTGCTGCGTTTCCAGCCAGCTGATCTACCACCTCATTCTCAGGTATGCCAATATGCGACGGTATCCACTGAAACTCGACACAGACATTCCGATTCTGTAACCTGTGCAATAGCCCCAGCGCGTCATAGGCTATCGGCATACCTCGGATACCCGAGACACACCGAGCCAAATGCTGTAGGGCACTTTTCGAGTCTGATAAAATGACTATCCTTTGTTCCCCAACAGTACTTGCATAAGATAATGCCTCCGTGATTGCCGTCAACTCGGCTCTCATCACAGAGACATCCTCATGCAATCTGAGCTGCATCTTTACATTCAGTTGTGGGTCCAGGAATGCCGCCCCAACCCCCCGCAGGCCCCTTGATCCATCCGTAAAAAGTTTATGGAATCCCATATATCTGTGTCGAATCTCAGTCACTACCCTTTGCCTAAGATCTAAAACATTATATCCCCGCTTCGGCTTATCCATGCTGTCACAAGAGTCGTGAATGTTGGATTTAACATTAATATTTGATATCCATGTATCCAAAGAAAACATCTCCAATTGGGAACTCTTATATATAACCTTATTAACTAATGCCTTGTGGACCTCTATTAATACTGGTTCCGTCTTTCCCCTCCAATATCCTTCTAAACTAACCAAATCCTCAATTAAATCTATAGTTTCATTGGCGAGTGAAACTGTCCGCAACCAGTATCTACAACCAAGCCAAAATCTTCTCACATCAAGGGGTGGCAGACACATTTCGCTCTCCATTACATGGATTGGTGTAGTTTTTATGTAACCACCACATATCCTAAGAGCTCTATTCTGCAACACCCTCAGTTTTCCTAAATGACTTTTGACACTATTGCCATATAGAAATCCACCGTAATCTAATCTACTTCTAATCAGTGTCATATCTAAGAATCCAAATTAAATTATGTTTTCAGACAATCAGATGGCCCCTCCTCGGATGGACACAAGCAGATGACTGCAGAAGCCCTGCAGGGCCTTAACAGGATTCAGCAGAATGTTCTGAGGATGCAGCAGGATGCTTTTGGCCACTATATCGACTGATGATGTGGTTGATAGTGAAGCACGCTTGCCTAGAAGTAACCTATTCACTCTTGACTTAAAGACCCTTTGACTCTTTTTAAATCGGTGAAGTAGATTTTGAGTTCATCCATTTCAAACATTCAAATCTTTCCCCTATGTTTGAATATATAGGGCCACACTATAATAATATAGGGCCTATATTAATATAGTGTAGATTTGAGTAAAAATTATTGTATGCTCTGCCTGACCACAGCCATATGCTGAATTCTGTTAAGGCCCTGCAATGTCTCTCGAGGACTAACAAAATACTTGAATGTTTATCGCTAGTCCTCAACAGAGGCGCAGGGAGAGTAGAGACTTGGGCGCGATTTTTATGAAACTAAAACTGCTTTATTAGATTTTTCAAAAATCAATATTCCTATTTAGGAATAGTTGATTTTGGACATATTTGACTTAATGGCTTTTAACATGTTTTGTATTTGATTATGAGAATTATACTTTACCATGTATGACAAGGGCGGATCCAGGTTTTTTTTCTGGGAGGGGCACAAAGGGCGGGCGGGCAAAAAAAACATTTTTATTTCTACAAGTTCAATGTATAGGAAGGTTTCTGAGGGTGTCAAAACAATAGACAAATTAAATGTTTAATAAAAGACAGTTTTCTTTTATGTTTCCTGCTAAAGATGTCCAGCACTTCATTAACGTCAATTTTTGCAACGTCTTGATGGATATGCATTAAAGCCTCTTATATGCATTTAAAGGCTCTTCTGTCATCCTGTTGCGACTGACTTTAAGGGCAGGTAGTCTCACTTTTACATCTCTTTGATTCATTATTAAATAAACAAATAGTGGTACTTTAAATGCAAAAAAAAATATATATATACTTTTTATTTCTGAGATTCAAAACATGATATCGAAAACGTCGCTCGATAAAAAAAACTGAAAAGGACTTCTATAACGATGTTTTTTTATAATTTTCTTATTTTTCTGGAAGATTATGAAAAAAGAGTTGTTAAAATATATGAAATAAAATAACAGAAAGAACATGAGTGCAACTCTTGTCTATTTCTGTCTGAAATTGCGAATTTTTACACGCTTTATATTAGCTTCACCTGTATGTATGTTTGTAACCGACTTCTTTTGGCGCGATTTTGACCCACTTTTCGTTTTTTTTCACGATCCAGATTTTCTTCAAACTTTTTAGATTTATCGAGGACCGATGACAATGCACTAACTTGAAAAAAAAAAAAATAAGTTGTTCAAAATTAGTTGCCGAAAAAACAGCTATTAATATATATCCTACTAGCAGTCCCCGCGGCTTCGCTCCCGCTTTCTCCATTTTCGGGATTAAAAAATAGCCTATGTCACTCAGGAATAATGTAGCTTTCTAATGGTGAAAGAATTTTTGAAATCGGTCCCGTAGTTTCAGAGCCTATTCGGTACAAACAAACATACAAACAAAAAAATCATTCCTCTTTATAATATTGGTATAGACTATAAGGAAGGTAGGCACAAGCGCCCCTGGTAGAATAAATGTACATAATATTTCTAGATATAGATATATTTTTTTTTTTTTTTTTTATCTTTCATAGGCTTGCGCTTGACCACTATCTCATCTGATGGTAAGCGATGATGTGGTCGACGGTGAAGCACGCTTGCCTAGGAAAAACCATGTTATTTTACATGGATATATAGATATACAGTCTTGTAGTTTTCGTTTTTTATTAATTATAACTAAGCGACACTGAATTTATTAGCCATTCGCATTCGGTGAAATTGTCGATTAGAATTAAAAAAAAACAAACTAAAAAGTAGAAAATAAATAATAGTTTAAAAAAAACTAAAAAACACGCTTTTTATAGAAAACCGAACTAAAAAATAGAAAATAAATTTAAATTAAGAATAGTGTTAAAAATTTCAATAAATATAAATTAATAATATTTATATAATTCACACAGAATAAAAAAAATAAATAAAGCGTGGGGTGCTTTTTAAGATATTATTGAAATGATAATCACTCTACTCATATCTGTCAATTAAATATTTATAACTATTCTATATACGCACTTGCAAATTGAAAGATGATAATCAGCGTTTGCGCGAGCGGTACGGTCGAGGGAAAGCGCGGGTCGGGGCGGAGCGCCGATTAGCTAGCTGTTGTAGGTATTTAACGCGCCACTGTTACCGCGAAGCGAGCGGCGCGCTCGCGTGTGCGTTATACCGACAAAACTCACAGCAAAGGTGTGTAGAGAAGGCTTAATTAGCTATTGCTTTTAAAAGTTAATAAAAATGCCCCAAGTCGTATTTCATACAATTTTTGACTATCTAAATAATTATTTATGTTTTTGAAAACATAAACAGACGGACTAAATAGACACATTAATGCAAAAAAAAATTTCTACTGTTATTGAATCAAAATGACACCGATCGAAATTGCCAAACTTTTCGTCATGAGTGTCATTTTCATGGTTTTTGGGGTAGCATTTTACAAATATGAGGACAAAATGAAAATACAAGATGAGCCGGCCGAAATTTTTGATACTTTCTTCATGGGTGTCATTTTCTTGTTTTTCAGGGTCGCTAAATGCGAATTTGTGGTCAAAATAAAATTCCAAGATGCCGCCTACCGAAAATTTTGAAACTTTCGTTATGGGTGTCATTTTCATAGTTTTCGGGGTAGGCAATTGTAAATATGTGGTCAAAATGAAAATACAAGATGGCGCTGACCGAAATTATTGGAACTTTCGTTATGGGTGTCATTTTCATAGTTTTCGGGGTGGGCAATTGTAAATATGTGGTCAAAATGAAAATACAAGATGGCGCTGACCGAAATTTTTGAAACTTTCGTCATGGGTGTCATTTTCATAGTTTTCAAGGTGGGTAATTGTGAATATGTGGTCAAAATGAAAATATAAGATAGCGCCGACCGAAATTTCTGAAAATTTAGTCATGGGTGTCATTTTCAGGGTTTTTGGGTCTCTAAATGCGAATTTGTGGTCAAAATAAAATTCTAAGATGGCGCCTGCTGACATTTTTGAAACTTTCGTCATGGGTGTCATTTTCATAGTTTTCAGGGTAGGTAATTGTGAATATGAGGTCAAAATGAAAATACAAGATGGCGCTAACCGAGATTTCTGAAAATTTCGTCATGGGTGTAATTTTAATGGTTTTTGGGGTTGCTAGATACGAATTTTGGGTCCAAATGTAATTCCATGTTGTCGCCGACCGAGCTTTATGAAATTTTCGTCATGGATGTTTTTGTTCGGCGCCATTTTATGTTTTCATTTTGATCCCATATTTACAATTAGCCACCCAGAAAACCATGAAATCGACACCCATGACGCGAAAGTTTCAAAAATTTCGGTCGGCACTATCTTAGATTTTCATTTTGACCCAGCATTTAGTTACCCCAAAAACTCTGAAAATGACACCCATGACTAAAGTTTCAGAAATTTCGGTTGGCGCCATATTATATTTTCATTTTGACCACATATTCACAAATACCAACCTCGAAAACTATGAAAATGACACCCATGAAGTATCAAACATTTCGGCCGGCTCCATCTTGTATTGGAGCTCGTGGGTAAATAATAACAACCGCACTGGTCGATCATCAAGGTTAAGCAAAGCATGACGAGGTCGGTCCGTGCCTCGGAAAGCACAATAAGCCGTTGGTTCCGGCTGTCATTTGAAGATCTTTGACAGTCTTTACGGGTAGTCAGGAGCTTGTGATCTGACACCAGTTCTTGCCAAGGGGTATCGTGTTACCCAGTTTCTGCGTTGTGGAGGTCAGATAGGCAGTTGCTCCATGTAAAACACTGGTACTCAGCTGAATTCGGTAAGACTGGAAGCCGACCCAATATAGTTGGGAAAAGGCTAGGCAGATATTTATATATACTAGCTGACTCTGCTAACTTTGTTTTGCCATAAAACACCAAACATTCTTCTACCCTACTGTACCCTACCCTACTATGTCCTTTTCCTGGTTCTAAGCTGCTTCCCCACCAATTTTCAGCCAAATCGATTCAGTCGTTCTTGAGTTATAAATAGTGTAACTAACACGACTTTCTTTTTATATAAAAAATATTTTTTAAGATTTGTAAAAAGCTACCCCAAAAACCATGAAAATGACACTCATGACGAAAAGTTTGGCAATTTCGATCGGTGTCATTTTGATTCAATAACAGTAGAAATATTTTTTTTTGCATGAATGTGTCTATTTAGTCCTTCCGTTTATGTTTTCAAAAACATAAATAATTACATAGTCAAATAATTGAATAAAATACGACTTAGGGCCTTTTTATTAAATTATAGGTATACAGTATAAGTTATTATTTATTTACTACGCATTGTAACTCTCATATTTTATTACCCTTTAAAAGCAATAGAAAATGAGCCTTCACTACCTACCTTACCTTTGCTGT
The DNA here is from genome assembly GCA_949775005.1 of Orthosia gothica. Classification (NCBI taxonomy): domain Eukaryota; kingdom Metazoa; phylum Arthropoda; class Insecta; order Lepidoptera; family Noctuidae; genus Orthosia; species Orthosia gothica. The sequence goes on along the minus strand of OX459034.1, from coordinate 58,899,345 downwards.
GACAGTTTTGTCGGCTTTACGCACACGCGAGCGCGCCGCTCGCTTCACGGTAACAGTGGCGCGTTAAATACCTAGAAAAGCTAGCCTTAATCGGCGCTCCGCCACGACCCACGCTTTCCCCCGACCGTACCGCTCTCGCAAACTCGGATTATCATCTTTCATTCGCAAGTGCGTGAAAGGGATACAACGAACAAAATTCGCAATTCCAGCCTTAAATAGACAAGAGTTTCACTCATGTTCTTTCTGTTATTTTATTCATATATTTTAACAACTCTGATAATTGGATTTGCTTCTACGTATGTACTGTGATGGAATCTCCACAGTACACACAAATACCGTCTGGGGGAGGGACACGAGCCCAAGTGCCCCTCCTCTTAATTCGTATGCGTTTCGACGGCGCGGCCACGGCGTTTTTTTTGTAAAAGATGATTCCCAAAACCATAAATTTGTCAAAAAAATGGTTAAAAAGTTTTAAGGGTTTGAACGTGGCCGCGCCATTGAACGCGTCGAACCGCGCGGCCACGGAGATCTTTAAAACTAAGCGTTGCAGAGACCTGAAATTTAGGTACAGAACAGAATGTATTTGTAAAAAAAAAAAAAATATAGAAAAAAATCCTAGGTTTATATTTTAGGAGCTGTAACACTAAAACTCCATGGCCGCGCCATTGAAACGGTGAAATCACGTTATCGCCGATATCTCGCTGAAAAATAATCGCAGAGGTCTGAAGTTTTTTATAAATCCTAGATTTGAATTTGTCAAAACATGTAAAAATATACCTAGGATTTTTTCTATATTTAACGTGTTTTTCACCGTTTCAATGGCGCGGCCATGGAGTTTTAGTGTTACAGCTCCTAAAATATAAAGCTAGGATTTTTTTCTATATTTTTACAAATTCATTCTGTTATGTACCTAAATAGACCTTATATGTGATGTTCTTCAGAAAGGCCAAGTGCGCAGTACCCATAACCGGCGTGTGTGTATGACTAGATGTATGAATGTGTGTGAAGCAAAAGAAGTATGTAAGGATCGTAACAGGTGGCGTTCTGTAGTTTCTGCCTACCCCCATGGGAAAAAGGCGTGAGTTTATGTATGTACCTAAATTTCAGATCTCTGCAACGCTTAGTTTTAAAGATATCCGTGGCCGCGCGGTTCGCCGCGTTTCAATGGCGCGGCCACGTTCAAACCCTTAAAACTTTTCAACCATAACTTTGACAAAGGTGAACGGCAGATTTCGTACCGCATACTTTTTTCGTTGTTCGGTTATAGAATTTATACCACTTATTAAGGCAACTAAGCCATTTATTTTTATGTAAGTTAACTATTTTTAGAACTTCGGATTAATAAATAATATCAGTAAAAAGATTTGAATAAATAAACGTAATCAAATCGTACATTAAACGCAGTAATGTTTTAGAAGTTGCCTTTTGTAAAATAACTCAAATATTAAAATGATAATTAATTATTCAGAAATACATATAACACTAAATATAATCAAACTCATCATTATCAAACTGTTGCAATCCGCTGCTGGACTTAGGTATCTTATAATGCCCTGAATAGGTACAATCCTCATCTCAATCTACCTACTTAATGGTAAGTAAATAAAACACAAAAAGATAGCAAAAAACAATTTAGAACATTTACTTTACACATTATGTAACAATATGTAACATTTACCTATAGGTAACATTGGTACACTAGTACATAACCTTAAAAAATAAAACTGGTTATAACTTATACGTCCCAAGTTCTAAAAATCTAAGAATTTAAAAAGGGATTATCTATCATATAAACTACCAATTAAAACAAAAAATATCCCAAAACACGAATTTTTATTAGCGGTACGAAATGCCCATACAAGCCTGCCATTCGCCTTTAAATTTTTACATTATCTTGGCATAGTTTTTTTTAAAAAAAAAACGCTATGGCCGCGCCGTCGAAACGCACACCTTAAATCCGCCCTTGATCTTCCTTCTTGACTTTTGTTAAATTAGCTACTAATAGGTGACATTGTTTTGTCTTTGATGGATAAATTATTTCATGTATGACATCTATTTGAATAAATATTATATTTTCCAGAATACATTGGTTTTTATTTGATAATGGATAACTATTTATAAACTTCGGAACTTCCGTATTAATAGAATTTTGAATGTTCCGATAACCGTGTTTACCTGAAGAATAAATATCAGCAGTAGTTCAATGCAACAAACAGCTTTTGCGTTGAAAAAGTTATTTTCAATGCAAAAGCTGTGCTGTCAAATTCCCATTTTAATTCCTCGGATCTGACGATTGAAAAATCTGCCCTCAATCTATTGTCCTTTGTTATTTTCTATGTTGTCACTTATTTCTTAGGTTAATTATTTCCTATTTTAACCGACTTACCAAAAAAGGAGGAAGTTCATGTTCGACTTCTTGTATGTTTTTTTTTATGTATGTTCACCGATATCTCTTTCAATTGTAGACCGATTTTGAAAATTCTTTTTTACCCGACTGCCGAAGGAGGGTAATGTGTTTATCAGTCTATGTATGTATGTTTGTTCCTATGTGGCGTTCCAGAGACCAAACGCGTTGGCAGATTTTGATGGTTCATACGTCAATCGATGCGTCTTAACCCTGCGAGTGTCATAGGCAACATTAAAATTGGACACAGTTATGCAAACTAGAACCAACCCACAAAACGGGTGAAATTGAGTTATTGGTACCAACAGAATCTACGAATCAACTTTCATATACTCAAAAAAGAACTAAGCTGCTAGAGACAATTTTTACTTATAATAATGAAAGCCGCCAAGGATACCAACCCTAGATATAGTCACTTTTTAAAAGCTAAACAGACTCATGTCGCATAGTACCTGTAGATCTTCAGCATTCCCATTATGCAAAATAGAACCAAGCCGCGTGGTTCTCGTTTAAAATAAAAAGGGACAAATTTCTGTTTGACTATTTCTTGCTAAAGGGAACCACGATGACTTTGACATGACACCATGAGGACTTTTTGTCAAGTGCTAACCTTGAAAAGAGAATAATAAACAGAAAGAAAGCCACTGATGGATCAAAAGTATCTTGGCTTAAAACAAAGGAGATAATGCTCAGGAAAGAAGATGAGTTTTCGATTTTTATGCGATCTGATCTAGATTCAGACTACCAGGAAGTAATTATAAGTAAAGTTAGTATATATGTCCAATATTGTCCAAGTAAATAAAGATATGATTGAAACATAAGTATTTGAAAGTGTTTTTACAGCAATCTACCTACTTGAAAACTTAAATATAATTGCAATAAAGAACCAACCCACAAAACAGTAATTTGCAATAAGGAACCATCAGGTTCTTGATCGAAAACAAATACTAAAATATATCAAAAATCCAATTACTCTAGTTGTCCTGTATCGTCATGAATACCAACCTTAACGTTGTAAAGTTGTTTATCTCAAATAACTTACCTATTTATTTCTACACACTTTAGAAACAAAAATCTAATTTACTCGAAAGTCTCTTTTTGAGGGTTGGTTCTAGTTTGCATAACTGTGTCCAATTGGATAATAGAAAAATGGCGGATTTTGGGTGCCATATTGTGGTGGCCCAAATTATTTTTTTCTTCCAAACCCATCGTGTGGGGTATCAAAATAAAGGGTTTTAAGAGGTGATTTCAAAAATATATAACACTTATATGTTTCAATGTATGTAATTCGAAAAAAACTAACTAAAAAGTTATAAATAAAAAAACTTAATTCAAAAAACCCGACTGCTTCAAAAGCGAACTAAAAAGTCGTAAACAAGGAAAAAATCATGCTGTGCAGGCGGAGGATACACCAGATTTTGGTCCGCCAGCCCGCGAATATGTATCCTCCATAATTGTAGACCGATTTTGAAAATTCTTTTTTTGTTTGAAAGAGTATATTCCAAAATTAGTCCCATTCTTATTTGGTGAAGATCTGATGAAGAACTTCGGAGATTTACAACAGAACTCATCAATAAATAACGACAAATCTCTCGGGATTGCTGCAATGGCATGTTTGTTCATTGTTTATACCATTTCATAACATAAAATCACGCCAGTACGCTCTAAAGGGGTACGCAGATGTGTACAGTTCACCTTGGTGCACTTTCATTTCGCCGGTTATGTTCAGTTTCATGATATTCGGGTAATCTATTCTAGCATCATAGGTACCTTACGTAACTACTTGCCTATTAGAGAGGTACAACGAAAAAGTGAAAAATAATAAAAACTTTTTTTATAAAAAAATACTACCGACTTAAAAGTGAAAAAACTCTTAAGTGAAAAATAACTTTATTTTTGGAAGTCAAAATAATTGGTACCCACCAAAGACACCGACTTCCAAAAATAAAGTTATTTTTCACTTTGTAGTTTTGTTATTTGGAAGTCGGTAGATTTTTTTTGTAAAAAAGTTTTTTGGAATTTTTGATGTGTCGTTAGTGACCTATAAGCTGTCAGCAGCTAGCTAAGTGTATGTATAAAATGGGTAGGAACAGAAAATAATACAACAAAAAATAGTGATAATGTATTTATTTACAACTGATTAAAATCAAGAATATGAAAAATTGTTGTAGTTATAGTAATTGTTTAGTTTAGTTGATATGCACACGTTTCCACATCTCCTGTGAGATAGTGTACTTGGCTTTTTTTTTAACAAGGTTTCCCCGGTAAGCCCATTCCGCAATCTATTTAACTGTGATCCTGTTTACTTAAAAAATATTGCAAGTATCAAATTACATGCTCCTTTTGCTTAATTTACGTTCATACATCCAGTCATACACGCACGCCAGTCATGAGTACACAAATCTGCCTAGTAAATACCTATTATTAGTCTCCTTACATTCAATCCTCTTACCAGCATGGGTGTTCACCATCTAAGCATGTTCTTCAATGTCTCTCACTATATCTTTTTTAAACCACAAGTCTCATTACATCATTCCTCGTCTATCATTCAAACACGCATTTCCTCAGCATTTATTCTACTTTCATGTCTTTTTTGGTGGGCAAGCAGGAAAATTTGTAAATAAGTAAAGGCACCAGCACACTATTGTGAAAAGATTGTTGAAGAACCTTTTTGTACATGGACTGGCTGGTCACAATCGCTGTAATTGGAGAATAATGTATTACCCTGTGAGCTAGTAAACATCGCCAGCGACTCAAACTCCAATGCAGCGCTCGACCACATTGCGAGTGTCAACATGGATTTTTGAAGATCTTAAGATCTTTACGCGTATCCGGAGTCTCCTGAAAAAATAAGTCAGTATAGGCAATCTTGTTTAATTACCTACAACAAAAATATAATATATTTTTCAATAAATAATTTTGGTTACCTATTAGCCAGCATACTTCGTCTTCATCATGTAAGTTCTGCATGAAATTTTGGACAGGATACTGTTTCCAAATATGGGAGTCACCCCAGAATGATGCATCATTATATTGAATGTGTAGTTCGGCATCACAAATCTAAAAGTTAAACAAACAATTAAATCTCATCAAATATCCTGCCATATATACTATACAAATAGTACCTATGTATGTTCTAGTAGTGCGGGTATTTTTTTAATTAATATACATACTTATAACACTGGTTAAACTTTTAATAATCAAGTCTCTGTTCATGTTCAAATTATCAGAAGGATATAATTAATTACAAAAACTTAGTCACAACTTAATTACAACAAAAAATTAGTAAAAGAAAGAAATATACCTACTTACAATGAATACATTAAAACTGATAAAGCTTTCTGTTGAAATAAGCTTCCTCATTTTCATGAGGTCGGATTACAGCAATATGGGTTCCATCAATGCAACCCAACACACCGGGCAATTGAAACATATCCATAAATCTGAAATCAAATAATTAGGATTAGGTATTATGTATTTATTTAATACATAATAAAATCAAACACTATAAGTAAATTTGCATTACATAAATGCTGATTCTCATCATTTTTGTGTAAAACAATGGTAAATAATAGTCATAGATGTTTATGACTTTATATTAATACTAGTTGTTCCCAGCGGCTTTGCTCCTGTGGGCCACCCACAAGACCCGTTTTTCGAGATTAAAAAATAGCCTATATCTTTCAGAAATAATGTAGCTTTCTATTGGTGAAAGAATTTTTTTAATCGGTCCAGTAGCTTCCGAGCCTATTTGGTACAAACAAACAGAAAATCTTTTCTCTTTTTAATATTGGTATAGATATATAGGTATTCCACTTGTTTTCATTGTTATTTCATTTCATACTCACTTCCTTTTTACAGAACCCTTCTCTTCCTGTGTCATGGAAAAACTAATATATTTTCGAAGAATCTCAATGCTGTTGAGAGCTTCAGTAACCTAAAACAAAAAGAACATTATGTCAGAAACTTAGGGTTTAAATACAAAAGAATTTAAGTAGCATTTACCTCGCACAGACAATCATGTACGGTTGTTTGTGATAACCCCAGATGGTAATATACACCAATAGTTTTTTGATAAGCATAAAAGCAGCTGCTGCTAAAACCTGCACAAACATATTATTTCTTTAAGCAATTATTTATGGACCATTTTCCACATGCACCAATATTGTGCTTGGTTCTTTTATAAGTAACTGGGTTTTACTGGCCATTGAGTTTTTGCCCCACATACATTACCTAGGTTTTGAAAAACTAGCTTCAACTTTGTGACTAATTGACTGGCAGGTTGATAATGCAAAAACGGTTTATTAGAAATAAATAATTTAACTTTGCCAGCCTATGTCTAACACACTTTGTAAAGATTAAACTTAACAATATGTACTTAGAGGTTTAAAAGTTACCTTAAGCTGAGGGCGAACTGCAGAAGAAAGAAGAGAGTTAGAAGTGGAAACCCTTCCTCATAAAGCTTCAAGAATTGAAGTTTGGTGATCCTAAAGTTAGCCACGAAGTTATTGTGGTGTGGCAAATCGAGAGGGTTGCTGGCACTACTCAAAAGACTACGGTTTACTTTATTTTAAGCATTGCTTTGAGGAGCTCCTCTTCTCCGAGATGCACCAAATAACCTCATGACATTGTGAATGCTGAAAAAACAATAAAATCTAATTAGAAGATAACTAAAAGTGAGGTTAACTTCACGCTACTTACTTGGAGCTCTCGAGTATTTCGGCGGTATGTAAAATTGATAATCCATTCCATTGATAATCATTTGGATGGACCGATCCCTCAAAACCAATCGCACAGAACACTAGGCAGACCGAAGGAAGTAAGAGCGTAGCCCGTCGGGGCCACTTTTACAAATTTACACACGGATTAATTGCACACTAAATCACTTTCACAATCAATCAAGATGTTGACTTACACTTTTACGTGTTAATTTAGAAACGAATACGAGTAAATCATAAAAATAAGTGCAACGACCAATCCTATTATCCTAGGCGCCAAAAATTATTGGACACATTGATCAATGTGTGTGTGCATCAATGACAGCGACGAAACAAGATAACGCTTGTCAATTATATGACATTTGCAACTACTAGACTGTGCACTATGGCGCAAAAAACGGTCCGAGCGAGAGGGCTCCCGTTGGTAGTGTGTCTCTTTCTAATGAGGTGACCATGACCAAACATAACAAGGGACAAATTAATTGTAAAAACAGTAGTGTAAGTATCCCGATATACGTATATATGCTACCTAACTACGCTACCTAAACCAACCAAATTCAAGGGAAAAAAAAACGTGTGTATATTTTTTGGAATCTACATCACTTACCATAAGGTGTCGGGCGTAAAGAATTTCAGCATCCCATGTTTTTCCATTGGTGTCATAAGAGGCGACTAAGGGACAAACCAGAAAATGGGCAGCAGCGTTCTCTGTGCATTTGTAACAACCATACTGGGATCGCCAACCCGCCTGCAAAGTCCCCATGAATAGCACAAATAAAACATAGCCCCTAGTGCCCGGCAGTCTGCCTACCCTCGACTTCGGTAGCGATCTAGGTTAAGGTATGGCAAGGGGTGCAAAGAATCCCGGACGAGATCCGGCTACCCCAACAAATACCGACGACAGGACCTGGCAACGTACAACACGCGCACACTCCGGACTCCGGACCGACGATAAGATCACCGAACTCGAAGAGGAATTGAGCAGTTTACGATGGAGTATTATAGGGTTATCTGAAGTTCGAAGAGAGGGGGGGGGGGACTCGATTACCCTCAAATCCCAAGTCTGGATAAGTCTTGTTCTTTAAGACCCATCGTATAGATAGGAACAAAAAGCTCTCTGATCTTACTCTCAAGCTGATGAAGGAGAGGCGTGAGATGATCCTGCAGTTTTCAGACGATGCTTTGAAATACCCCAAAGGATCTCAATTATTTCACTTAATGTCTAGTTGCGTAGACAGTTGAGAAACTTAACTTCACCAATTTTATTCCACTAGGAATCAATTTGCGAATAATATTAACAGCCGCTGAATTTTACTCGAACAAAACCCGCCAAAAACTCCACAAACCTGGTGGTCCTACATTTAGTATTACCAGGCCCAAACATTTAAAAGTACTACTCTTACTCAGTATTAATGAATTATTTTTTAAATACAATGAATTGATGAATTAAAGGAACTGTAAAAATATTTAATTACGCTTCAAAGTTTCATAGACTTTGAAACGTATTTAAATATATTTTTTATTCGTTCGTTTTGGTATTGCATAAAAGAGAAAATATAAAATTTACCTACCATTTCTACCAAACCCAATAATTAGTTGAGCTGGCAAGATGTCAGACAAGGACACACTACCAGCGGGCACCCTCTCGCTCAGGACCGCTTTTGGTTAGCTACCGCTTATAAGGGAATAGCTAACCTAGATGTATGGTAATAGATTTCATTTTAGCTATACAAAAATTTTTGGTACACAGTCTAGTAGTAAGAAATACGTATAAGGTCTTTGCATTTGCATTATACAATTAGAATTGAGTGAAGTTTTCTCTCGATTCTGCCGCTTTCATTCAACTAACCAATCAATTCTACGTCAAAATCAATTTTAGGAAAGAAGCAACTTGCTTCGTTTTCAGAGTGTATATGTGTGTGTTTTTGGGAAGGTTCCGGATTGTTTCCTTTGCCGAATTCAGTTACACAATTAGGCCGCTGGTGGTTGAGTGGAGCAGTCTGCACACAAGACACCACTTTGGTCTGGATGTCCTCTCATACGGGAGGTTGTGGGGTAGCTACCCACGATCAAACGGCTGGGATAACCCATATGCGGGATGTCATGCTAGGATCGGTCTAGTGAGGGTGGCGTGGGGGGGGGGGGGGGGGCAAGATAGGGTGTCAGGCAGTCCTGGCGGAGCTCCGAACTGGAAAGACACCGGCACAAGCTGAGAAGGCTGGTCAATAGAGCTAGGAACACGCGGTCGCCAGAAGTTTCGCGTTTTTGCACTAACATTGAAAATAACAACCAGGCATTAAGGGTCAAAACCTGTCTTGCTCAAGAACAGACAAGACAGACCTTTCTATAGGATGCCTGAAAAAAACCAGACGACACCTTTACAATGTACGACGCAGAAACAAGCGAATTACTTCTAACGACACACTGCCCGGGCTGCCAGATCGCCATCCAGCAAAGCTTTATAAAATAACGTGGGCAATCAACACCTTCCTACCTTACAAGGCAGCGGGTATGGATAGAATTTTTCCAGCTCTGCTCAGGGCAGCGGCGGTCTACTGGCTGAATACCTCGTTAAAGTATTTCGAGCCAGTTTGGTCCACCGCTATATCGCCTTGAAATGGCGCGAAGTAAAAATAATCTTTATTCCGAAACCAGCAGCCTAATTGTGTAAGTAAATTCGGCAAAGGAAACAATCTGTTTCTTTCCCAAAAATCAAAGCTATGCAAACACATTGTTTCCTTTGTCGAACTCACTTACACAATTAGGCTGCAGGTCATTGAGGTAATAATGTACTACGCTGCAGGTAAGGGTGACTACACCCAGCCAAATGTTTTAGACCCAAAAGCCTCTCCTCGTTATTTTTGAAGACATTGGAGAGGCTGGGGGACAGGAAGATCAGTCATTTATAGTTTATCTGTGACAAAAAACATGGATGACAAAAACTATCGGTGACTATCGGTGCCAAAGCCCTTATACGTATTTCGTAGTAAGAAGTATAAGGTCTTTGATCGGTGCCGATGAAAAAATGGTTTGTCCGTTCCGTTCAAAGACCTTATACGTATTTCTTACTACTAGACTGTGCACCAAAAATTTTTGTATAGCTAAAATGAAATCTATTACTATACATCGGTTTATTCCCATCGGCCACCCCCCAGTTGCCACCCCGGTGGCCGATGGGAATGATTTAGTGAAATTTCCTACCTTCCTTTATTCCCATCTGCCACCGGGGTGGCGGATGACACTAACTAGTGGCGTTTGCCACCCCGGTGGTCGATGAGACTTATTTAGTGAAATCTGCCACCTTCCTTTATTCCCATCTGCCACCGGGGTGGTGGGCGATTCTCATGACAATTGTCACATAAAAGTGAATGTTGATGCTGTGACCGGTTTACTTTGTTACTTGGATCCAACTGGTGCTGGCCCTGATAACTTAATAATATCATCTAAATTTCTACCTAAATGCGCGCCTTGCATTGCCCTACCTATTTAAATTTTGGTTTTTGGAAGTCTGACTCAAGGTGTTGTCCCCATAATATAGAATTCTGTTTTTGTTTCAACCGCACATAAGACAAAAAAAAAATGTTGATAATTTAAAAAAAAATAAAAAATTGCAGACTCAAAGGTCCATAGTTTTGTTAGTATTACAAATTACTTAAAAATTATGTTAGTAGTACACTTAGACACGTCATTTTATTTATACTGTTAGTACACAATACTTACAAACTATGTTAGTAACAAAACAATCAATTCATGTATCTGTTGCGCTCACCTGACGCACCGGGCACATGCACGTGTACATGTATCCAGTGCGCCATGATGGCGCAACACGGCTTATCACGGAAAAATAGTCAAATATGAACCTTGAAAACTTTCTTGATATTTTTCTGTTCACCCCGTTTTACGGTCATGAGAATCAACCACCCGACTAAACTTATGAAGGTGGCAGATGGGAATAAATCGGCAAACGCCACTAGTTAGTGCCATCCACCACCCCGGGGGCAGATGGGAATAAAGGAAGGTAGGAAATTTCACTAAATCATTCCCATCGGCCACCGGGGTGGCAACTTGGGGGTGGCCGATGGGAATAAACCCTATACATCTAGGTTAGCTAACCAAACCTAACCAAAAGCGGTCCTGAGCGAGAGGGTGCCCGCTGGTAGTGTGTCCTTGTCTGACATCTTGCCAGCTCTACTAATCATTGGGTTTGGTAGAAAATTTTATATTTTCTCTTTTATGTAATGCCAAAACGAACGAATAAAAAACATATTTAAATACGTTTCAAAGTCTATGAAACTTTGAAGCGTATTTAAATATTTTTACAGTTTCTTTAATTCATCAATTCATTGTATTTAAAAAATAATTCATTAATACTGAGTAAGAGTAGTACTTTTAAATGTTTGGGCCTGGTAATACTAAATGTAGGACCACCAGGTTTGTGGAGTTTTTGGCGGGTTTTGTTCGAGTAAAACTCAGCGACTGTTAATATTATTCGCAAATTGATTCCTAGTGGAATAAAATTGGTGAAGTTAAGTTTCTCAACTGTCTACGCAACTGGACATTAAGTGAAATAATTGAGATCCTTTGGGGTATTTCAAAGCATCGTCTGAAGACTGCAGGATCATCTCACGCCTCTCCTTCATGAGCTTGAGAGTAAGATCAGAGAGCTTTTTGTTCCTATCTATACGATGGGTCTTGAAGAACAAGACTTATCCAGACTTGGGATTTGAGGGTTATCGAGTCCCCCCCCCCCTCTCTTCGAACTTCAGATAACCCTATAATACTCCATCGTAAACTGCTCAATTCCTCTTCGAGTTCGGTGATCTGATCGTCGGTCCGGAGTCCGGAGTGTGCGCGTGTTGTACGTTGCCAGGTCCTGTCGTCGGTATTTATTGGGGTAGCCGGATCTCGTCCGGGATTCTTTGCACCCCTTGCCATACCTTAACCTAGATCGCTACCGTAGTCGAGGGTAGGCAGGCTGCCGGGCACTAAGGACTATGTTTTATTTGTGCTATTCATGGGGAGTGCTTTGCAGGCGGGTTGGCGATCCCAATATGGTTGTTACAAATGCACAGAGAACGCTGCAGCCCATTCTCTGGTTTGTCCCTTAGTCGCCTCTTATGACACCAATGGAAAAACATGGGCTGTTGAAATTCTTTATGCCCGACACCATACGGTAAGTGATGTAGATGCCCAAAAATATACACACGTTTCTTTTTTTTTCTTGAATTTAGTAGGTTTAGGTAGCGTAGTTAGGTAGGATTTATACATATATCGGGATACTTACACTATTGTTTTTACAATGAATTTGTCCCTTGTTATGTTTGGTCATGGTCACCTCATTAGAAAGTGACACACTACCAACGGGAGCTCTCTCGCTCGGACCGTTTTTTGCGCCATAGTGCACAGTCTAGTAGTAAGAAGTATAAGGTCTTTGGTTCCGTTTAAATAAGTTTATCTGTGGTTTCTATTCAAGTCTTTAAATAAGAGTGCGCGCAGGATAAGTCTGCGCGCGGCCAAAATAGGAACTAATCGGGTTAAAATTTCTCCTATTTCTGTCTGCAGGGTCTAAAGTAACCTAACATGAAGGAGATGACGGTGGCTGAGTTCGCTCGCTTTGCTCGCTCACTTCAGCTCCCGTCGTCTCCTTCGAACCTAACCTATCCGTGTCGGGGTGCCCTAAGATCCCGAGCTCGCTTCGCTCGCTCTTGGACTAATTCACATTTTTTTATCTGACTAATTATTTTTAAGTATAAAATATACCTAATATCTCCATAACCATGGGTTTCCGTGGGGTGGGGATGGTACAGTGGGGTAGTCCCCCTACACCCTTTCCTTCCCTCCCTCCCTGCCCTTAAACGATGGACATTTTCGGAAATTTTTACACTTACCTGAGAACTTTAACCATGGATATCTCCATAACCATAGGGCTCCCGAGTGGTGGGGATGGTACAGAGGGGTAGCCAAACCTCCTCTCCTCCACCCCCTACCATCCCCGCGGCAAAAATCAACGGCCCATAATGGAAATTTTATCCAAATAATCGCCATCAATATGCTAAAAGTAATTTAAAGTGCTGGCAGGGATGTTTTCTTGAAATGAACAAGACAATAACGGGCCTACGGTACAAAGATTTACAAAGATAGAGCCAGCGTTATATCGGTATCGGTAGAGAGTACTATATTCCTTGGATAGAGCGTTGCTTATTTGACAGGTAACTTATGGGGATACTATTATATTAAAATTTCCCTAAATTTACGTACTACCGGTGCCTGACAATATTAGTTTTGGGGTGGTACATAAAACGCGGTTTTGCGGAACGTTTTGACTGTCAGTGTGTGAACCATTGCTGCATGGTTTACGTACTGACTAATGTTAGGATATTGTATTAATTGTGTAACTATGTGAGATAATGTTTAATTTTTAATGAAATTCTTAATTTAATTTGGTTGATAATTTTTAATTTAGTTTAATTGTATGATCCAAAGATGATAGAAATAAATAAAATAATAATTATTCCATACGCAAAATACGCGCTTGGTCGTGGAGTTGCGGAAACCAGCCCGTTTTAACCTAACCTAACCTTTAATAATAACAAATATACCAGCGCGACAGGAATGGCATTATGTATTATAATGCATCATTCTTATTTTGTTTTAGGCGTTTCGGATGCACCGTTACCCAAATAAGTCTAGAGGGTTATGTGGCAGCAGCTTCTTCAAAAATTGTTGAAGAAGGAATTAAGAATTAAAATAGCCACGGTATTAGCCACTGCAGGACCATTATTAAACCAAATTTATCAATAGGTTCTACTAAGTATTCAATAAAAGATTTACAATAATTTCATGAAGCTTTTTTCATCATATTCTGCAAGTAGAAAAAGCTAGTAAATGAAAAATGACTATTCTTCGGCGCGCCGCCCGCTTACGTACTTTGTGGCGCTACCGAGGTGAGGTATTCGTATCTGTTCTCGTCTTCTCGAGTGATCTAAAAACGTAGTATCTCTAAGTAGTCTGTGATCTAAAAAGAACTTAGAGCATTTAACCTATTTAGGACATATATGTTTTGTGATTTAACCTTGCTCTAAGAAAAAGAACAGCGTTGACTTTAGTTGTTACCCCGGCTTAGGGTATATATGTTCTGTGGTTGTTACGTTTGTCGTATGAGTTGTGTTACTCGGTTCTTAAATGATGTTTTCTATGGAGAAATGTTTGGGTAATGGAACTGCAGAGGAAGCTGAGCTTTTTGTCAGTGGTGGCGAGGGACTGGGCAAAGAGGGAGTGCATTCAGGCGATGTCGCTTCAGCTGTGGCTGCGGTGTCCGACGAGATCGGAGACATTCCAAACGATGAGCTGGGTGACGCGGATCGGGCGGATAACTCATATAATATGAAATATAAAACTATATTACCTGATGAACTAGCTAATTTGTGCGCGGTACTCCAACATGCAGTGCGGGTGAACTTAGCAGAAGGCGAACACGATCCGCAGCAGGATTATCTACCATTCTTTGAAATAGCCGTGAGTAATAACATGGCTGACAGGTTAATGTCCCTAATTTTAGGTAGTGGCATGATAATTCGAATCTGCTTTGACTATTTGCTTTAAGCAAGTGTCAATGAACTCCATATTGTATGTTTTGTATACCTTTTGTAAAACTCAAATATGGAGATACCTACGGTCTCAGATCAAATAAAAAGTCTTCTTTTTTGAAGATTTTTTATACTTGAAGACTTTTTATTTGATCTGAGCCTACGGTACGACTTTCCTTTGACTGACGTCGAATTGAGGAGGGAGGGGGTTGGGGAGAAAGGGCTACAACCCCCGCTTAAAAGGAAAAGTTGCGAGCCCCCCCCTTTCAGAGTTTGTGAAATTTTTAATTCTTAGGAAATTTATGTCATTTTTTGGCTTTAAATTAATAATAAGTGTAAAAAACAAGGGGGGACCCCTTCGTAGAAGAAGAGGGGTACTCCCTTTCAGAAAAGATGGAACCCCTTTCATCAGGAAAAAATAGGGGGACTGATTCAGAGGGATTTCTGTATCTATTTTGAGGCTGCAACGTCTCCGGCGCTGCGGGCAGAGCAGCCTCAGCCGCTCCGACTCGTCCGATGCCTACAATATGTTACAGCGGGCGGAGGCTGCTCTCCCTACGCGCCTCCGGCTCATTAAAAAACTCTAGGGGTAGGACAGACTCGTGCCAGGTGGAGTCGGGGTCAATCAATTCGGTTCTTTGACATTAGTTAAGCCTGACCTATTTCATTTGTTTTTTTTCCAATTTTTTTTTGTTTGACGTATGAAAACTTAACCGTAGGTAAAACGAAACGTTCAATGACCAGAATTCTATATAATCTGTGGTAGGGATTGACCTAAATTTTGCAAAAATAATTAATTTTCAATATTTTTTTCTCTCGAAAACTGCTCGTCGTCGCATATTGAATCTTTGCGTGTGTGCTAATAATAATGTAACCTTTGTGTATAAAAACTATCAACCCCCAACTCGACGTCAGTCAAAGGAAAACTGAGCCCCTATATCTTTATAAGGGCGACGGGTTCGTGGAAGCTGTCCATACGGTCGGGTCTAAGTTTTTCAAGACCCGTCGTACAGATAGAAACAAAAAGCTCTCTGATCATACCCTCAAGCTTATAAAGGAGAGGCGTGAGATGATCCTGCAGTCTTCAGACGAGGCGTGCAAATACCGGCAGATCAATAGGCAGATCTCTAAATCCTTGAAAAGAGACCTCCGCCGCTTTAATACCGAGCGTATTAAAGACGCGATTGAGCGAAAAAAGGCTCCAAGGTTTTTTCAGGGGATCTGGCTATTGGGCAGAGCCAGCTCACGAAACTGAAGACCGGCAATGGCAGGATCGTATCCGCCAAACCGGAGCTTCTGAGGGAGATCGAGACATTCTATGGACAGTTGTACACATCAATCAACAAACCCGTTGCGAGTCTAGCAAACGACCCAACAGCTAGATTGACCCGATACTATACCGAAGATATCCCGGACGTCAGCCTGTACGAGATTAGGATGGCTCTGAAACAGCTTAAAAACAACAAGGCGCCGGGTGATGACGGAATCACAGCTGAACTCCTGAAGGCGGGTGGAAAACCGGTCCTAAAGGCCCTTCAGAAGCTTTTTGATTCCGTCATACTCGAGGGCAAAACGGGCATGGTGCAGGGGTGTGGTGGTACTCTTCTTCAAGAAGGGCGACAATGCCCGGCTGAAGAACTATAGGCCCATCTCGCTTCTTAGCCATGTTTACAAGTAGTTTTCAAGAGTCATCAGGAATCGTCTCGCGCGCAGGTTTGACGATTTCCAGCCTCCCGAACTAGCCGTATGGTGACGGACGTAAAGAATTTCACCATCCCATATCTTCCCGTGGGTGTCGTAAGAGGCGACTAAGGAAAAAAACCAGAGAATGGGCAGCAGCGTTCTCTGTGCACTTTAAGAACAAACTGCGATCGCCAACCCGCCTGCCAAGCGTGGCGATTACGGCAAACCCCCCAAACCATGAATAGCACAATAAAAAAACGGCCCCGAGTGCCCGGCAGCCCGTCTACCCTCGACTGCAAGAGCGGTCGAGGCGATGGCGTGGCAACGGGTGCAAAGAATCCCCGGAGTGGACCCGGCTACCCCAATAAACACCGATGACTGGACCTGGCAACGTAAAACACGCGAACACTCCGGACCGACGAGAAGATAGCCGAACTCGAGGAAGAATTGAGCAGGTTACGATGGAGTATTATAGGGTTATCTGAAGTCCGAAGAGAGGGGCAGGACACGATAATCCTCAAATCTGGTAACCTGCTCTATTTCCGAGAGGGTGACCGGCAGTCCCAGGGTGGTGTCGGGTTTATCGTCCACAAGTCCCTTGTGAACAACGTGGTGAAGATCAAGAGTGTGTCGACCAGGGTGGCGTACCTTATACTCAGAATATCCTCAAGATATTCGCTGAAGGTCATACATGTTTATGCCCTAACCTCGGCACACCCCGACGACGAGGTAGAGACCATGTATGAGGATATCTCTAAAGCCATGCATGGTTTTAAAACTCACTTCACCGTTGTCATGGGGGACTTAAACGCAAAACTGGGCAAACGAGACGAGGATGAGCTGCAAGTGGGGCAATTTGGAGTTGGACGTCGGAACCACCGGGGTCACCTACTGGCCAGTTTTATGGAGAAGGAAGGCCTCTATATGATGAACTCCTTCTTCAGAAAGCGTGAGCACAGGAAAAGGACATGGCAAAGCCCCGATGGTGGAACTAAAAACGAGATCGACTTCATCATGTCAACCAAGAAGCAAATGTTCAATGATGTCTCTGTGATCAATTCGGTGAAAACCGGGAGCGATCACCGTATGGTAAGAGGCACATTGAACATTCATATCAAGCTTGAAAGGTCTCGACTGATGAAGTCCACGCTCCGTCCAGCACAGATCCAGATCCAAAACCCCGAAACCTTTCAGCTCGAACTCCAGAATCGTTTCGAGTGCCTAGGGAGCTCCGTGGACGAATACAGCGATGGGTTCGTGGAAGCTGTCCATACAGTCGGGTCTAAGTTTTTCAAGACCCGCCGTACATATAGAAATAAAAAGCTCTCTGATCCTACTCTCAAGCTAATGAAGGAGAGGCGTGAGATGATCCTGCAGTCTTCAGACGATGCGGTGAAATACCGGCAGCTAAATAGACGGATCTCAAAGTCCTTGAAAACCGACCTCCGCCGCTTTAATACCGAAAGCATTAAAGATGCTATCGAGCGGAATAAGGGCTCCAAGGTCTTTGTAAGAGATCTGTCTATTGGGCAGAGCCAGTTCACAAAACTGAAGACCGATGATGGCAGGATTGTATCCGCCAAACCGGAGCTTTTGAGGGAGATCGAGAGTTTCTATGGGCAGTTGAGGAGCGTCTGTTCAAAAGGTCGTATTTCACTTTTCAACTTTTATTTTTTTTATATTTTTTTTGAACTCATAGCAGAAAACTCCATCGAATGAGCGTAAAAACTTGTTCAAAAGGAGCGTATTTCCCATATAATAAAATCCAAAAAACTTGGATTCCAATCAAAACGGATGTATTTCTGCATTAAAATGTTCCCTTGGATTGTTTTAAACAAAACAGGCATATTTCTTCTACAAATAGCATCTTTTATTTATTTTTCTGTTCAAAAGGTCATATTTTTTTCCATACATAACAACTTTAATAAAAATCGTTTCGTTCGAGTAAATAACGGTATCGTTGGACCTTGGTTTTGATTGGACACTCAAAGATATAAAAAAGTTAGAGCTAAATTACAAAAAGCTTACTACTTATCAAAAGGGCATATTTCTAGAAGTGACAAATCAAAAGGTCGTGTTTCTGATTTTTCCGATCAATAAGTCTTATTTCTGAACTAAAATTAAATAAAAAAAAAGTTATGGTGTATTTTTTTTATTTTTTTAAATGCATGTAATATTGTAGTCTTAATCTTCACAATGATCTAAATTTAATTTAATTTTAGAATTTTTATAATAGGAATTAGATGTTTTTTTCTGTTTTTGTAAAGTTTGTTTATCATAGAAATACGACCTTTTGAACAGATGCTCCTCAGTTGTACACGTCAACCAGTAAACCCGTTGCGAATCTAGCAAACGACCCAAGAGCTAGATTGACCCGATACTATACCGAAGATATCCCGGACGTCAGCCTGTACGAGATAAGGATGGCTCTGAAACAGCTTAAAAACAACAACGCGCCGGGTGACGACGGAATCACGGCTGAACTCCTGAAGGCGGGTGGAAAACCGGTCCTTAAGGCCCTTCAGAAGCTGTTTGATTCCGTCATACTCGAGGGTAAAACGCCACAGGCATGGTGCAGGGGTGTGGTGGTCCTCTTCTTCAAAAAGGGTGACAATGCCCGGCTGAAGAACTATAGGCCCATCTCACTTCTTAGCCATGTCTACAAGTTGTTTTCAAGAGTCATCACGAATCGTCTCGCGCGCAGGTTTGACGATTTCCATCCTCCCGAACAAGCTGGATTCCGAAAAGGCTTTAGCACCGTAGACCACATACATACGCTGCGGCAGGTTATACAGAAGACCGAAGAGTATAACCTGCCTCTCTGCTTAGCGTTTGTGGACTACGAGAAAGACTTCGATTCGATCGAGACTTGGGCTGTACTGCAGTCTCTCCAACGGTGCCAGATCGACTACCGGTACATTGAGGTGTTGAAGTGTTTGTATAGAAACGCCACCATGTCAGTCCGTCTTCAGGATCAGACCTCGAAACCAATATTTCTCCAGCGTGGCGTGAGACAGGGAGATGTCATTTTTCCGAAACTGTTCACTGCTGCGCTGGAGGATGTATTCAAGGATCTGGACTGGAGGGGCCTAGGCATCAATGTTAATGGCGAGTACATCACTCACCTTCGGTTTGCCGACGACATAGTGGTCATGGCTGAGACCATGGAGAGCCTCAATACAATGCTCGATGACCTCAGTAGAGCTTCCGAAAGAGTGGGTCTGAAAATGAACATGGACAAAACCAAGGTGATGTTGAATGCCCATGTTACACCCACTCCTATCAAGGTTGGAGACTCTACACTCGAAGTTGTGGACGACTATGTCTACCTGGGACAAACGATCCAGTTGGGTAGGGCCAACTTCGAGAGAGAGATCAACCGTCGAATCCAACTCGGCTGGGCAGCGTTCGGGAAGTTGCGCGGTGTCTTCTCGTCCAACTTACCACAGTGTCTCAAGACAAAAGTCTATGACCAGTGTGTGTTGCCAGTGATGACAAATGGCTCTGAGACGTGGTCGCTTACAATGGGCCTCATCAGAAAGCTTACAGTCACTCAAAGGGCAATGGAGAGGGCTATGCTCGGCATTTCCTTGCGTGATCGAATCAGAAATGTAGAGATCCGTAAGAGAACCAATGTTACCGACATAGCCCGAAGAATTGCCAAACTTAAGTGGCAGTGGGCAGGGCACATTGCTCGCAGAACGGATGGCCGATGGGGCCGAAAAGTTCTGGAATGGCGACCGCGAACCGGAAGACGATACGTTGGAAGGCCTCCCACTAGGTGGACCGATGACCTGGTTAAGGTTGCGGGAAGGCGCTGGATGCGAGACGCACGGGATCGGTCAATGTGGCGACGCCTGGGGGAGGCCTATGTCCAGCAGTGGACGTCTTTCGGCTGAAATGATGATGATGATATCTTTATAAGTTAGTTTCTAGTATATAATAGTAGTCTATGGGTACTAGCTTAGACCACACTAGGAGTATAGTTCTCGCCAAACTTCTTGACCACCGTTGACATATATATTACTTGCGTAAGGACCAGGCCAACCGCTCGACTAAATGGCACCAGCGCGCTGGCCCTAAAAAATGCAGTTTAGGGCCAACGCGACTCAGTTGACAGTGGTCCGTGTGCGGGAGTAAGCGAGTATTTGCTTCAAATCAAATCAAATTATTTATTTGCTGGAATGAAGGTATACAAAATAAGATGTGGGGTTGTTAGAACAGTTGAGCCATACATTCTGCCCAAAATTTGGCATGCAAAAATTAAACAAATAAAACAAACACTTAATTATACAATTAATAAAATAAGGTGGAGAGAAAAAAATAATAATAATATAGTCAGATTCAGTTAAAATTTCCAAAATACATTCAAAGCAGTCATTTTGTGAATTAAGGTTAAAAATGTCATAATAATGCCTAGTTGTGTGGTAAAAGGCTGCAAAAAATTACGATACAAAGGTTAAAAATGAACATGGGATATCGTATCATCGGTAAAAAACCTTACATTACTTTTGTTATCATTGAGTTATTGAATAAACACATTTTCAAGCAATAAATATATTACTACCGAATTCCCCAATGGCGCGGCCATTGTGTGGCCGCTACTGAACTGAACGCGCGAGGAGAACGAAGTAACCTTGTACCGACGTAATTTTTATTTGTTTCATTGTTGTCTTAGGTAAGGGTAAAACAAAAACAGTACAAAAAATAAGAAGCTTAGAAACCTGAAAACTGAGAGTGAAACTGAAAATACTGATGCCGTCTAAAATTTAGTGTATAATAGTTTTATTGTGACCTGTAAAATCATCGAAAAAGGAAATCGTTATTTACCTACCTATAACGCAATGCAATTGACTTAATTATACTGACTGTGCTAAAATGCGAAAAATTAAAACGTTTACGCGCGTACAAGGTTACGTCGACGACCTACGCATCGCGGCACTAGTACGTAGTACGTAGTTCCTATGAGTTATCATAGATGTTGCTATGTTTGCTTGTAATAAGGTTTCTATAAAATGTTCAGATGAGCGTATCCTTCCTTTCGAAATCATTGTTGACCACCCTGAAGTTGGTTACAATGACTGCGCAGTAGTACATCTCATACAAAAACAGCACCGTTTCGTGCCTCGCGCATCGGAAAGCCAACTTCAGGGCAGGCCAGAAGTTTGGCAAGCACTATAACTACGCGTCAGCAGAGCGACGCGACGCGACCAACCAAAAACGCCGTCGACGTGGCTAAGTTCTGGTCGACGCACAACATCTAAATTAAAATCTGAAAATGGATTCACCGACACGATGAAGAAGAGAATGCCATTTTCACAAAAAAAATACTTTTCACGCACCAAACACGTAAGACTTGCAATAGCTTGCAATGTCACGCCGTTTGGTATACCGCACTAGCGGCAGCGGAACTACGCTACGCGCCACGTCGCGTCAAAGTTGGTATAATTTGTCGCGCAGTGCCGCGTAGTGTGTTATATCTCATACAAAGTATATTTGGTCGTATCGTGTCGTAGTTACGCTTAACCATTAAACCAGCGTTCTCCTGGTAGTTTGAGAGTCTTTACCACACATGATTCCAGCCACTGAAATACCTCTTTTCTTTTCGATTCTGTTCAAAATTAGATTTCAATTCGATTTCGAGAAGATGCTGTAAATGATATCTACAGTTTTTTTTGTATTTTTTTTATTACAACCTATTAACCTTTGTTTTAACCTTAATGATCGGTTCCGTCTATCCCAACTGGCTATCCCAATCAGTTGGAATACATGGAATATTTTGCCACTCTTCCCAGCATGCGAAATTGTTTCGTTTTTATGCTGAAAATGTGATTATAATATTTATATTTTTTAGTTTAAAGTTAGTAAGTTTGACGTTTTGTTTGTTAAAAAAGTTAGATTAATGAATTTTTCACTTTTCCGCAAAACTTCCTTTGAAAAAATTGGCATGGGCAGAAGAAGTTTTTAAAATATGACGTTACACCCTGCAGAAAATGGGGCTGATATTATTGACGTCTTAAACACTACAATCGTGTTCAGAATTTGAAGCTTGTGTATCAAAAAGAAATACCTTAGAATATTGATAATGGGTGATGATGTCAAGGACAAAATTAAGGAAATTTGAGAACATACTAGTTATATTATGCCTTCTTAGTCACTGAAAATGACTGTAGTCACTGATGATGATAATATCATGATAGCTACAATCGCCCTAGGCCCTCGCTCTCATGTTATTATGTCTTCTTTAAGTAAAGAGTACTCAACGGTGAATAGATTACTTCTAGACAAGCGTGCTTCTTCTTCGACTACATTATCGCTTACCATCTTGAGATAGTGGTCAAACGTGAGACTACAGTTAGTAAAAAGTAATAATAATAATATCATCTGGTATCATATTTCCTGATACATGCCTAACGGGGCCTCTACGAGTTGGCTTTGGCTTCTCGCACGCCTTTCAAAGGACCTCCCGGTCCTTTGAAAAGCCTAAGGACCCGAGATATACAAAAAAAAAATATCATCTCCGTGGCCTGAAATTAAATGATTTAGAAGAATCCGTATGAATAAAAAAGATAAAAATTATATATGATATAATCTATACCAATCAACAGAAAGCTGCCATATTAAATACTTGTAGAATAGTTTGAAAAAAACATGCAGCTGGACGAGGAAATCTCAGCCTCATCTTGAATTCACACTGCCGCTTTATTTCCTTTGCTTTAGCCCGTGAATTTCCGATAATAATAATAATCTGACTTCTAGCTTTAGGCGCTCTGCCTTCCGCCGACAATCGGTGAGAAGTGAGTAGAGCTAGACACTAGATACGAGTTGGCGAGCAGCGCAAAGCGAGTGTGTAATTTCGATGGTTTTGTCGCTTGGCTATTTATTTATTTATTTATATATGCTTTATTGTAGGTACACCAAGTTTAAACACAGAAAAGGAAACTTAAAACTAAAATACATACAACGGGCGGCCTTATCGCTGACCGCGATCTCTTCCAGGCAACCTGGGATGGAAAGTGATAGCCTGGACATGAAATGGGGTTGACATTGGTGTAACACATAACATTACGAATATTTTCCTTAAATATACAATCATATTAAAATAGATACACAAATACATACATATGTTATTTATATACATAAAAACATACATACCTACTCAATATATATATAAATAGCAAAAGTTTAAAAGCAAATGTTGACTAACGACAATCACAGTGACAGGTAATGGTCCTTTACGAGTCTTTTAAATACAGGCAATGACTGGGCGCGTTTTATAGGGTCGGGCAGTGCATTCCACAGACGAGCAGCTTGGACAGTAAAAGATTTATCCAAGAAAGTGGTGGAATGCATTGGCATCCCAAGTCGCAAGTTATCCGATGACCTAAGTGATTTCGTGTGGGAATCGCAGATAAACTGAAAACGATCCTTGAGGTAAAGAGGGGTGGAAGGAGTAAAGAGCACATTATACAGAAGAGAAAGAATATGAGGCTATTAGAAGCGAGTTCTTGTGCGGTTGGCGATTACTCTCACTACTCGCTCGGGGCATTCGGTTGTGGTTGGTCTTTCATCGTGAGCTCCGACTGCCAAGCAAGCATCGCTGAGCGATTATTATCTTTGATAGCTCTTGTCGCTGTGACAAAATCGTGGTGAGAGGGTTCTCGCCGACAGTGTGAACATCCATCGTTCAACTATTAATACGTACCTATATAATATCTTTTGTCCGTTTCTTCAGCGAGAAAATAGTCAATAGCTACCTCATCACTTCCTCGTCGGCGGTGGGACAAGTGCCTTATCCACCACAACGAAGTAACGTGAGGGTACATAATGTCCTGAATGGCTTCGAAAAATAGATGTGTGTGATGTGTTGTTTGTTTGTTTTTGCTTAACTGCCGTGCTCCCAGATTGCAATTCCATTTCTAGATTCTGAGAAATACGTGGACAAATAAATGTAAAACAAACAAAGTAAGAAATAAAGAAAACTCTACTCTACGTGACGATTTCTACCAGGCAACTCTTTCCGCCAGCAGCATTAAGGAATTGCGTAAAAAAATACCGTCAATTTTTTTATGTTCTCATATCACTACCACTGATATTATTATTAAAAAAACCTAAGTCAATATAGTATCAACGATAGTTTGTACCTACTTGAAATTTGATTGCCACATCTAGGCACTGCAAAAATCTGTAGGTCTGTGTTGGTGATGTTGAGTTTAATTTTGATTTGCTATTATCTATGAAAGTATCTCATGTTTCTGTGATATAATTACATATTTGTGGAGCGCTAAATGAGAACATTTATTTCAGGTAAAAAAATCTTATCAAAATGCCTTTTTTTAGAATCCAAAATTTTTAGGTTATATTTTTACGATTTTCAATTTAATATTGTGGTGGTTTGGTGGGCACTGTAGAGTCAATATTCAGTATTCGTAGGTTTATATTCGGGAACATTTATTTGATGTATACTGTTCATCTCTAAGTATTATAGAAAAAAAATGACGTACGGGGCGTATACGCCCTGTACGTCATTTTTTGTTTTCCATTTTTTTGCGAAACCCGAGAGGTACACTTTTTTTCATTGAAGGTACTGAATAGAACAATTTGAGAACAATATCCTCAAAAAGTTTCAACAAAATCGGAGACTAGTGACGTACCTACAGGGCGTGTGACGCACATTTTTCATTTATGCGCCGCTCGTATTGGTCGCAGCGTGATGTTATATAGCCTATAACCTTCCTCGATAAATGGACTATCCAACACAAAAAGAATTTTAGATGAGCGCGATTTTCGATCCACCTTCAAAAAAAAAAAAAAAAATCGTCAAATTCTTATTAGATTCGCTATGTTATTTCAACTTTAAAATGTCATCTGACGTTTGGAAAACTGCTGCCATAATAACAAAAATTGTATTTACATATCTAATCTCCTCCATTGGGCGTCACCCTGAGAGCGACGGTTTGGTTCTGCCCTACTCTTGGAAACAAATATGAGCAATAACAATAATAATAAATCTACAAAACCAAACCTTACTCAACAAGTATTCCATCCTGGACTATTTACCAGACACAGGTCCTCATCAATGAGTGCCATTGAGCAAATAAACACAACGCAAATAACTCAACCTGAAACAGAAGTCATGGAAAAGGAAACTCAGCAACCGAATAACCCTTGCGAAGCAAGCGGCCAAAATCCGGCTCCACCTCCTTGGCAACTAGTCCCTACTCCCCGCCACAACAAAAAGAGGAAGATAAGTGATTCACCTTCACAGGCTGAAGGAACTGTAACCAGTAACAGGTTCGAAAATCTACCCTTGGACCCTGTTGAAAATGTAGGTCTTAACAGCAACCATAAAAGACCTAATAAACCTCCACCGATTGTGCTATATGGAATACAAGACGTAAAAGAGCTTTCAAAACTAATCGAAACAGTAAGCAACAAAGACCAATTTAAGCTTAAGATAATAAACAAAAGTCTTTTGCATGTACTTCCGTGCAACACAGATGAATACAAGAAAGTTATAACTGTTATAAGAGCCAACGGTCTTATTGGCTATACCTTCACGCCTAAGGACACCAAAAGCTACCGCATTGTCATCTACTAAATATCTCCACCAGAGCACTCCACATGAAGCTATCATTGAAGCTATTGAGTCTACTGGCAACAAAGTGAGGGGTGAAATAGTCAATGCGCGATACGGACCTGACAAAAAACCAACTTCCACGTTTTTTGTCAATCTTGAACCAAGCAATGACAATCCAGCAGTTAAAAACATCACGTACATATACAACCAAAAAATTAAAATAGAAGATCCTCGAAAATCCAAAAGCATTGTCCAATGCCAACGCTGTCAAGAATATGGACACTCCAAGAACAATTGTATGAGGCCTTTTAGATGGGTCAAGTGCGGACAAAATCACAGAACTACTGATTGTGATAAAAAAGACCGAAACACACCAGCCAAGTGCGCTTTATGCTCATGTGATCACCCAGCTAACTACAAAGGCTGTCAATTCTATAAAGAACTAGTTACTCGGAGACATAAAATAACCCACAAACACGGAAGCCAATCCAGTCAATCACCATGCCAACTATAGCCACTGGGCCACGCCTTCCGCCCAGTCTAATCACCGAAGACCATAATTTACCACACCAAAAGACCTATGCACAAGCTGTAACTGGAAATGCCAACGCACCAACTACGAACTATGAGAAACACAACACAACGAACTCTGTACTAGAGAATATCCTCTTATGGCAAAGTGAAAAGATCGATCTTCTAATTCAACAAATAAGCTCCATGCTGGGTCTTATAACAACACTCGTATCCAAACTATCAAAATGACTTCACTACACATCGCAACGTGGAACATTAACGGTCTCGCACCGAATACACTTGAATTGGAGATTTTCCTTAAATCTAACAAGCTAGATGCATGTCTTATATCTGAAGCACATACGACTTCTAGAAGCCTAAAGTGTATATTTCACATCTCACCCCGATGGTGGCGCTCACGCTGGCTCGGTGATTGTTATCAAAAACAGTGTGAAGCATAACCTACTACCACCTTATTCAAGCAACTACTTGCAAGCTACTACACTGCGAATAGAGGATCGCTCTGGGCACCTAAACCTCTCAGCGGTATACTGTCCACCACGTCATTCTATCAAGGAAGCCATGTTCACGGAGTTCTTCCAGACGCTAGGGAATCGATACATAGCTGGCGGAGACTGGAATGCAAAGCACACTTATTGGGGAGCCAGAACAATAGTAACAAGAGGTCATGAATTGAAAAAAAGCGTTGATGCAAATAGGCTGATGCCACTATCTACCGGCGAGCCGACATATTGGCCCACTGACACTCAAAAGGCCCCAGACCTCTTAGACTTCTACATCACCAAAAATATATGCCACCTGTATGCCCACGTGGAATCTAGCCTCGATGGTTCTTCAGACCTCAGTCTAATAGGCTTGGTCTAATACTCCCGAAATGGATTCAACAAACCGTTATTTACCAATACCAGTTGAGATTCGTAATAAAATATCGGAAAAACGAAGGCTACGTAGAGTGTGGCAGCTCTCTCGCAACAGAGAGGACAGAACAAGACTCAACAGAGCGATAGCAGATCCAAAAACCTCTCTTGCTGAAGCAGCCAACGAATGTCTTAAGCGAAAACTGGAAATGATGTCTCCAACCGCAAACGGTCACCACTCCCTTTGGAAAGCTACAAAGGCTATGGGTCAACCACAGCAATGCTTACCTCCACTTAGAACAGGCAACTCTTGGGCACGTACTGACTCAGAAAAAGCCGAAGTATTTGCAGCCCATCTGGTCGAGGTATTTAAACCTAATGAAAGCGATGGCCCTGAAGATCCACAAATAGATATTGAACTAAATGAAGAGATAAAACCAGGTGCTCCGCTGCGACCAACATCGCCAAGAGAGATAGCCAGAGAGATATCCAATTTATCAGTAAATAAAGCCCCCGGTTTCGACCTAATTACACCAAGGCTACTAAAGGAGCTACCCAGGAAATGCATTGTTTTCTTTACCAACCTCTTTAATGCAACCTTCCGAGTCTGCTACTTCCCCTCTTTATGGAAAATGTCGCAAATAGTGATGATTCACAAGCACGGTAAACCAATCAATGAAGTCACAGCATACAGGCCCATTAGCCTTACGTCTACACTGTCCAAGCTCTGGGAACGCATCTTGCTGACTAGGCTAAGACCGCATCTTGAGGAAAAGAATGTTATACCCGATCACCAATTTGGGTTTCGCAAAGAGCATTCTACAGTGGAGCAAGTACATAGGGTCTACAACACTATCAGACAATGCCTTGAGAAGAAAGAGTACTGCTCAGCAGCATTTATCGATATCCAGCAGGCTTTTGATCGTGTATGGCATAAAGGCCTATTGTACAAAATAAAAAATACTCTTCCGCCTTCATTCTATCTTCTGATGAAGTCTTACCTGAAAGACAGGATGTTCCAAGTGAAACAACGGAACGCGCGTTCTGCTCTTCATACCTGCAGCGCTGGAGTACCCTAGGGCTCAGTCCTTGGTCCTGTGTTGTACAATATATTCACCCATGACCTTTCTCAAGCTCCTAATACAACGGTGGCGACCTTCGCGGATGACGCCGTATTTCTTGCAACAAATAATGACCCAGACGAAGCCAGTAGAATCCTCCAAAACCAACTTACACTAACGAGTGACTGGTTGAGCACATGGCGCGTAAAAGCAAGTGCCCCCAAATCTCACCATATCACATTCACTTTGAGAAAGAAACTGTGTCCAACAATCAATCTCGGCCAAGATCCTCTTCCACAAACCAAATGTGTTAAATACCTAGGATTCTACTTGGACCAACGTATGACTTGGAAAGAAACTATCGCTTTAAAAATCTTTTGTGGCTGCTTGGCCGACAGTCAACATTGTCTCTGAGCAACAAACTCAGGGTCTACAGCTCAGTCATAAAACCCATTTGGACTTATGGAATACAATTATGGTCCTCGGCTTCCAAGTCAAACATCCTTTGCCTCCAAAGAGCTCAAAACAACATCCTAAGACTATAAGTGGTGCAGCCTGGTTCACCCGCAACTCAGAGCTTCATGAATACCTCAGCATGAAGACTGTTATGGAAGAATCCAAACAGTACAAAGACAAATATACAGATCGACTGAAACATCACCCTAACCCATTGACAAGCACGCTTCTAATGTGTAATCCAATCAACCGCCTGAAAAGAGCAAATGTGCTATTCTAATAAGGAGAGTTAGGGCGATGGCGCTAACTCACTAAAACCTCTACATACTTCAACCCATCTGATTATAGTCCACGGACTGATCGCAGATTGACCTATAAATAAAAAAAAAAAAAAAGATTAGCGCGTTCAAACAAACAAACAAATAAACTCTTCAGCTATATAGGTAATATTAGTATAGATTTAATTTTTCTATGTTTTTGACACTTTGATAAACCTTCCTATACATACTTGAACTTGTAGAAATAAACTCTAAGTAAGATACTTGGTTGTAAACGCACCATGGTTTACTCGCAGTGACGAGATACATGAATACCTCAACATGCCCACCATAAAGGAGGAAATTAAAGAACACACAAGACGTTATGCCGAACGCTTAGCGATACCTACACCGAAATCCCTTGGCTATCAAATTACTTGACACCTCCCAAGCCGTTAGACGACTTAAACGGAAGCAAATTTCGCTTATGTAATGGTTGGTTGAGGCGATGGCCTCCAAAACCCAAAGTCCTGTTGAAGTACAACCGAACTGATTAAAGTCGCTAACGACTGATGGCAGTTTCAAACAAAAAAGAAAAAAAGTATGATAGTTACTTCAAGTAAATTTCAAACAGTTATTGTTTTTTTTTGCCCGACCGCCCTTTGTGCCTCTCCCAGAAAAAAAAATCCTGGGACCGCCCTTGGTTCTCTTAATACTTTACGTATGTTAAAAACTCAACACTAAAATGAAATAATTACCCACCATGGAAACCAAACAGTTCAAAACAGGTGCACTGCTAATGTCGCTATAGTTTCTATTTTCAAGGGCGAAAAATCAGTGTCCCTTATTGATCAAAATATGGTCGCAAAAACAAGTGTAGAGCTTAGTGAGAATGAGGTCCTAGGTTCAGTCCCTATATATTATTCCGTTTGGACCCTTCGGGTACGGAACCCTAAAGACGGTTAAGGAAAACATCGTAAAAAACCGGCATGTCCTAGAACCTAAAATTTGAAGACATGTGCGTGACATCCACTAACCCGCACTGACCCTGAGTTGAGAGAGGAGCCCTGTGTTTCAGCAGAGGCACAGATAATATAATACTAGCATAGCAGAGATAATATTAAAAGGCTGATGATTGCCTTCGAAGAATACAGGTGTGATTTTATATTTGTTAAGTAGCTATATTGTATCTGTTTTGTTGTTTACAGTTGTGCCACCGGATTGATTTGTCGTCATTGTCCTCGTGTTCTAGGGGCCGACAGCGGCAGCGGCAAAACTTGCGGTCCCACCGTATGCCAATGCGGCGGGCCGTCGCGAATTACGAGGTGTGTTCAGAAAATAACGAGCATTTTTTTAATTTTGCGGGTTTGGAAGGCCCGTCGTGTTTGGGTCCACTTATTAAATGAACGTTTCAGTTCAAAAAGCTTGTTTATTTAATTCTTATTGTTTTTATCACAGACGGCCCGCCGCTGGAACGCTGCGATGCGTCGCGCTGTCATTCGCGTCCGACGCGACGAAGTCGTGTCGGACGTCGGTGCCGACTCCGATTCCGACAACCAGTGGAAGGAGCATGATGACACTTGTGGGTATCCTTGACACAATATTAATATCATCATTTGAAAGAAGAAAAAAAAGATATTTTATTTGTGACTTGATTAAGATAGAACAAAAATAACAAAGTATTTAAATAAACAAAAATTAAAAAGAAAGCTGGCAGTAAATGTTTTCGGCTATCTCTTCTGTGTTCATTTATTTATTTCTAGGTCCATTAAATGTCGCACATTGCTTAAAAATTAAATTGGCAACGCAGCATGGTCTACTGGCGAATACACATTTTATTTAAAAACTAGCTGACCCCGCGGCTTCGCTCCCGTCAAAATTATAGCCTATGTTACTCGGGAATACTGTAGCTTTCCATAGATGAAAGAATTTTTAAAATAGGTCCAGCCATTTCAGAGATTAGAGAGAGCCGGAACAAACAGACAGACAGACAGACAAAAATTTGAAAAAATATTATTTTGGTATATGTACCGTATATATATTCACATACATGTAGTAAAAAACGGTTATTTCAATATTACAAACAGACACTCCAATTTTATTATAAGTATAGATATGAATTTACTACCTTGAAGGCGGAAACATACTACTAAAACGCGACGCTTCGTGTCGACACCCGATGCGAATCGTGCACATATACAGCACGCCACGTGATGCTACAAGACGCTTCGCTAGTATCATAGCTTCGTTTCTAGTATTATTTCAAATACGATCACGGTATTGGCCTGAACTCATATCATATACTGAGTACCGTTTCACTAATTTTATTAACTATTCATCCGACATTTTAAATAAAATTATAACAAAATAATCTTTAAATCAGGAATGTTCTTGACTGACTGACGCGTGGCGTCGGGTGTTAAATAGAAACACACTGCGTGCGAAGCTCTCTCGGCAACACGCTAATCCAGACCGACTGGTGCGTGTGATCACCATATGGGATTGATTACTACTGCAATGCGTCGGGTGGCGTCGGGTTTCGTATCCACTTTGAATGTGGAAACATTCTGTTAAAACCACAGACATTAATCTTACTAGATAACACAAGTTCCTCCATCTGTATGAAAATGTAGGCAGAAGTATTGACGATGTTTGGAAGGTTTAAACTTAGTTACCTACTTACATAATTACATAAGTTCGGCAATAATACCATCTTCCAATCCGAAATGCCTACTATCTCTAAAAATATGTGGGCAAATGAAAGGTCGCTATTGATTGTGTGTTACAAGTTTAAAAACACAATCTAAACCTTAGCAATAACATTAGTTTCAAAACATACACATGACTTTAATTTTTCTTTTTACAGCTCAATATGGCATATTATGGCATTTTTGCTAGATTTCGGTGGATTTCCGGTGCCGCTAATGCTAAATAAAAAGCTCAAAGTATGATCATTGATCGTACTTTTACTCCGTTTTTTGACACGCGAAGTACATAAAATCGCGTCATCTGGTTAGATTTATATCTGTGTCCAAAACCGTATACGCAAACGTAACCGTAAATGCAGAGGTGAGACGGCCGGGTGTATATTTTAACTAATACAAAGAATAAACACAAATCACTCACTTCTTTCTCAGGTTATAGCGAATTAATTTAATGCGAGTAAAACATTACGAGCAGCCATTGATGGATATCCGTGCGAGCAGCCAATGACGCATAAGGCGCGGCTTCAAGAGGGATGGATAATATTTTCCCGCCCACTATATTATTCTGTATTATTTTTATTAAAGTAAGAATAAAACAATATTTATATTTGTCTAAAAAAAGTCTTCTTATTTATTAATAAAGTTCCCCGCCGCGTTTGTACGCGATAAACTCAAAAACTACTGAACGGATTTTTATGCGCTTTTTTGAAACTATGAACTGTTATTATGGAAGACTGAAATACGAGAAAAGGTTTTCTGGTAAACAAAGTTACTTTTATTTAAATTATGCCTGTAGCATAAATCTAACTAGATAACGCAAGTACCATCATCTGTATGAAAACCAAGCGTGCCACTTTTTCACAAACATTTCCAATGCCTCGGCCAACTTTTTCTATATATTCTTTACAGCTCATTAAGGCATACAAAAGCCATTTTCCTAGACTTCGGTGGATTTCCGGTGCCGATAATGCTAAATGAAAAGCTCGGATTATGATCATTGATCGTAACTTTACTCCGTTTTTTGGCACGCGAACATATTACATATATTACATATTTACATACAATCGCGTCATCTAGTTAGATTTATATCTGTGTTGTGAACAGTTCTTGAGTAAATCAGTCAAGAGTGAGAAACGAGTAAGGATTTGTTTTATTATATTACAATTTTCAAAAAAATAAATACTTATTTATCCGATGCTCCGCCTGTGGTTAAGACGTCACTTGTTGTCCTTGAATTCGTGGGTTCAAATTCGGTTAAACTCACGGCCCACTGGCGGAGGAGCCACTGGGCCAGCATGACAGTGGAGGGAGGGGGGGTTAAATTAAACAACATATTTTTCAAACCGTGTTTTATTGGTCAAAATGTAACAATTCCTATACTGATATGGCACTGGTATCTGTGGTCCTTCTAAGTTTACATATAGGTATATTCTATTTTGAAAATATATACAGAAAAAAACGTTTAACTTGCACAAGAGTATGCAAGTAGCTTGCAAAGTATAAGGCCACGTTTCCACCTGCAACCAGCTCGCATTCAAGTTGAACTTTGAACGAATTAAACTTCACCCTGTGTATTTTATGCACGTTATAACCATTTATTCCATTTGAAATAGAACTAGTAATGTTGGCATGTTCCCGTTGAGTTACACCATTTTGTGTTACACTGTTACCCATTGGGATAAAAATTACCGATTAGTAACACTGTAACTCGATGCCACGTTTTTTTTCCATCAATTCAAAGTCGACGGAGCGGGGCTACTATTTCTGTCTGCAAAAGCGAGATGACCTATCCGTGTCGGGATGTCCTAAGTTCCCGAGCTCGCATCGCTCACTCTGCACAGCGATGTCACCTCGTCGGTTGTTCTACTATTTTATATATAATAACATGCTAATGTAATATATGCTATGTGTATTACGTACGTTTAGCTTGCAGTGTAATTTGATGGGAAAAACATGGCATTGAGTTAGTGTTAGGTACCAGAGTCTGGCAAACGAAAGTAGACACTCGAATTATTTAGAAAAAAATTTAATATGGCAATGCTATACTAATATCAACATAAATTTTTGGTGATTTGTTGTGGTCTTGATAATAGCATTTATTAAGTGAAAAATTAATAAAACAATTAAAAGTGGATATGTCGTTTCGCATGATGTCTAAATATCAAGAAAATAACAACAGGAGAAAGACGTCGAATTCAAACAATAACAAGATTGTTTACGTGTTGTGTTAGATTTCATAAGTTAGTATGACGCTAATAAGTTGATACTTTGTTTTAATTCGTAATCAATATTTATCTTTGATACTTAATATCTAAAGTATTACCTACCTAAAGTACCTATAGTATTTATATTCAGACGAAGTATATTAAATAATTGTAAAGTATCAAATTAGGTTATTCCAGGTATTTCATACTAGTTTTGGGGTTGCTATGCTGATATTTTTTAAATTTGCCGTGCTTTTTCAGTCTCTACTTTCGTTTGCCAGACTCTAGTCGGTAATATTTATCCCAATGGGTAACAGTGTAACACAAAATGGTGTAACTCAACGGAACAAAGGGTAATTTTTACAATCCTTTTTACAGTTCGTTCAACCGTTTTTGAGTTCTATTCCGTTAACTTAAAGATGAAATAAAAAACATAAATCTGTTACCACAACCAACAGTTTAGTACAGCTCCCATTCATCATATCACCAATGCAATAGTAATCAAAATTGGTTAAACAGGCTGTAAAACGAGTTTTTTTATATGCCTAATGTTATTTCAGACGTGCAGGGTAATCACTGGAACATTTACAACTATTTGAAAAAAAAATATTTCACCATTTGAAAGATACATTATTCCAGATGGGATAAAGGACAATATTTTTTATTTTTTTTTAATAACCTATATGCTCGCGCTTGACCAGTTATCTCATCAGATGGTAAGCGATGATGTGGTCGACGGTGAAACACGAAAACGATTATGACCCAGGTAATGCCGGGGCGGGCCATTAGTGGAGTTTAATTTCTGTAGTTTTACAATCTGTACATATTTCCAAAATATAATTATTTAGTAATAAAACTCTATTGTCTACAAAGCACATTGTATTGAGCTTATTGCGTCGCAACTTATTTTTAAGAGGTAAACTAAAATTATCTATAGTTGTAGGTAGTCTTGGCAAAAAGTTAATCTGTTAACGTATAAAAGATTAACGATTAAACAACTAATTGTGATTAACAATTAAATTAATCGTCATTTCATGAATGCAATTATTAATCGTTACAGTTAATCACGATTAAAAATATGATTGTTGTAGTTTGCGCTAATTTCGAGAAAACGATCAATGATATTGTACTGTCAGTCTGTATCATCCCACTGCTGGCATAGCTAACTCCCCTGGACTCCGCACTCTTGTAATCCTGGGCAAATGTAGACCATTAATCGTTTAAAAATAACTTAATCTGCTTAATGAAATTAACGATTAAATTTATTAATTATTTAACGATTAATTTCTTAAAATGTATCGTTAATTAAATTAAATTAACGATTAGTTTTATTAATATAATTATCAATTGATTTTATTAATCGCTATTACGATTAAACGATTAAAAATTTATCGATTGATGCCAACACTGATTGTAGGAAGCAATATCGCTCGTGTTTTCCCTAAAGGGTTAGGTAGAGGAACCTATAGTTAACCACACTTACACATACAAATAATCTTAGTGAACCTCAGTCACAATAAAATTTGTTTAACTAATGACTAGATATTACTAAACACTCTATAACAAACTTGAGTAACGTCAAACAAATCAATAACTCTATGGTGTGTAGCGCCACTCACATCATCTGACCCGGTGGCTGTAAGTGGAACTAACGAAATCACAATGAAAAGGGCTTATACAGCGAAATTCTACACGAACGACCGAGTAAACCCTTTTACTTGCAAGTCACTGCTAACGCCTATCTATCACTTGGGAAAGAACCGACCGCGTTCGTGTACTTTTAGTGAAGAAATCCGTTTTGCCCTTCGAAAAACACTAGTTACTTTCGGCACGGTTTCTGTGTATGGGATGAGGCATCAGCGCGCTTAGTGCGAGTTTTTTCTCACGCTGGATCGCGTTAACGTAAACGTCAATTTGTATTGAAACTGGATAAGCGCCGTCTGGTGACGGGAAGGAGAAACCTCTTTTTTGTATACATTTTGACATAAGAGATCGTTTACGTTATCAGGAGTGAGAATGTTAAAAAACTCGCACTTAGGCCTCTGAATGCTAGTATTATTTTATCTGAGCGGGTAGTCAGAAGCAAAACAATAGGATAGTTTACTGAAAATTAGTTTCTGTCCGCCAGGTGGGTAGATTAATAAAAAATATTGGACACGTATTTTTCTTTTGACACGTAACCATAAAGTGACGACGATATAATGCGTAGAAATATAATGTGACGTCACGCCGCTAATAACTGTACACTTAATACTGCCTTAGTGACGTCACAAGCTCCCACTCCCGAACTTTGATGCGCTTTAACTTTGTCAATTGTTATTGATACGGTAAAGACAAAATACGAGTCCAAAAAAAAAAAACTCACTGACGGACTAAATAGAAATATCATTTTCTACCCAGGAAACCTATTTGACACCAGTCTTGCAAAGTGGTATCGTGTTACCCAATTACAGGATTGTGAAGGTCAGATAGGCAGGCGCTCCATGTGAATTATTGGTAAGACGGGTCATTGCCATCAAAAAAAGGGTTGGTGACATTGATGTATTAAAAAGAGGAAGATACGGGACTGCTCACAGCGCTTGGTCCTACTAATCTAAGTGAATGCCCGTAGCGGGTACTCAGTCGCGCACGGCACATTGTTGATCACACAGCTCATTAATTTCAGTATATTTATGTTTTTTTTGCAATAAATACGCATCAAAATGACTGCTTGTGTAGCTAAACAGTGTTTAAATAATACCAGGAAGAAAAATAAGTCACACGGGATCACTTACCACTCGTAAGTACAGTTAAAAAGGTTAATTTGTTGAAAATTACAATAATATTTAATGTTTGCTTCGCCATATTTGTGAAAACGAGATAGATATTACAAACATGCGTGAGAAACACGATACGCACATATTGCAATGTGATTTCATTCATAATAGTAAACATTCGGTGATTCTGCCATCAATCGGCGGCTAACGCGATTTCGCTTGCACTACAGCGCCGTCTCATATATCTGTCCTTGTCTATCGGTAACTGTAGGTTTGGGACTGTTGATGACACTGAACACAGATGTGTGAGTTTCGGTGCATGTAGTAGTGCGCCGAGCCCAGGTTTTCTGATCGCCATTTTAGCGCGTAACGTATCTTCCTCTTTTTAATACATCAATGGTTGGTGGCATACAAATAACATATAAACTTCGACTTTCACTCACGCTGGAACGATGATGGGATTAAGGGCGGTCACCCACGACGACTTTTTGGCGATGCAGACGCGATAGTCGCTATGCTGTGGCAGGCACTCGCAGGTCATATACCATCGCCCACATAATTACGATTATGCTTCGCGACTAACGCTATTCAGACATAATGCAGCATTGCTAGTCACGCGTTTGCATCGATACAGTCGAACGTTGCAAACGCGATTAACAGCCAAAAGTGGCGATGTAGTCGCGCGCTCACGGCACGTCGTCTGCATCGCTATAAAAAGTCGCGACCGCCCAATACGTGATTGTAAGGCTCCTGTATTTTTTTTGTTTACT
The DNA here is from genome assembly GCA_949775005.1 of Orthosia gothica. Lineage (NCBI taxonomy): Eukaryota > Metazoa > Arthropoda > Insecta > Lepidoptera > Noctuidae > Orthosia > Orthosia gothica. The sequence goes on along the minus strand of OX459034.1, from coordinate 58,861,774 downwards.
GTCACGGGGTGAGATATAGTGGCACTACAGCGCGAACCTAAACATGGTCTGTTAACAATGTCTTTCTAATTGACTATTGCGTGTATAAAACGTGTAAGTATAAAATAAAAATTATATGCTTTTGATATCATTGGCACTCTTATATAGAGGTATATACTCGCTAAACTTGAAGGAGCTAATAAAATGTACAACTTCGTCGACAATACTGTGCACCTCGCTGGAATGCGACTTCACTCACGCCCCGCCTACCCGCGCTATCGCCTCGTGCGTTCATTAGCGAACGTCTAACGTCAACATGACGTCACAGCACTAGGTGCACAGTTAAGTTGACCGTGTTGTAGTGTAAATCGTTAATATTACTTATTTGATATACCATCTACACCCTCGGGTAACAGTCTCACTATTACCATACTATTAACTCCTGAAAGCGAATTCCACAGAAGCGACCACCAGAAAAACGCTAGCAATGAAGCTCGAAGAAATCCCGGTGAATGAATTTAACTGTCTTGGATCCCGCAACGAAATTAATCAGAAAAGAATAACGGCATATCAAGCAGGAGACAGAACAAACAAGGCCGATAGGCACATAGGGTCGTTTACAACTGTGATAAGCCCAGCCCTAGCACCACGCAAAGTGGTTAACAGTATCTACACGGTCAAATGAACCGTGCACCTCGCTAGAATGCTCGCCGACTTCCGCCTAGCCACTCGGCGCACACTGTAAGAAAATCGCAATCTAGCGGTATTTAATTCAAAATCCGAACAATGTTTTATCTACCAATTATTGGTGTCTTTTTATTCCTTACCCTCTAATAAAAACGACACCATATTTTTTTTAATGTGGGTATGTCAACATAAATATTAGAAATGTTCATATCAGAAACAAAACTGAGTCACACTCACTACGTGTTTTGCAGTGTTAATTTGTGCCAATTACGCTTACGATTACGAAGTGATTATTGGGTCAATAGTGTTATTTACTTTATTTGTCGTAGTGTTGGTATTTCATATGTAAGTACATACATATTTTGTTCGATTTATAATAGTAATTATATACTAAAATCAACCATTTCTGTTAGGACACGAAATATACTTCGATTTTTTTACATTTTAAATTCATTAGTCCCGAAAACATATTATATAGCATTATATAGTAAAGTTTATACCATCACAGTACAGCTGATAGTTTTAACTAACAGATGCAACTCATAAATTTTGCGCTTTTTTGCGGCACCCATACATTTTTTTTTTTCATCATGGCTACCGAAATAACCAGCAAAACCACACAAAACATACACAAAAAATAGAAACACAAAAACAAAGCATACCACGAAAAAATAGAAGTATATTGGAGCCAGAAGTTTTGTCATTGCTTTCCCTGCCCACAACGAATGAGTAATATGTTTATTTGCTGTATTTTTCAGTTTTTTAAATTTCAAAAATACACGCAACGATACAAAATTATTTTATAAAACTAAAAAAACATTTAATTATAACTTATATCAATCAAATTAATTAGTTCCGTATCATAAGAATAAAATCCCGTCAGATTGCGATTTTCTTACAGTGTGCGGCGCCCCGCTTTCCCCTCTTGCGCCAATAGCAAGACTCAAATGTTAGAGTGCCAGCTGCACAATTAAGTTAATCGTGTGTTACAACAAAATATACTATACTTCATAAAAGATAGCTTGATCTCTGCGACAGCTGTCAGTGTCAATACAGTGACAATAGCGCTTGACAGGCTAACAATAACGTATACGTCAGTTTGACATATGTCGCAGAGATCAAGCTATCTTTTATGAAGTATAGACGCACTGTTCCCCGTAGATGGCGATATCAAGTAAATAAGATCAGGGGCTTTACTATGACGTGTCAAAAATATCAAGGTTCCACTGTGACAGAGACGGGAGCTTTAGAGGTGAAAAGCACTATCCCTTTTTGACAGCGGAATCAAGATGGCGTTGACACGTCATAGAACGGGCCCAGTACTTAAAAGCTATTGTGCAAGAATATAAGGCTGTGGTAGGAAAATACAGTGATCATTTCTAATACTTTATACTCGTGCGTGTACCCCTAGCTTAAAGCAGAAACCTATGCGGGTTTTCAGAAAAAAACACACCGCCAGTTGGCGCCACTTTAGCGAGAGTTCTTCTTCTTTGAAAATGCAATAGACATCAACATGACATATAGTGAGACAGCTTCGGTATAATATTTTATATGGCTATACAGTATTTATATTTTAATGTAGCAGTATAGCTGTCGGCACGTAACTTGACAAGAGTCGTTAGATGCGCACAAGTCGTTTTGTAGATCTCTTTGGTTACCAAGCGGGACGCGGGGAAAGTTTAGCACCGTTCCGATCGCGCGATTGGTTGGTCAGTTGACATAAGGATCGACTGACCAATCGTGTCGCATCCACGTTCCGTTCGCTCTATATGGTGGTTGGTAAGTTCGCACACTATGCGCGAACTTACCCCCACTACGCCAAGTTACATGCCGGGGACTATACACCTTTGACTACCATTTATTTCAGCCCATCCAAAGGTTGTCTGGTAGTTATCGCTGGCGGCGATAAGACTGCCATTTTAGCCATAGAAAAAGTTTTTGTAAAAGAATAGTGTAACTTTTTGGTGAACAATAAAGTATATTTTATTTTATTATATTCTAATAGAAGCGTTTCGACATGACGTGTCTGGAATTGGACCTGTCGTCTCAGTGGTGCCACCTGGAGGTCATCATTTCATAAAACCGTCATTTATGACACCCGAGAGCGGGCACATTAAAACCGTAAATTGGGATGCCTATTTGCCGTCTATGAACAAAACCAGTAACGTTTAAACCGTTGAAATTGAATTTAGAATCTGTCAATCAGTATTTAAACTAATATTATTAAAAAGTTTTTACAAATAAAGCCCTTATGGAGATTCTGAATAGAGAACATTACCTATAGCAAATAAAAAAAAAAACGGCTTCTATCTCGTCTATGGTTAGGTGACTAATTTTGAGATTATTCTGTGTTTGAAATATTCTTGCATGCCCATGTTTATAACCTTTTAATATTTCTATAACTTATTTTCCATGTACACGGAAGAACCCATTGAAAAAAACCAGCTAAAATATTTAAAAAGCAGAATAATTTTGCCGCGCTTTTTCAAATTTGTTCTGTTTACGTGACGTTATCTGATGCATCAGTTTTGCGTAATGTTCCCTAAATACCTACTCAATTTAACTCTAGCAACACCATCAGATGTGTTTGTTTTTGACAGGGTTGCCAGGCTTCCGTCGTCTGAAGTTGCCCATAGTGCGCAGTATCTGCGTATTTTCGTCGTCGACCTCTCTGTCCATGCCCGAGGTTCCGGGAATTCGTCCAAAAAGTTTTAATTTCGTCGGTAGGTATATTAAACCGAGAAGGGTGATAACTGAAAGAGAAACATCTTGGTAAGAGAATAAGAAAGAGTTTTCAGCATGGAAGTAGTAACTCTACAATAGGTACTATGATGACGGGGTACAAAAAACAAAAAGGGTAGTTGCCAAAACATATCTATTCATACTTCATATAAGATAGCTTGATCTCTGCGACATATGTCAAACTGACGTATACGTTATTGTAACGCATTGAGATAGGAAATATATGGAGGCGCCGCGATGTTCTATACATACATTAGCTTATACAAATATGAGTGAAATACGATACAGAATGTGAAACATCGTTTTGTTTCATTCTTTCTAATGTAGTAATCGTATTTGATGAAAGAGACAACAATATTTCAGTTGTTGCTCATTATGGCAACATTTTGTTATGACGTAATGCCGGTTGCAGGTACGTGCCATATTCGCCATTTTATGTGACGAATTTTGTAGTTGTGTTCGTGGTAGTCCTGCTGTCAAATGGTTGTTTACATATTGTATTATTGAGATATGTGAGTGTGTGTGTGTTGCTTGATTGACACAACCTTAGAATCGGCGGCCATTTTATGAGACATTTTGAGGTTTAGGTAGGCACGTTTTTTTCGTAGGTATTTCCAGTCCATATTATTTAGTATGTCTATGTTGTAACGGTATTGTTAACCTGTCAAGTGCTATAGTTACTGTATTGACACTGACAGCTGTCGAAAATATCAAGCTATCTTTTATGAAGTATAGTCCGTCAGTTAGATAACCTAAAAATATTGGACCCGTATTTTTCTTTGGCCACGTAAATGAAAAACAACGATACAGAGCGTTGAAATATCGTATGACGTCACGGTGTGCTAGACTTTATACTGACAAAGTGACGTCACAAGCCCCCACTCCTGAACTTTGATGCGCTTTTTCTTTGTCATATATTATTTATTTGTTAAAGCAAAAAATACGGGTTCAATATTATTTGATAATCTCACTGACGGACTAAATAGAATTATATTTTTCTACCCAGGAAACATCCCTATTCTAAGGAGCCCCTCAAGTAGACGATGAAGAATAATAGATACGTATTTTTTGCTTTATCAAATTAAAGAAAACTAATTAAAGCACATTTAAGTTAGGGAGAAGGGGCTCGCTACGTCATACCTTCGTAAAAAATGTACAAAGTCTTGACGTCATGCGACATATCGACTCAATGAATCGTCTTAATTTTTTGTTTAAGTGACAAAAGAAAAATATTTTTCCTTACATTGTCTATTATGTAAAATGTAACACATTGCCTAAGAAGTTCGTTTCGAAATATGAACATTTAGACACAAGATTATAAAATAAAACTTTAAAAAAGCAAAATTACATAATAACAGTTACGAAATGACTTTTATAAGGATCATTATGTAACTGGCAGAATGATACTGAACCTCTCGACAAAGCGCGCGTTGATTGTGTGTATATAGTCTGTGGTTTTTAATCTGAACGTTTCTAATAAATTATTGTTGGAAATTATTTGCATGTAATTAAGGTTGAACTAGTCGATGGCACGAACTATTTGTGCGCGGGGTTAAAATGCATGCTCTTATGCGACAACACGTGCGAAAGAAATAGATGCTGTGACGAGCAGTAAGAAGCTAGTTCGCGTACGAATTAGCACTTTTGCAAATTTTTATCGCAATGGATGATGATTTAGGACGAAAACGAGCGCGCGAAATTGTATAAACAGCCCTTTAGGAGTCTAGATATCATGAAAAAGCAACATATTTATAAAATATATTTAAAAAAATAACATTATTTGCATTGTTGAATTACTAATCTATCCCTATTTGGAGGCCATTTTGCAATTTTCCCTCTTCCTAAGGTATTTATTTCCGTCCAAAGATGCGTTAAAATTAGTGATGAAATATGGAGCTTTCGACTCTCATCACATCATCAGCCTATTAATTGTTCCCACTGCTGGGACACAGGCCTCCTCTCTGTGAGAGGGAATGGGCCGTAATCCACCACGCGGGCCCAGTGCGGGTTGGTGGATGTCACATGTCTTCGAATTTTTGGTTCTAGGACATGCCGGTTTCCTCACGATGTTTTCCTTCACCGTTTTGAGAGCAGTGGTGAAGAAATAATTTACACAATGTAAAGCGCCTGCCTGGGCTCGAACTCACGACCTACAACTTGTAAGTCGCGGTCGATACCACTGGGCCACCACTGCTCCTCATAACTTTCAAATATATTATTTTTTTACTATTTTGTTTCCATACTGGTCTAGATAATGATGAGACAAATTGATATCATTTTTTATTTTGAACGTACATCGTCAAACAGTGGAGTCATCTCTAGACTACGTTTGTATGGAAGAATTTTCGACTAGTGTAACCTTAAGTAAGCTCATAAAAAGTATCTCGCATAAAAAGGCTTTATTTTAAAACTCGCAAATAAAACATAGCTACATCGCTCGTGTTAAAATGTCGACTTTTTATGCTCGACACAAAATGTACTATTTAAGAGCGGACTCTAGTCGGTAATATAGTATAGTAATATAGTCTTTTGCCGTCGCGTCACCTCCAACCTCACCCCGTAAAGTGCGAAAGGGCCAACTGCAGCTCAGGCTGATTTTACCTACAAAAACTTTGACTAAAAGACGTTTTTCGTTACGTTATTCTGCTGTTTTCTTCAAGAAAACTGGTCTGATCTAAAAAATTCTTATATCAAAATTTAGAGGAAAAGTATATCTATGCTCCTATCATTTCCTTTTTTGTTAAAAACTTATAAATTTTGTCTGAAAGTCTTCTGAACATGGCGGTAAAAATGGCCATTTTTTTCGGATTTTTGGATTGTCATATTTATTTTTGTGATTATGTTTTGGAAAAAAGGAAATGATAGGGGCACGTATTAATTAGACCCAGATTTTATGGGGAAAAATCATTGCTCTAGAGGCATTATCCACGAAGAAAACAGCAGAATGTTTTTGTATGGAGAAAGTTTCACTAGAGTCCCCTCTTAAGACTACAATATTTTTTAGTAATGTAACTGACGGACTAAACAGATTTTATAGTCATGATCACTATTTGAACATCATCTGGCAATACCGTGTCCATCGACCATACAGGGCTGTGTGGTCGATGTCCGTGTCAAACAAAATCTATTTTTTTTTTACCCGGCTGCCGAAGGAGGGTACTGTGTTTATCAGTCTATGTATGTCTGTTAGTATGTATGTATGTTTGTTCCTATATGGCGTTCTAGAGACCAAACGCGTTGGCCGATTTTGATGATTCGTACGTCAATCGATTCGTCTTAACCCTGCGAGTTTCACTGGCTACATTAAAATTGCAAAATAGAAAAATGGTAAATTTTGGGCGCCATAACGTGGGGCCCCAAAATTTATTTTTCTTCCAAACCCATCGTGTGGGGTATCAAAATGAAGGGTTCTAAGAGGTGATTACAAACATATAATACGTATATGTTTAAAAGTACCCAATTTTCTAAAAAAAATAACTAAAAAGTTACAAAAAAAAATAACAAAAAACCCGACTGTTTAAAAAGCTAACTAAAAAGACGTAAACAAGAAGAACATCATGCTGTGCAGTCGGAGGATACATCGGGTTTTGATCAGCCAGCTCGCGCATATGTATCCTCAGACTGCACAGCATGATTTTCTTCTTGTTTACGTCTTTTTAGTTCGCTTTTTAAACAGTCGGGTTTATTATTATCTTTTAATGTTGAGCTTTTGCCCCGGCTACGCCCAAGTAAGAGTGTTTTATCATGACAAGGAAACGCCCTACCGAGATAACAACTATCCTATGTCTTCCCAAGGTCTCAAACTATCTCCATACCAAATTTCATCTAAATCGGTTCAGCGGTTTAAACATGAAAAGGTAACAGACAGACAGAGTTACCTTCGCATTTATAATATTAGTAGCTGTTCCCCACGGCTTAGTTCCCGTCAACTGTCCACCTACCTACACTACCCTACCTACCTACCAACCAACCTACCTCTCTACCCTACCAATCTACCTACCTACCTCTCTACCTTACATACTCTACCTCTTGGTAGGTAGAGTAGGGTAGTGTAGGCTATCCTACTCTACCTACCAACCTACCCTATCCTACTCTACCTACCTACCCACCTACCGTACCAACCAACCCTACCCTACCCTGCAAACCTACCTACCCTACCCTACCATATACTACCTATGTTACTTTTATCATTCTTCCTACGTCCTTTCTCAGGATGCCATCTGTCTCCTTGCCAAATTTCATTGAATTCCGTCCAGTGGTTTAGACGTGAAAAGGTAACAGACAGACAGACAGAGTTACTTTCCAATTTTTTATATTAGTTTAGATAAATGTGCTGCACCGGGAAGGCTACGGGGGAGACTATTGCCCAGTAGTGGTAAAAACGTTAGAAAAAAAATATAATAGCAAAAACAAACTTACTATTCAACACGCAGGGGAAAACCACGTAAAAATTAAGATCCGTCGAATGGAAGTAGAATGCTTCAGAGAAGTACAAGATTATAGTTAAGGATAGAGACCAGTATCCTAGCGACACCACCCTGAAAAGAGAAAGAAAAAAAAAATCTTTAATATCATTAAAAAAAAATAGGGTAGTTTACTGAAAATTTGTTTTTTGTCTGTCAGGTAGATTAATAAAAAATATTGGACACGTGTTTTTCTTTTGACACGTAAACATAAAGTGACGACGATATAATGCGTTGAAATATCGTGTGACGTCACGCCGCTAGTACACTTTATACTGCCTTAGTGACGTCACAAGCCCCCACTCCTGAACTTTGATGCACTTTAACTCTGTAATTTTTGATTGATTTGGTAAAGCAAAAAAAATACGTGTCCAATATTATTTGATAATCTCACTGACGACTAAATATAATAATATTTTTTCTACCCAGGAAACATCCCTATTACTGTTCGTTCATCATTTCAGCCGAAAGAGGTCCACTGCTGGACCTAGGCCTCCCCCAAGCGTCGCCACACTGATCGGTCCTGTGCGTTTTTCATCTACCAGACGCCCGCAGCCTTGACCAGGTCGTCGCTCCACCTAGAGGGAGTCCTTCCACGCAACGTCTTCCAGTACACAGTACAGTAGTGGAGTTTCTTGTCCATTCTTCTCCACAACAAGCTACATTTCCGAATGGACGGTAGAATCAATTAATATTAGATTTTTTTTTATTTTTTTTTGACGTTCGAAAGTGCCACTTAATGGCCTTATTGAATAAATAAATTTTGAATTTGACACGGTCGTCACTCCAGGACTTTTCGGACCCATTGGCTATCCGTTCTGCGAGCAATGTGCCCTGCCCACTGCCACTTTAGTTTGGCAAATCTTCATATATTAAAAATCAATTACTGTTTGTTCATCATCATCATTTCTGGCGAAAAACATCCACTGCTGGACGTAGGCCTCCCCCAGGCGTCGCCATATTGATCGATCGCGTTCGTCTCGCATCCAGCGGATCCCCGCAACCTTCACCAGGTCATCAGTCCACCTAGTGGGACGCCTTCCAACGCAACGTCCTCCGGTTTGATTACTGTTCGTTAGTCTCGCTAAAACTTAAAAAACGGCTTGACCAATTTGAATAATTCTTTATTTGTTTTCTGAACCCGAAAACAAGGCTGATTTAAAAAAAAACAGAATAAAAGTTTTTCGAGGTAAGGTAGGGTAGGTAGGTAGGTTCGTAGGGTAGTTAGGAAGATAGGTAGGTATGGTACGAAGTTTTCCGTCACCACTGTAGGCGATGTTCAAGATAAACTTAGAAATACATAGGAATTGAAAATGTCACATTAGTCCTAAACCACTGGTCCACCAGCCGGGCGAGCACGGCCTGCTGTGACAGACTTGAGACACACATTTTTAACACAGTTTGGGAGCAAAAACCGTGATAAAATGCGTGAATCAAGCCTATCACAGAGGCCGTGCTCGCCCGGCAGGACTACTTAAAACAATACTCACGGTCTGTAGTGAATGTACAGTGTACAATGTATGAGCGCCAACGCTTTGAGAAAAGAATACATCCCCAGCATCCGGGATATTGTGAAGTCACCTGAAATTGAAAAAAAAAACTCATGTTTTTTGAGAGAGACACAGTTTCAGCTCGATTAAAACTTATTGGCGGCTGTTATGTTCACAAGTCACCCTAGCCTCGGAGTGTTCCAAGCCGCCATTAAGTTTGAATCTACTTATACAATCAATCAATCTATAACCTAGCCTGTTCCCAACTATATTGGGGTCGGCTTCCAGTCTTACCGGATTTAGCTGAATACCAGTATTTTACATGGAGCGACTGCTTATCTGACCTCCACAACCCAGGAACTGGGTAACACTATACTCCTTGGCTAGACTGGTGTCAGATCTCAAGCTTTCTGACTACCCGTAACGACTGTCAAAGATCTTCAAATGACAACCAACTAAACAAAAGTGACGTCACAAGCTCCCACTATTGAAATTGATGCACTTTAACTTTGTAAATTTTGATTGATTTGGTAAAGTAAACAAGTTCGAGTCGGACTCGCGCACGAAGGGTTCTGTACGATTATCGCAAAAAACGGCAAAAAGAAACACGTCTGATGTATGGGAGCCCCACTTAAATATTTATTTTATTCTGTTTTTAGTATTTGTTGTTATAGCGGCAACAGAAATATATCATCTGTGAAAATTTCAGCTGTCTAGCGATCATGGTTCATGAGATACAGCCTGGTGACACACAGACAGAAAGACAAACAGACAGACAGGCAGACAGACAGGCAGACAAACAGACAGACAGGCAAACAAACAGACAGACAGACAGACAGACGGATCGTGGAGTCTTAGTAATAGGGTCCCGTTTTCACCCTTTGGGAACGTAACCCTAAAAATGTGTCTAATATTATTTGATAATCTCTCTGATGGACTAAATATAGTTATCCCTTTTCTGGGTGTCAGAAAGGCAGTTGGTTCATGTAAAATACAGTAATTTAGCGGCATCTGATTAGGCTAGAAGCTAGAGCAGTGGTGGCCCAATGGTATCGGCCGCGACTTACAAGTTGTAGGTTGTGAGTTCAAACCCAGGCAGGCGCTTTACTTTGTATATCCTATCCTACCTATAGTAAACACGCATTTCCCCAAGTCCCTTTTAATTATGTGGCAAGTCTTTTGCACAGATTTGACAATGTATGAGCTTACAGCTTTGCCAGATGTCCCGATTTGTATGTGTCGGGCGGGATGTCCCGCGCAGGACAGGCCCAGTTCCGGTTTTCGGGGAGCACAGACAAATGCGAACTGGCCGCCCGCCAGGTGGATAAGCGCGCGGGAGACAGAGTGGTGCGTGCGACCGCGACACTTCTCTTTCACCCTATTCTTATTCTTATTTGTTTATAATTATTATTATTTTTTTATGAAGGAGACTCAACTACCTAACTGTTCGCGACGGCACGTCACCATTTAGATAGGTAGTCATATGTAAAATATAAATAGTATTGACAGACACACGTCTGCTCACCCCAGAGCGCCATCGCATACTAAGCGATGTCGGTAGGTGAAAAAACCTTTTATAGTAAAGCTCGTAACTAATTTTTGATCATGTTTTTGAGACACTAAAATTATATTTTATGTGTCTATCGGTATGTAATAGAATTATATAGTCTAATAACAATAAATTAGAAGCATTAATATGCATACTGACTATGTTATTACGGAAAGAAACAAGTATTTAACTCCGTAAACACAACCATCATCAACGAGCGTTTAGTTCACAATGACCTGTAAGATTTTTTTTTTTTTTTTTTTTTTCTAAGTGGCGTCTCGCAGATTCAATCAAAGTGATTGGCTACTGCTTAACCGGACTGACCTACGGAGACTAATCTATATTATAGCCTCCAGCAAGGCACAAATAAGTTCTAAACCTAAGCGACAAACGCTGAGGGCTACCCCAGTTGGGGTCGAACCTCGGCTCAGGGCGTCGCTGGGGGACAGCTATGCTGGATCTAGATTAATGAATTTACTTTCCGTTCGTAAACTACCTAAGTGGAGAAGAACGGATAAGAAACTCCTTTATATCTAATAATTTAACTAATGCTCAGCTAATCGCGGGCTGGCGGGAATTTATTGAAGGAACACGCGACGGGCCTCTACGGTGAGGACGGAACGAATCTGTTTGTATCTCTACGTTTGTTTTTCTACTCCCTACGGCTCATAACGAGCAGGTTGGAGGGGTCATGGGGTCAGAGAATAAGCCACGGTAGGCAAAATGAAAGAATTTTGAGAATTACGCCCCTATTGCGTAATTTACAAATCGAAAGGGCATGGGTCACGCCTTATGCGCTTTCCCATTGCCCGTTTCGGAAAACGAGGCTATCTAGTTCTTTAGTTATGGTCGGATACCTACGGAATAGGGCTTGGGACTCTGCTGGGTTGGGTTTGATACCCGTCGCTTCGATCTTTTGGATCTCAGCGGCCAGCGAACGGGCAGCGTCCGTCATCCAGATCGCGTACGCACCGATGACAATATCGGCGACGCTGCGATTGGGGTCAGGCACAAATGGGGTCAGGCTCGCGGCGGCGGCAGTGGTGGAAGCCACATGGCGACCTTGAGCGGGCATGGGGGCGGCTGGGGCCTGGGGGGCCGGGCTGAGGGTTGGCGCCGGTATATATATCCATCAGACCTGGGATGGTCTGCTGGTTGGTCTGGGGGGCCACCTTTTGGTGGTTGAGTTTGCCCCAAGGCGACTGCCTTTGTGGGGCTAGACGGGGGGGGGCTTGGGATGTGGGGGCTGCGCGTGTTTCGCGGTCCCCAGCGCGCTTGGCCATTTTAGGCGCAAGTTTGGGGGCTCGAGGGCACCCCTTGTAGTTAGCCGTGTGACCGACTTGGTCACATAGCACGCAGCTTGGGGGCTCCGTGCAGTCGGCGGGGTTCTTGGGGCGGGGGCAGTCCTGAGTGCCATGGTCCCCTCGGCACTTTACGCACCTTGGGGTGGCGAAGCAGTTCTTCTGACTGTGACCATATAGTTGGCAGCGATGGCACTGACCAACTACGAAGGGACGGAAGGGCTTCTCGACTGAGATACCAGACAGTGAGCACACTGATTTAATTGAAAAGATTGGGTTATGGGACTCGGTAGGGCTGCACTCAACCACTACCATATCGTATTGTTGGCCACCCCTTGCTTTGTGCATGCGGTGGACAGCTATGACCGGGACCTTTTGTGCGAATAGGTCCGCACGAATTTCACTGGTAGGAATTTCCTTTGGTATGCGCCGAATCACCACGCGGGTGGGCGCCTCCTCAGGGAGCGTATAGGTATGGAAGGGTATCTTGGATACCCTCAGGAATTTGGTAAGATTCCTGTAATCGGTCGAAGTCGGGACTTGTATTTTAATGCCCATCTGACAGGCGACGGCATTGACATAACTAATCTTGCGTTCAACGCAAGATTTGGAGACATCTGTCCACTTATTTTTGTCGTGGAGAAATATTGGCGGGGGCTTGGGGATTTTGGGGGCTTTTATAGGGCTGGGGGCTCGGCTCGACCCTTGAGAGGCGTCGGCGATAGTCATGGGACTGGCAGAGCGGCTAGAGCGCGGGGTAGTGGTGAGGGGGGTGGGGGCGGGGGAGGGTTGCGCGTCGGAGGGGGTGGACGGCATAGTTGGGGACGCTGTCACTTTCTTAATTTTATTTTGGCCCTTGCCTGACTTATTCTTCTTCCTCTTCTTCTTACCGTCCACGACAACATGAACGCTGCCAGAGGAGGAAGAGAGGTCATCGGATGTCTCGTAGTCGTCAGAGTCCATAGCGGACTCATCGATCTCGAGCGCGGGAGGTGACGTCGGACTGTCGTCCGAAGCGGGCGGGGGAGAGACGGGACTTACGTCCGAAGCGGGCATGGGCGGGGGCGGGGGGGTGCCATAAGGGTCCCACTGGGCCAAGGAGGCGAGGATGATTTTAAGTCTCCTCCGGTTTTCACTACGCGGACTGGGATCGTCCGATATCGAGTCCTCGACTAGGTGTATAAGTGCCTCTACTGGATGCATAGTCACCTATAAACCCAATACGAGATAACAAAATAAACAAAAGATAAGATAAGATATTGTAAACAATATCTTATCTTATCTAAAAGGGACTGATAACGAGAGTCCCCGGGTAGGTACGCCCGGGGATGTGTGAGCCTACCCTCCCAGTCGGGCTAGACTGGGAGGTGTTTGTTTTAGGGGCTTTTACATAGTTTATAGTGCGCATATAGCGCTTATGTGTTATAGAGTTATGCATAAGGTACCTTAGATATATGATAAATGTATAGTTTTAAGGAAATAAAAATATTTTGTTTACTTATTTTAGACCCCCCAAAATTGGCAGGGTATCAAGTAGTGCTATAGGTATTATATTCACCTACCAATCAGATTATTTCCTTACACGTAATTGTTTTGTTAGGAAACATCATCTAGGTGTTCTAGATAAGATAGCTGGATACCATGACTGAGAAATTATACATAATAGCAGTACATGGCCAGTCTTAATACAGTTTCACTCTGAAAATGCAGATATGCATACATTTTTGCTCGAGTAAGTATTCAGAAAGTTCGATACAAGCCTTTTAGCACTTCTGGGTGACCTAGAATTCTGTCTAGGCTCCTATATAGATAGCGCCTATGTAATTCTAGTACATAGGCGTCACTTACTTGAGAGGATGTGTCTGTGTATGCATGGACGTTTCTATGCGTCTGCCGATGGGTCACTGCGTCCAGGGACATTTGGTGCCTGGTCAGCTATAGATATGCTGTCTGAAGCATTACCTTCGTGAACCCTCAGGCAGGCGCCTACACTCAGTCATGACACGGAGCTAGTATATAGGGGTATGTAACGCACACAGACACATTAAAGCTGTGAGACGACGTAAAATTTAGTATTCGGCCGCTTCCCGGCACCTTAAGCTGCGGAAAGGCTGGTGGTACACCCATCAGGGTACCGCCGTCAGACAGCCTAGTTTTCCAGCTACCCAACCACACTTCCGGAAGGAGCTTAGCTCTGGTGGTTGAGGAGTTAAGCGACCTGATATGGTGCGAGGTTACATGGATTTGCTATGTAAACAAACTTGTAACAAACGATAGCTCATCGGGGGTTGGACATGTAGCTACCGGACTTCTACCTTGGGATAGCCCATCACGAGGGCTACCCGGGTGTGAATGTAACTTGAAAATCCACCCAGCGGTCTGAGTAGGAATCGAGTTTATGTGCCAAAATCAGGGGCATAAGCTAACTTCTCGCACCATTTCGCGGCTGTACGCCGGAAGGTTTTGAATATAACTGTAACACTTATGTGTGTCAACGGCCCAGTAGGAGGGCTCCAAGTCCCTCGCTGGTACCCTAGAGCTAACGTGTCTAGTTTTAGGAGAAACTCGATTGTAAAGCTTCAAACTGGCGGGAATTCCCTTTCTTCGACGTTCTCCTTACGAGAACTCCCTGATGGTAGGGGCTAGGGACCTGGATCAAAGACCGGAGGGAAGGTCTCCTCGAGACCTATCCAAAAGTACAAGTTTCACCAGAATCGGTCCAGTGGAAGGGTAGTTCCTGTCAGTTAAGCTACGAGTCTTAGGTTATATTTTTTGAAAAATAAAAGTTTTTGCGGTCGGAATGTTGTGGTCCTCGTCGCAGTCGAGTTCGCCTGTTTAATAGTGCGCAGGCGCGTGAACATATCGTAGCCATTATTTCACTTAAAGTATTTCCACGCATCATTGCGCATCGAGGACCATGAAGGAACATCGCTTCTGGCCATGAACAAATAGTTTTTTATTTAACCTGGACATCACGTTTTCACCTCAACCTACTTGGCAGCCTTCAAGTGTCTCCAAGGTCCATAGTTACCAGATGACAACTGAACAATAGGTGCAAGGGGCGTCAACGCGTTCAAGCAGGAGCCTTACAACCTCCTGATTGCCTGTCGGTCTTGGACGATCACGTCCGTCCCGTACACTAACAATAGGGCAAATCTGATTTAAAATATCATAATTTTATTAAAACACATTTTCAATAGCTATTTTTGGTAGTTATTGTCATGTCAACTTAATTTAAAACAGAAATACAAGGATATATATTTTAAAACTTCTGATTATATACGTTTTTTACTATGTCCCGCTTTCGTCGAAAGAATCCCGCTTTTTCAAAACTCAAACTTTCAAAGTCCCGACTTACCAAAAAAAAAACTGACAACACTGGCCCATGACTACAGGCAGGAGAGGCGAGGTCTTAGCCACTGGGCTACACTTGCAAAGGATAAATCCTAATACTATTTTTAACAGACTGATATAAATGTCTAAAACCTTGTCTGCCCTCAAGAGGTCTTAAGTCACATGCCTGATATAGGTAAAAATATAATGACTTTAAGCTTCTCATTTTTAGGGTTCCGTACCCAAATGGTAAAAACAGGACCCTACTACCCTACCACCCAGGATGTGACTACTCAGGCTCGAAAGAGATGAGAGTATACACCGACGGATCGAAGACGAACTCCGGTACCGGAGTCGAAGTCTTCTCACACGACCTAAATATAAATATATCCAGACCGCTAGGAGGGTTTAACACCGTCTATCAGGCGGAGTGTGTGGGCATCATACTAGCGGTCCATGCCTTAGAAGCCAGGAGAGTTACGGACACTCGCATACGCATACTCTCCGACAGCGCCTCAGTCCTCCAATCTTTACAGAAAAAATATATTACATCGAAACTAATATTAGAATGCCACAATGCACTAGAACAAATAACTGTATCTAGTCGTAACACTGCAATCCCACCGCACTATTCCCAAACCACTGCAACTCCTGAAAGCCAGAATCAACAGTGGCGACCACCAGAAAAGCGCCGAGGCAATGAAGCTCGACGAAGTCCCGGAGAATGAATTTACCTGTCTTGGATCCACTAACAACAATGGAATGGATAAAGGGACACAGTGGATCGCTGGGTAACGACGCGGCTGACGAGCTTGCGAGACGCGGATCTAGCACGGCAGTCTATGGACCCGAGCCTGTTGTACCCATCCCCTTCAACCAAATACGCAGGTGGCTAAAGGAATTCACCCAGACACAGGCAGAAAACTGGTGGACCTCAGCACCATGCTGTAGGCAGTCCAAAGAAGCTCTGCCCTCTTTGGACAGTAGGCTTACCAGACGTTTGCTACGCCTGGACAGGAATGGCCTGCGCTTGATGACGGGGACCATCACGGGACACTGCTCACTTAACAAACACTTCCACACAATAGGCATAACGGACAGTGCTCTGTGCAGGGCATGCATGGAGACTGAGGAAACCGTTGCGCACGTTCTCTTCGAATGCACAGGGGTCACCAAGATAAGAACACAAACCCTCGGGTCGCCCAGAACTTACACGGACGTTCTAAGAAATCCAGGAGCCCTAATCAGCTTCCGGAGGGAGGTGGGCTGGCTGGAATAATCCACCCAACGGCCGCCATGGCCCACGCACAATGGTCCAGCTGAAGGACTAAGTGCGGAAATCAAACCCCCATAACATAGAACATAGAACAGGACCCTATTGCTAAGATTCCACGGTCCGTCTGTCTGTCACCAGGCTGTCTCAAGAACCGTGATAGCTAGACAGTTGAAATTTTCACAGATAATGTATTTCTGTTGCCGCTATAACAACAAATACTACAAACAGAATAAAATAAATATTTAAGTGGAGCTCCCATA
This sequence comes from Orthosia gothica, assembly GCA_949775005.1. NCBI lineage: Eukaryota > Metazoa > Arthropoda > Insecta > Lepidoptera > Noctuidae > Orthosia > Orthosia gothica. The sequence goes on along the minus strand of OX459034.1, from coordinate 58,844,694 downwards.
CAAAAAGTGTTTTTTTGCCATTTTTTGCGATATTGGTATGGAACCCTTCGTGCGCGAGTCCGACTCGCACTTGGCCGATTTTATGCTTAGATGACAGACGGCAATTTATTTTATACAAGTTTTTTTTTATACTTTCTGTTTAATGTCCTAGGACAGATAGCAAAAAAAAAACTGGCCCATGTTCGAGCCTCCATAAACTGTAAAAAATAATGACTTACCGTCTAAATGTTCGTCGCCGGCGTTGCTTAGAAACGACCTCCTTTCGATATAAGACCGCCCTGCGGTACCTAAGTCCATAAACGCTACAAATGCTATCCAACCCCGAAAGGCATACAGAACTTTATTTTGAACTGCCATCACTTGAATTTAGAAGTATTTATGTACAAACACTATTTCCGGTTGAGTATCACGTTCGACCTAATTACAACACTAATTTATAGATTTTAAAAAATATATAAATGCAGTGGCTTTGTCTGCTAATGATGTGCCTAATTAAATAAAGTAAGCGTCGTTTTTATATTAGAATTATCGCGTGTTTGTTATAGCGTGCTTCGCAATGCGGCATTTTACCTGCATTGTAGTTTTTCATATACAATTTATAAATATCTTCGAAATTAACTTCGCAAGTGTTTCGCGCAGAATCTACCAATCTGTCAAACCACTGTCAACTACCATACTGTCAAGTCAATGTCAAACTGTGTACGTCAAACAAATTCTGTCAACTGTCAATGTCAAGTACATATAAATGCCTGTCAATCATTTCAATTTGACAATTTTTTTTTTTTTTGTTAATCGCCTTCTAGCGTGGAGTAGAGTAGCGGTATAATTCGATCAAGTAATGCAATTTTGAATATTTCCTAAGGAAATCTTGAATATTACATTGAGCTGCACTAAATTCCTATTTTCTGAGGTCTGCAAAATATCTAATCAATCCGAAGTAAGGTGTCCAAAACAAAAAAAAAACGAGCTCGCAATGCATTCACTTGGGGCTCTTACATCCGTTCAAGTTTTTTATAATCTGAAGTTGTTCTGCAGTTCTCTCATAGGTTTATTTTAATATTTCTGTGTGAAAGGACAAAACGTCAATTATACAAGGTGCTAAAATTTTAGCTTCGCTGTCTCTCTCGCATTTAAACTTCACTCATGATAAGACAACAATCTTATCATTTTTGGAAATAAAGTTCACGGCAGAAAACGTGATTCGCCAACCCAAAGTCAGATGGTTATGGGCAGAAAAATTATGATTTTGGAAATAAAGCATTCACCATGTTGTAAGACATTCGTAGGATTCGTAGGAGGTACTGGAGGTGGGATCTTAGTACTAAAATATTTCGTGCCCATTTCGTAAGAAAAGGAATTGGCGGAGGTTTTTGCCCAGCAGTGGGACAGTGTAGGCTAACATAAATGAAAACCTGGGCCCACACCTGACCACAATTTTGTAATTTTATTACTTGCACTTTAAAATAATTGTTGTTTTAGCAGTTTTCATTATTGGGCTGACATCACAATATCCTCACCGTGTGTCACCCGAGCTATCAATACCACTGTACCTCTGCCTGACCTTTTAGGAAAAACAGGCGTGATACTATGTTCACAATATCAGTTGAAAACTACAATCTGTATTACCTACTGAACTAGATTTTTTAGACCACATTCGCCGCGTGGTTATAGCCTTGATCTTTGATTTTAGGTATGGTAGATCTCTAGTTTTTGGTTCTTTGTCATTTCATGCTGTAGACAAGTCATTCCTACATATTATTCTCTGAGCAATGTATTTTTATTAATTCACGATGTATGTTGAAATTCTTTTCAAAACCGAGAAAGAAAAAGTATCCAAAAATTCTAAGCATGTTAAAAACCAAATAATTAATTGAACTGAACACTTGTTTAAATTTTGAAAACCCACCAACAAACATCAAACCAGTTAAATAATGATTATTTATATAAATAAGACAGTACGAGGTCCAAAGGTAGTCCAACATGGAAATAATCAACCCATAGCTTTGCTTGAAATGAGAATGCAAAAAATGCAAAAATAGACCCGAATAAGAAAATTGTTGCCATATGCAATATTGTCACGTTATCCGCTTGCAACTGGTCACAAAATACCTAAAAATATCGTCGCCATATTGGTATTGTCAAAAACTTCGGGATATATCGGTGCCGATGAAAAAATGGTTTCAAGTCTTTTAATTACCGAGTTATCTGTTTTCGAGTGATCTAAAAAGAACAGCGGTGACTTTAGATGTTACGTTTGTCGTATGAGTTGTGTTATTCGGTTCTTAAATGATGTTTTCTATGGAGAAATGTTTAGGCCGTAGTGGTAATGGAACTGCAGAGGAAGCTGAGCTTTTTGCCGGTGGTGGCGAGGGGCTGGGCAAAGAGGGAGTGCCGTCAGATGAGGTCGCTTCAGCTGTGGCTGCGGTGTCCGACGAGATCGGAGACATCCTGAAAGATGAGCTGGGTGACGCGGATCGGGCGGATCGCATCGGAGCTGAACTAGCCGATTTGAGCGCGGAGCTCGGATTGCTAGCTGGCTTAGCAGACGGTGAACCACAGCAGGACTTTCCATCACTCTTCGAAATAGCCGTGAGTACCAACATGGCTGACTGGTTCAATTTCTCTCATTTTAGGTTGTAGCTTGACAATTTGAATCTGCTTTGACCCCTTGCTTTTAGCAAGTTTAGTGTCAATGAACTCCAATTTGATATAACACACCTATATTGTATGTTTTGTGTACATTTTGTGACACTCAAATATGGAGATACATCTCTATAAGTTATTGATTGGTTACAAATAGCTTCTGCAAAACCTGTTTGCCTGGTACTTCATTTTTAATTCAGAACTTGCAAATCTTATTTATGTCAAAAACCAGACTGGTTTTTTGGATATTCTAAGTTTTGAGTTCACTTTTGGGTTTGTAAATACAATCTTCATGTGGTTTTAGTAAAATATATGTTATAAGATGATACCAAAGAGACCAAAACCAGTTTTTATCTTTTAATTTGTTAATTTTCTACTTAATAACCTATTCATTTTCTTGCTAGAACCACTAATGCATCTTGCAAGATTGAGTATTTTGACTTTATTAATATAAATTAAATACAATCACTTGATAAAGCTTATTTACTAATCCAACTTTAGCAATTTCTTTGTGAATTGTTTGTGTGTTAGAGATAATGGCACATACTCACAATTTCATGACATCAGTGTCTGTATTTCAATGCGAGGATAAGTTATCCGATTTAAATAGTATTGTTTCGAAATTGTGGTGGCCCAGTGAACACGGAAGACATCCACGGAAGTATTGATGTGTCTGTTTCAAATTCATTATGTACTTTCTAAGTGTATCTTATCTTATCTTGTGGAGCGCCCGAGAAATCCCCTATATAACTTACTCCTCCCCAATCTCATTGAAAAAGTGTGTCTTTAATATAATAATATTGCTAAGGATTTTAGTTTAACCTATAAATTATAGGCATGTCAGTTTCTGTGACAATACATACTACGTACTAATTAACTTTAAAACTTTCACGTTTAATCGAAATCATCGCGTTAAATTTCCCGTGATAATTATATTGTTTACGTACTAATTCTTTCTAAAACTGCTGAGCTTTTGGTGTACTAACATAAGGTCAAACTCAAATGCTTATTTCATTTACGCCATCAAATGGCACTTTTGAATGTCTATATTTCCATTTTATAAATTAACTAGCTGCCACCCGCGGCTCTGCCTCGTTGTATTAGTAATTTCCCCAAAATCTTTATAAATTATAGCCTACTAGCAAACTACACGGCTTTGCCCGTGAAAAATTATACCCTAAAACCTTCCTCGTTTCTCAGTCTTTCTATTGGTGAAAACCACATGAATATCAGTAGTTTTTGAGTTTATCGCATACAGAAGCAGCACTTTATTTTATAATGTGTTATTCTGATGTATATATAGCTATATTTATGTAAATTTACATTAAAATCCATTCATTAGTTTTTTTGTAAAAGAGTAACATACATCCATCCATCTATCGGCACAAACTTTCACATTTATAATTATCCTGAGGGACATATTCCCGAGATAAAAAGTTTCTTATGTGCTATTCCTGACTATAATCTATGTGTGTACCAAATTTCATGCAGATCCGTCCAGCCGTTTGAGTGTGAAGAATTAACAAACATACACACAAACTTACGCCTTAATAATATTAGTGAGATAGGATAATAATTTATTCTACACTAATATGGGTACATCTCTCACTCCTCCACTTCAAATCTCCACCTCTTTGGCGAATAAAATCATGATTTCATGTTATGCTAGAATAGTTTTCTCGCCTGTGTTACACAATAAAAGAGGTATTATAACATTTGTGAATAAACATTACCTAGTCTTGTTGTGTTTGTAAACAATTTTTTTAAACATGCAATACAAACATAGGTTTGAGTTTTGGTCTGTCTTTATTCTGACTAATAGTTTTGGTACAGAATATAAGAGTAATGAATATGGAACAATATTCAAACAATATTTTTAGCGCAATTCTCTCAAAATGTGAAAAATTTAAGCAAACCGGCATGTCCTAGAATAAAAAAAACCAACCTGCACTGTGAATTTCGGCTTAAACCTTCACCCAGAGAGGAGACCGGTGTCCCAGCAGTGGGAAGTGGCTGATTATGTTTATAGAATGGTTTACATTTAAGATATGCATGTTTGGTCCAGTGAGTGATCAAGTAATGAAATTCCTTCGACTGTTTCAGAAAAGTTTGCTGCATTATCAATTTCAGCTTGGCATTGAAAATTCCTCAATATCCATACTAATATTATAAATGCGCAAGTAACTGTCTGTTACCATTTCATGCTTAAACCGCTGAACCGATTTAGATGAAATTTGGTATAGAGATAGATTGAGTAACTGTTTATCCCGGAACTGTATTCGCTTAGGATGATATAATACTTTATATGCGGGCAAAGCTCCTGGTCCGTCACAGAGAGGAGGCATGTCTCCCAGCAGTGGAAAAATTAATAGGCTGATGATGGAAAGCCATTTGCAGAAATTGGTATTGAAAATATTTTCTATGTGTTGTTGGCAATCCACCTCAAAACTAAGCCCTGACTTCAATATAATATTCACAGCAGATCATTGTGTCTCTGAAGTTGGCTCTGTCAACTATTGCGCAAGAAACAGTTTAACTGCATGGAGTAAGCGAGATAGGATGATGCGATAAACGTAAGCGAGTGAAAGAGACAGCTATACAATGCTATCTTCACATTCAATATTAACACAAAATGCACAGGGTCTTGCAGCCAATTCTAAGACAAAGATCCATTGTGAATATTCATCATCATCTGCCTAGCCTTTTTCCCAATTATGTTGGGGTCGGCTTCCAGTTCTACCGAATTCAGCTGAGTACCAGTGTTTTACATGGAGCGACTGCCTATCGGACCTCCACAACCCAGTAACTGGGTAACACAATAGTCGATACCCCTTCAACAAAGAAGCTAAATAATAACAGCCGCATGGGTCAGTACAAAGTTGCCGAGGTTAGTTGGATGAGTGACTTATTGAGACTTCTTCATGTCTCTAATCAAGGGGTACCATGCTACCTAGTTACCGGGTTGTGAAGGGTCAGATAGGCAGACAGCTGAATCCGGTTAGACTGGAAGCCGACCCTTTAGTAGTTGGTTAAAAATTAATACTACAGTAAAAAATTCTACCATGTGAACCAGTCAGTTCAAAACAGGTGCTATGCTAATGGTACTATTAGTTCCTATTTCAAGGGCATAAAGTCACAGTGTGCCTTATTGATTTAGTGGTTGCAAACAAGGGTGTAGAGTAAGTGAGGATGAGGTTCTGAGTAGGTTTACTAAGGGCCTGTTTCACAACCTGTGCTAAAATCCCATTAATTTACTTGGCAGATAATTTCATACAAATTCTGTTCTATTTTTAATTTATTCGGTGAGCTGTAGATTGGAATATCTTGAAATAGGCTGTAATTGTTATTGGTTGTGTCCTATTGGTATGCGGAACAGTGAGTTATGTCCCGTTGAAAAGACAGGAACCTCTGACCAGACCACTCTTTTCATTTTTATTGCTTTTAGGCTTCTGCTTGACCACTATCTCACCTCTATTACATAATGGTGCAATATTATTTGATAAATACTAGTTCATTCTCTCTCATAGAGAGCTGGCCTGTGTCCCAGCAGTGGGAACATTAGATGTATATGAATGAATATTTACAAATAATTACATATTTAAATTATTTTATAATTATTATAATTATTAAAGGCTGATGATGATGTTGGCCTTCGTGATGTTTTCTTTTTAGCTATATTGTGTCTGTTTTGTTGTTCACAGATGGGCCACCGGGGCTCTGGCAGTGGGTCGTCGTCGTCCTCATGGTCTGGCGGTCGTGGGGGCCGACAGAGGCGACACTCGCGGTCCCAGCGGGCGCCCAGGCGGCGGCCCATAGCGAAGAACAAGGAGGTAAGGCCCGTCTACAATATTAAGTGGAATGGGACTTATTCTGTGCAATAAGATTTTTATTATTTAGTTATTTTCTCCATCTGGGTTTCCTCTGTAGTGGTCTGTAGGGTTGAAAAAAACTTCATCTCATTTTATATCTCAAACAGTTCAAATTGTTTTAATCAAATGTTTTTCTAGTTTTTTTTGTTTCTTTTTAGTTTGGGCCATTTTTTTTGTTTTCCGTACCTAAAGGGTACGGGATCCTATTACTAAGATTCCACTGTCCGTCTGCCTGTCGTCTGCAAGTATTTACAAAAATCGATCAATGGATAAACATTTATTTAATGTTGCGTGTCTCTAATCAATACTGAACGCTTCACATTCACCGTGTGCCCGGCTGTATGTTCTACCCAGTGCTCCCAACTCGTTTAAGCAAAACGCGCTGTTAGCTCTTTAAAAAAGCGCTAGGAACGCGCTAAATGGTCGATGTCAAAAATTGCTCCAAAAATCGGTCAAATTCGGCACCAAATTCAAACAAAACGCCCAATAATTTGAGACTAGTAATGTATAAACGCAGTTTTTAAATGTTTTTTTAATCAAATTATGTCATTTAAAAGAGTTACATTATAGTAAGTACTTGTTTAGTAATAATAAAATAAAATAGTGACGTTTTAATGTAATTATTTTATAAAATAAAGGGATTAAATGATTAAATTAATTCATAATCGTCTGATTCCACTACAATTGCTTCTAAGGCTGAAATAAGGATGGTCATGATTAGTTTTGGAATTGAATTTATATTTATCTGTTTATGAAATTATCTTCAACACGTCATTGGGAATTTGAAAGTTTGCGCAGTTACTTTTTTTTAAAGAAAGTATAAAGTTTCAAAAAGCGCTAGATTTAGCGTTAGGCGCTAGAACGCGCTATTGAACAAAAAAAGCGCTAGATCTGGCGCTGAAAGCGCTAAGTTGGCAGCACTGGTTCTACCTAATGTTCAATTATAGTAGGGGAAACCCCAATGTGTATGTTATATATATTTATATATACATATATATATTTATATTTAAATAAGGGGAATAACCACCACTAGTCAATTGAATTACTTTCTTTCGAGCACAAAAATATAACAAAGCAATAGCATAGATGGATCTCAACTGGTTTCATTTCATGTCAGCTATTTAGACTTAGCACGCACCGCGGTTTTTTATCGCGCGATTTTTTTCCGCCCATTCTGCAACCTAGGGAATTGTATGAAGCTTCAAGCATTGCGGTAAAAAAATTGCGCGGAAATAATGCCTGAAGAATATATAATATATAATCCGTGTTTTGCCACAGAATCAACCGCACCGCGGCGTTAAGTTCGCGCGAATATTTTGTTCTTTATGAACAGGTAGAAAGATACATGAATTGCGCGGATTTTTATCCGTAGTGCGTGTTAGTTAGATTCAGTACGCGAACAAAAATTCGCGCGAATAATATCCGCGCGGCTAAAAATCGCAATGCGTGAGCCAGAGCTCGAGAGTCCTAAATATTAATTTGTTTTCATTTACTTCCATTCATTCGCATAAAAGCTTGTTTTTTCTTGATCTTTTATACATTGTTTTTAACCCCCGACGGAAAAAGAAAGTTTGACGTGTCTTGCTGTGTATCTGTGTGTCTGTATTTGGCATCATAGCCCCTAAACGGATGAACCGATTTTGATTTAGTTTTTTTTTTATAGGTGATTTTCTCGAGAGTGTTCTTAGCTATGTTTGAATAAAATCGGTTAGCCGTTCAAAAGTTATGGCCGTTTTACAGTTTGAATCGGGGTGTTTTCGCAAGATATCGTGTCATAATTACGTGTTCAATAGATTGCCGATCGAAGCGTATCTACTATGTACTAGATAAATTATGTAGCATGAAATAAAAATGTGTCGAAGGTTATTAAATTTTGAAATTTTACTTGTATTCAATGTTTTTAAACATGTCATAAAAACATGGTTTTAATTCATACATACATGAACTCACGCCTTTTTCCCATGGGGGTAACCAGAAACTACAGAACGCCACATGCTACGATCCTTACATACTTCTTTTGCTTCACACACATATATGGGTACTGCGCACTTGGCCTTTCTGAAGAACATCACCTATAAGGTCTATGTATGTCTTTCTAGGGCGTCCCCTCCCGGCGTTTCCATTCACGTCTGCCTTGTAAATACCTTTCGTTAGTCGACTTTCATTCATCCTCTCAACATGGCCAAACCATCTTAACATACTCTTTTCAATTTTAGTCACTACATCTTCTTTTAAACCACAACATCTTCTTTTAAACCACAACGTTGTCTTATTACCTCATTCCTCAATCTATAAGTTAAAGTTACACCACACATACTCCGCAAGGAGCGCATTTCTACTGCATTAATCCTACTTTCATGTCTTTTTTGCCATACCCAGCCTTCACTTCCATGCATATGTGTAGGCACCAGCACGCTGTTGTGAACGGCGATTTTAATTCAAACTGTTTTAAAAGAACTTCTTTGTAAATCCTGGCCCGGAGAGTCTGGACTTCTGACTTGCATGGGACTTATACATAACTGGTGAACTCTGAATATTATCTTCTTCTAGGATATTATTTCATCATCACTGCTCTCAAAAACGGTGAAGGAAAAAAAACATCGTGATGAAACCGGCATGTCCTAGAACCAAAAATTCGAAGCCATGTGACATCCACCAACCCGCACTGGGCTCGCGTGGTGAATTACGGCACATTCCCTCTCACAGAGAGGAGGCCTGTGTCCCAGCAGTGGGAAAATTAATAGGCTGATGATGTGATGTGATAAGCTATATCAGTTTTGAAGAAATTCCAGCCATAATTTTTAAAGATCCGAGTCGTTTTAGAGGAGTATCCAAAAGTTGCGAAAAAAATATCGTTGTTAATAATTTTTTTTAAGCAAAACTATTAGTTACACGAAAAAACCTTGTTTCAAAAATAATGTACATGAATCAATCAAAATCAATCTGCCTAGCCTTTTCCCAACTATATTGGGGTCGGCTTCCAGTCTAACCGGATTCAGCTGAGTACCAGTGTTTTACATGGAGCGACTGCCTATCTGACCTCCACAACCCAGTAACTGGGTAACACGGTACCCCTTGGCAAGACTGGTGTCAGATCTCAAGCTTCTGACTACCCGTAACGACTGTCAAAGATCTTCAAATGACAGCCGGGACTACTCGGTATGTTGAAATGGTCACCCATCCACGGACCGACCTCGTCAAGCGTTGCTTAACCTTGATGATCGAACAGTGCGGCTGTTATTATTTAGCCACGAGCTCCTCCAATCAAACAAACATAACTATTTTTTTTTCAAACTTTTTCTACCTAGCAGTTACTAAGGAGTATGCTTTAGAAAGTTACGGTTAAGTTACCGTTTTACGGCACAAAAGCGGTTGTAGGCCCTTAAGTGATTTACTAAATGAACGTTTCAGTTCAAAAAGCTTGTTTTAAATATACATTTTTATTTAATTCTTATTATTTTTTGTAACAGATGTCCCGCCGATGCAGCGCCGCGGTGCGTCGCGCTGTCATTCGCGTCCGACGCGTCGAAGTCGTGTCGGACGCGTCGGACGTCGGCGCCGACTCAGATTCCGACGACCAGTGGACGGAGCTTGATGACGCTTGTGAGTATCATGGACACAGAATAGAAATATGTGATTATTTTCGAAGATCGATTCTTGAATCGATTCGAAACGAAATATGAAAAATCGATTCACAAAAAAGTCGAGGCCGCGACTTACGTGGGTTCGAACCAAGGCAGGCGGATTCCTTTGTGTAAATTATTTCATGACCACTGCTCTCAAAACGGTGAAGGAAAACGTCGTGAGGAAACGGATATGTCGTATCCTAGAACCAAAAAATCGAAGACTTGTGACATCCATGTGTTTGTATATTACATTCGACAAATTTTACTATTTTTGAAAAATCGAATCTCGATTTTCTACGATGTAATATCGATTCACTGGATCGATTCAGAACTATACTGTGATTTTTAATTTCGTAGACTAAACTGACAGCTGGCAATGACCTAATTTTTTTTTTAAATGTTGCCAGCGCGGTGCATAGTGTTGTAGGTAAGGCTCAATCATCATAGGTAAGTGATTTATCGAATCGATGTGACATGAGTCCTCAATTTAATTTTACCAATTGGTGTAAACAAATGTTTTATGAATGTAATCGTAATATATTTAAATATAAAAGTATTCATACACATCTAGACTAATATTATAGAGATAAAGTTTGTGACGTTGTAGGGGGTAATCTCTGAATCTACTGAACCAATTTTGAAAATTCCTTCACCAGTAGAAAGCTACATTTTTCCTGAGTGTCATAGGCTATAATATATTTTCAAAAAAAATAGAGATCCTTATGAAAATTGCAATAATGTAACCCAAGGTAGCAAAATGTTGCCTATAAAATTCATTCTTTGGCGTGCGCTGAGAAAACTATTGATGATAGACAAATATTAGTAGGTAGGTAGGGTAGGTAGGTAGTTGACGGGAGCGAAGCCCCGAGGGTCAGCTAGTAGTACATAAACTTTTATTTTGTTAAATAACAAATCAATAATAATATTAATGCGGTTGATAAAATGAATTCTGATTTAAATGAGTAGATACTACATAAGGCCGCTAGTTTCTTAACATTTTTTTTTTGCCGTGATATTTTTCGATCAACTTTCGATCACTCAGCATAGTCAGGTTACGACACTATTTTTATGCAACGATAAAGTGACAACCCCCCAAATGTCAGTTTAGTGTACGAAATTAAAAATCACAGTATAGATATCGATAAAAAACCGGCCAAGAGCGAGTGGGACTCGCTCACGAAGGGTTCCGTACCATTATCGCAAAAAACGGCAAAAATATCACGTTTGTTGTATGGGAGCCCTACTTAAATATTTAGTTTATTCTGTTTTTAGTATTTGTTGTTATAGCGGCAACAGAAATACATCATCTGTGAAAATTTCAACTGTCTAGCTATCACGGTTCATGAGATACAACCTGGTGACATACAGACAGACGGACCGCGGAGTCTTAGTAATAGGGTCCCGTTTTTACCCTTCGGGTACGGAACCCTAAAAAATTTATTGTTACATTTTCACGCTTAAACTTTGTTTGTTCGACAGCTGGCTCGTCAGACAGCTCGTCCCTGAAGGAGGCAGCGGCCGTCGAATTAGACTGCAATGGCTACCAACACAAAGCTTCGGTCAGTATCGTCTTGTTCTACACTCTCCCCCTTACTTGTAACGCCATCTATCGACAGATAATGCTAAATTGTCACTTGTGTCAGCAGGCGGAAGCTCCTGCGATGGGGCAGTTCCTGCTGCCGCTGCTGAGCGCCGACGCGCCAGCTCCTCACCCAGAACACTTCCTCATAAGACACGAGGATATACTGCAGGTATGCTCACTGAACTTCATGAGAAATTACTAAAAAATCTTTTTGAAAATTGAAAAGAACATGCTTGATAGATGGTTTGGACAATAGACATAAATCTAACTAGATAACGCAAGTACCTCCATTTGTATGAAAACCAAGCGTGCCACTTTTTCATACACAATTTAAAAACAAATTTGCTTAAAAATGAAAGAAAACGTTTCACATATCCACACGTATGTGTGGATGTATGTTTTTTTCTCGTCCATCCGAACCATAGATATAATAAACAAGGAGATATGCCCGGTAGACGAAATATATCGGCAACCTGTGTCTCCAGTTTGTCCCTATCACACGGCAACTACTACACATGCAGTTAAGAAAAAGCAATAGACACGCAGTCGCGCACACACCCGCAACTCTTAAATCAGAACGTACTACACAATCAAATATAAACCTTATCTCATCAAACACAGCGTGTATTTAGCATGCTCCGTACAACTTACCCACACTAAAACATCTACACAATCACATCACTAACTCGTCGCAAGAAGCAGCGGCCGTACTACGCGATGCATCCGCTTAGTAAAGTATCGTTTTGTGATTTTTACATTGCGTGTCCAGTCACTTAGCGACGAACTTAGCTAGTGGTTAAGGAGCAATGTATTTATTGCAAAAATATTACAGTCGCTGTGATATTTTGAAACATGATTTTGGACATGGGCACTGTGACCACGTCGCGCAGACACCGACACGCCCCCTTGCCACTTCTCCTGTATTTAATATTTCTATGATCCAAACTTTCACATTTGTAATATTAGTAAGATGTTATGTTTGTTTCCTTCAGCTCCTCGCGTCTGCAGAGGAGAGCGTTCGGGAGGACCTGCCCCTGGAAGAAGAGTCGCCCCTTGAGCCCACAAACGACATGTGAGTTCCATCGACACTTATAAACCATGACATTTTGATCGTTGTACAAAGGTGGTCCACCCAATGTCATCAGCATCATCATATCAGCTGAAAGACGTCCACTGCTGGACATAGGCCTCCCCCAGGCGTCGCCACATTGACCGGTCCCGTGCGTGTCGCATCCAGCAGATCTCCGCAACCTTCACCAGGTCATCGGTCCACCTGGTGGGAGGCCTTCCAACGCAACGTCTACCACCCTTATATATCCTACATAAACTACCACTAAATCTTTTTTACCCGACTGCCGAAGGAGGGTAATGTGTTTATCAGTCTATGTATGTAAGTATGTATGTTTGTTCCTATATGGCGTTCCAGAGACCAAACGCGTTGGCCAATTTTGATGATTCATACGTCAATCGATGCGTCTTAACCCTGCGAGTGTCATAGGCTACATTAAAATTGGACAATAGAAAAATGGCGGATTTTGGGCGCCATATTGTGGGGGCCCAAATTTTTTTTTTCTTCCAAGCTTATCGTGTGGGGTATCAAAATAAAGGGTTTTAAGGGGTGATTTCAAAAATATATAACACTTCTATGTTTAAATGTAACTAATTCGAAAAAAACTAACTAAAAAGTTATAAATAAAAAAAGCTAAATCATAAAACCCGACTGCTTCAAAAGCGAACTAAAAAGACGTAAACAAGGAGAAAATCATGCTGTGCAGGCGGAGGATACACCAGATTTTGGTCAGCCAGCCCGCGAATATGTATCCTCCGACTGCACAGCATGATTTTTTCCTTGTTTACGACTTTTTAGTTCGCTTTTGAAGCAGTCGGGTTTTTTGATTTTTTGAATTAAGTTTTTTTTATTTTTTACGAACTGTTTCTTACTGAAAACATTAAGATTGCAATTTTAAACACATTTTTGTGCTAGGGTGAGTGCACTCTGATAAAGATTAGGGATGCATTGATACGCACTTCAGTTGATACGATACAGATATTTATTAAAAAAATTCGCCGTTACCGATACGGACAGTTAAGTTTCAACAAAAGTTATTAAAAGGTGTGGCTTTAAAAACAGAAAAAAATACTGATACTTATAATAGGATAGTATTTAAACGAGCGAAAATCAATACAAATTTAAGGTGTGAAAACACTGAAATACGAAGGCCGCTATCCCACTGGCGTTTTACGAGCGATGGCGTTCCTCCAACGTCCATTGAGATAGGAAATATATGGAGGCGCCGCGATGTTATTTTTTTTATAAATTTTGACATTATTGCATAATAATAATTTAATAATTTGACATTCTGGAATGATATATTGACATTTGTAATTTTTTTTGAATAATTGATTTACATGACATTTTGGAATTATGATTTTGATTTGAGTTTTATTGTTTTGTTTTGGATTTTATTATTTTGATTTGAATTGTATTATTTTGATTTATATTCTGTTATTAATATTTGCATGCCATTATAAACTAAGGCAAACATGACGCTCTGTATTTTACTTTTATAACATATCTTGCATATTGACAATTTGTTGTGTGTACTGTACTCATGTTTGAGCAAATAAAGAATGATTTGATTTGATTTGTTCTATACATACATTAGCTTATACAAATATGAGTGAAATACGATACAGAATGTGAAACATCGTTTTGTTTCATTCTTTCTAATGTAGTAAACGTATTTGATGAAAGAGACAACAATATTTCAGTTGTTGCTCATTATGGCAACATTTTGTTATGACGTAGTGACGGTTGTAGGTACGTGCCATATTCGCCATTTTATGTGACGAATTTTGTGGTTGTGTTCGTGGTAGTCCTGCTGTCAAATGGTTGTTTACATATTGTATTATTGCGATTTGTGAGTGTGTGTGTGTTGCTTGATTGACACAACCTTAGAATCGGCGGCCATTTTATGAGACATTTTGAGGTTTAGGTAGGCACGTTTTTTTCGTAGGTATTTCCAGTCCATATTATTTAGTATGTCTATACCAACGTCTGCGCAGACGCGACGTTGACGTCGTGAGACTAGTGGCAAGCGTTACATCCTCTGAACGCCATGTTAACGTCGCGCACATGCTACAATTTGAGGCGTACAATCAAAGACAAAACGGATGCCGACGAGGAAACATTATTGTAGACTTTGCTGCTTCGACGAAAATTACGTAAAAGAAAAAGAAAGTCTCATCGTCAATTTTGGGTAAATACTTAGGAACGCCAACGCTCATAAAACGCCAGTGGGATAGTTTTTTTTTTTCTTTTTTTTTTATAAATTATAGGCTCGCGCTTGACCACTATCTCACCTGATGGTAAGCGATGATGTGGTCGACGGTGAAGCACGCTTGCCTAGAAGTAACCTATTCACTCTTGACTTAAAGACTCCCAGGTTGTAGCTAGTGAGATAGCTGGATAGTGGCCTAGGTGGGCGAATACAACTGCAGGGTCTAAAGTTACCTAACATGAAGGAGATGACGGGACCTAAGTTCGCTCGCTTTAGCTCCCGTCATCCCCATCGAACCTAACCTATCCGTGTCGGGGTTCTCTAAGCTCCCGAGCTCGCTTCGCTTGCTCTTGGACTAATTCGTTGAAAACACGAATACACCCGAACTCCCGCGCTGCACAGCGATGTCGCCTCGATGGTTGTTCAGCTATTTCATACATACATACATACATAAACTCACGCCTTTTTCCCATGGGGGTAGGCAGAAACTACAGAACGCCACCTGCTACGATACATACTTCTTTTGCTTCACACACATTCATACATCTAGTCAGCTATTTCCAAAAGAATAATATGCTAAAATAGCTTAACGTCATACAGGCAACCATGGCATATGGTATGACGTTAAACTTCAAAATATGCGTTTACGTATATGCGTAAAAAATGTTATTGAAACTGTCATCCGCACCATGCTACAGCTCAAAGAGTGTAGTGTTGTTAATAATCTTTTTGTATTAAAGACAAAGACAAGACAAAAGACAAAAGATATTTATTTCAACTGGGCCACCAAGCGGCACTTTTGAATGTCACAATTTAAATGGAATACAAGTTGATTCTACCGTGCATTCGGAAAGTAGCTAGTTATGGAGAAGAATGCACAAGAAACTCCATACTTTTTAAATTTACATGGAATAAAAGTTGATTCTACCGTGCATTCGGAAAGTAGCTTGTTATGGAGAAGAATGCACAAGAAACTCCATACTTACTCTTTTAAAAAAAAAAAAAAAATGATTCTACCGTGCATTCGGAAAGTAGCTTGTTATGGAGAAGAATGCACAAGAAACTCCATACTTACACTTTTAAAAAAATAAAAAGATTTTTACAATATTTAGGTACATGAGTACATATACATTAATAAATTCACATATGTGAGGACAATGCACCCAGAATAGCACTACACACTACACTATGTAAAGGTATAAAGTATTAAAAGTACTCACACATGTCTGTGCAGTTATACAATAGGTACTAGAAAAACATCAACATCCGAAGCAGTTGAGTTATGACCAATCCCAACTGACGGCGCCCGTTCACGAACATGACGCATGAATCGGCACCACCCAGCTCAACCATCATGAAGGGAACCGAATGATCCAACACACGCGCCACCATCAGAGAGACATTTGAGAGAGCATGACACACTCAACTGCCAGGGCACACACAAGTCAACGAACGACACATAGGTATAGCAAATGGTAGATTTACAGTTGGGTACATAGTACCCACACACGTGCTGTGCAGCTATACAATACTAAAAGAAATCGAGTCTATACAACACAAACATAAACATATCATTTGTTTTTGCGCCCTAGTGGTTGTGGAGCAGGACTAGCATTGAGCCAAGCATTTTTATCAGTGATATAATCCCCCAATTTATTACATTATTTTTTATTAGAGCAGTGGTGGCCCAGTGGTATCGGCCGCGACTTACAAGTTGTAGGTTGTGGGTTCGAGCCCAGGCAGGCGCTTTACTTTGTGTAAATTATTTCTTCACCACTGCTCTCAAAACGGTGAAGGAAAACATCGTGAGGAAACCGGCATGTTCTAGAAACAAAAATTCCAAGACATGTGACAACCACCAACCCGCACTGGGCCCGCGTGGTGGATTACGGCCCATTCCCTCCCACAGAGAGGAGGCCTGTGTCCCAGCAGTGGGAACATAAATAGGCTGATGATGGTGATGTTTTTTTTTTTCAGATTGTCTGGCAGTGAAATGCTTGAGTTTGAAGACGCCGCCGTGACTGCCGAGGAAGAAGCCGCCTTACTACACTACGTCTGCGGAATAGGTCTGTTATTATCTTTATCTTAGCTAATCTATAATATAAAAATGAATCGCAAAATGTGTTGATAAGCGCATAACTCAACAACGCCTGGACCAATTTGGCCAATTCGTTGTGTTCTTTGAAGTTCAAAGATGGTTTTTACGGGGAGAAAAATTCTAATAATTGCCGGAAATAAAATAAAAACAGCCCTTTTCTTTTTCCCATACAAAAGTTTTCTAACTAAAACGTAGAGCTTTATTGCTATTGTATAAGCTATTTTTGCTTTGTGTAGGGTAGGGTAGTGTAGCCTAGGGTAGGGAAGTGTAGCGTAGGGTAGGGTAGTGTAGGGTAGGGAACGTAGGGTAGGGTCGGGTAGGGAAGGTAGTGTAGGGTAGTATAGGGTGGTGTAGGGTCGGGTAGGGAAGGGTAGGTAATGTAAGGTAGGGTGGATAACTGTTTGGTGTTTTTATGACAAAACAAAGTTTGCCGGGTCAGCTAGTATTATATAAATATTGTAATTTGTGAGGTTGTTTCTATGTGTAGGGTAATCTCTAGAACCGCTACACCTATTTGATAAAATCTTTCACCATTTGAAAGGTACATTATTCTTAAAAAACAAAATAAAGAGAGAGTTCGAATGTTTTTTTTTTATTTAGTTTGTTTAGACATGTATCTAAACAAATTAATAAAATTGCAGTGTCTGTTTCTAATATTAAAATAATAGCTTTTTAATAAATGTATAAACGGTACCTAAAACAAATCTCAAGAACAATGTTTAAACAATTTCGTCTGTCTGTTTGTTTGTGCCGGCTAATCTCCAAAACGTATGGACCGATTTTGAAAAGAGTTTCAATGGCTGATAGCTGGTGTTATAAGGAGTAACGTAGGCTACTTTCCTTTTAGAAAAAAATAAAGGGACCGCCCAAAAAAAAATTGACACCATTTTTAGGGTTCCGTAGCCAAATGGCAAAAAACGGAATCCTTATGGATTCGTCATGTCATGTCTGTCCGTCCGTCTGTTGAAACTTGGTAAGTAGATGTATTCTGTGACCGCATTAAGATTTTCACACAAAAATAGAAAAAAAAACAATAAATTTTGAGGGTTCCCCATACTTAGAACTGACACTCGAATTTTTATTTTCATCCAACTCATACGTGTCTATCGATAGGTCTTCAAAAATGATATTGAGGTTGCTATTTTTTTTTTTTTTTTAACTGAATAGTTTGCGCGAGAGACACTTTCATAGTGGTAAAAAGCCCCCCCCCGCCCCCCCACTGTAACTTCTAAAATAAGATAATGATAAAACTAAAAAAAATACATGATGTACATTACCATGTAAACTTGGATGGTGGATGGATTGGTCTTTAAAAATGATATTGAGGTTTCTAATATCATTTTTTTCTAAACTGAATAGTTTGCGCGAGAGACTCTGCCAAAGTGGTAAAATGTGTGCCCCCCCCCCTGTAACTTCTAAAATAAGAGAATGATAAAACTAAAATAAATATATGATGTACATTATTATGTAAACTACCAGCGAAAATTGGTTTGAACGAGATCTAGTAAGTAGTTTTTTTTAATACGTCATAAATCGTAAACCGCAATTTACAAAGTACGGAACCCTTCGCGCGCGAGTACGACTCGCGCTTGGCCGGTTTTTTGTTTCAATGTTATTGGCGCGGCAAACAGCTAGCAACAACAAATCCAGGTTTATAAAAAACACATTGTATTAAAAATTATTTGAATTTGTTTATACAGAAGCTGAACGTGCAAACGAGTCGTGCGCGATATTCACTCCGGTACAAGAGTGGTTGCTCGGCGTGTTCCACTCGTGGTGCGAGATCTCAGCCCTCATGTTCACTCTGCGAGGGACCAACATGTAAGTGTACTGGCTGGGAGAGGTACCGGCGCCTTCACCATATGTACCTCTGAGACTATTACCAAATAATACGCGTTGTTGCGGTCAATATACAGATTGTTCGGTACAATTTTTGCAACCGAACAGCTCAGCACTATTGCATGCGTGCATTTCCATAAACGCTTGTAATGCAACTAGCGTCAGTTAGCGTGTGTTCGGATACCAATCGCGTGACTCAAATCAAATCCGGCTCGAAGGACCAAAAAAAAATGTACTTAGTTCAAGTGCTCGATGATTGTTCTGTACACTTGAAATGATGGTAACCCGGGGATAATGAATTAAACCACCCGTGTTGAATGATCGCGCGTATGCAAACGCTGATGTAGCTTAACCTAATTAATATTATGAAATGTGCGGGTTCACCGTACACCATCTTAGTGCTATGTTTGCGTGTTCAATTTGTGTTCCTAGGCTTCTTGTGTGTCTGTGATCAACACGGGTAAATCAGGCGACTTTGATGGTTATACTGGGATTTATTACTTAACAATAAAGCGTTTACAATATTTTAGTTGAATATTTAAATGAGAATGATAGACGTTGAGCGTCCGTGCAGTGGTTTATATAGGTGTGCTTCAGCGCCATCTGTTGTGGTTTCTTGACATCACGTGACGTGATCGATGCGGTGCTCGGCGATAGTATTGCCCTTGCTCTTTGGTTGGAGCTTCTCACGCGCTCCGATAGATGGCTCTTAACATTCCGGCGGGCCTTGAGAGAATCCCTCTCAACATCACACGTCACAGCTCACGTCGTGTCACGCGCCGAGCATCGAACCTGGCACCTCAGCGACTGGAAGTGGGCAAATCTTGGAGAATGCCCTGTGTATGACGCCCGTGGCCGTCCGAATGACAGCAACCCTTGGTACGCCGTCACTGCCTGAAATCAGAGATATTATGCGTCCTAACCGCCATTTCAGCGGCGGGAGGTTATCGTCCTTTATGACAACCAATGTTCCAGTTTGCAAGTCTTCAGTTTTCTGTTGCCATTTAGTACGTTTCTGAAGCTCTGATATGTACTCTGTAGACCATCTCCTCCAAAATGTCTGCCTCAACTGTTCAACTCGCTGGTAACGATTGAGTGTGTGCGTGGTTGCAGCGGTAACATCACTCTCTGCAGGTGCAGTCAGCGGCCGGCCAATCGTGAAGTGGGCAGGAGTGAGTGGAGAGTAGTCGTTGGGGTCTGAGGATAAAGGACACATAGGGCGGGAATTCAGGACAGCTTCAATTTGTACCAAAACCGTGCTGAACTCCTCATAAGTCATGTTAACATTTCCTACCACACGTGTCATATGGTGCTTACAGGACTTGATCCCAGCTTCCCATAAACCACCAAAATGAGGCGCGTAAGGGGGAATGAATTTAAATTGAATGTGATTATCTGAAGCGTAATCAATGATAGACTGAGAATTATTCATTAAAAAATCTGAAAATTCACGAGCTGTTCCTACAAAGTTACGTCCATTATCGGAAAATATTTGATAAGGTTTTCCTCTCCGGGAAATAAATCGTTTAAGTGCTAAAATATAACTCTGTGAAGACAAACTAGTAACTAGTTCCAAGTGTATCGCTCGAGTTGAAAAACATATAAATAGACATAAATAACATTTTTCTAGTCTGGAACCCCTACCCTTCTTATTTAAAATAAATAAAGGTCCAGCATAGTCTACTCCACAGTTTATGAAAGGAAAATTTGCAGTTACTCGTTCAGTAGGTAAGTTACCCATGATTGGTTGTACTATTTTACCTTTCAAACGACAACATGTGACACACTGGTTAACGACCTTTTTTGCTAAGTTTCTACCGCCTAGTGGCCACCAATTATCTCTGATATGAGATAAAATTAATTGAGGCCCAGCGTGTAATAATTTTAAATGTTGACTTTGAAATAATAAATAGGTAAAGATATGTTTACTACACAATAAAATGGGGTGCTTTTTGTCATATGAAAATTCAGAATTAACTAATCTACCCCCGACTCTAATGATTTTATCAGCATCTAAAAATATATTTAAACTGTAAATATTACGTTTTGATTTATTTATATTATGATTATTATGAAGCGCATTGTATTCTTCAGGAAACGACACTATTTGTGCCTGTCTTACTATAAACAATAAGGATTTATCAAGTTCTTCTACTGATAACGGCCCGTGTAACCGCTCATCAATAGATTTTGTTCGTATATTATGTATAAAACGCATTACATAAGCACAAGTTCTTTGTAATCGATTTAGTTTGGAAAATCGGCTGAAATTAATGATAGGTAGATTGGAATCGCTACTACACAACAAGTTTGTAGTGGGAAGTTTTAACTCGGGCAAATCATTTAAGTTTTGTAAAATATTATTTTGATTTTGTGACCATTTTATGCTATTTTCAAATAAAAAGGTGGGTCCGTTCCACCATAAAGTTGCTGAACTTAATTCATTTAAAAGTACTCCACGGGAAACTAGGTCAGCTGGATTATTTGACGAGTTTACATGCAGCCAAATTGTGTTGCTTGTCAACTCATTTAATTCAACAACGCGATTCTGAACAAAAGTCTTTAACTGTTGTGGTGACATTTGCAACCATCTGAGAACTATAGTAGAATCTGTCCAAAAAACAACATTGTCAAAGTTCAATCGAAGTGATTTAATTATTTTATCATACAACCTAGCTCCCAATAGTGCACCGAATAACTCGAGCCGTGGAATGCTAACCGGTTTCACTGGCGCGACGCGGCTCTTCGAACATAATAATCTCACCGTTATGACGTCATCATTACTATTGCACGTCCGAACATAAGCGCACGCCCAATCAAGTTTACATAACCATAACTTTTGTAATATTATTTTGCCAATAATTATAAACGGGCTTAACAAACCGAGAGGGTCATAGATCTGTGAAACAATTGAAAGAATTTGTCGTTTACTAACATTATTACATTCAAAATTGACCTTTGATGTGAAGTGAAATTCGTCTCTTTTGTTAAACCAACCTAAACCAAGAGTATTACTGGAATAACTTTCATCTAAAGATAAATTTTTTGAATTATCAAAAGTTATGTTATCATTTAAAATATTTTCAGGCGAATTAAATGTCCATTTCCTTAAGGGAAAACAACCAGATAAACAAGTTTCAGATACGCCTTTACATATGTGTGATAACCTTTCAATAGAATCTGAACCATCATTATCTTAAGGTCATCTACATAAAAATCATTTAATATCGTACGTGAAATGTCTTCGTCCGTACAGTCAAAGCCTAGTTGTTTAATGCAACGATTGCTCAAGTACGGTGCAGACGCCGCGCCGTACCGTATGTAACAGTATTAAACCGGTACACACTGATAGGCTGTGATGGACTTTCTCGCCATAATATTAACTGTAAATCTCTTTGATTTTCATGAATTAATATTTGCCTGAACATTTTCTCAATATCTGCGCAAGCGACAAATTTATATTGACGAAAACGCAAAATTATAGAAAATAATTCGTTTTGCAATGCAGGCCCTGGCATTTGGACATCATTTAACGATTTGCCAGTTGATGTTTTTTGGCTTGCATTGAAAACTACTCTTAGTTTTGTAGTAGTACTTTGTTCTCGCAAGACACCGTGATGCGGTAGAAAATAATGAGGTGAAGTGTAGTTTTCAATACGTGTCATGTGCCCTAGGTCTAAGTACTCTTGCATAAAATCACAATACATTTTTTTATACTCTTGAGACCGTTCTAACCTGCGTTCCAATGACAAAACCCTATTTTTTGCAATATCGTAACTATCACCTAATTCATCAAGTGTATTTCGTACTGGAATGCGAACTGAAAAACGACCATCAACTGCACGTTTTGTAGTTTCAGTAAACAGCTGTTCACAATGGCGTTCTTCCTCTGTAAGATATTGTTTAGGTCTATAATTTTCTTCTAATTCCCAAAATTTACGTAACTGCTCATCTAATTGTATAGATTGCAAATGATGACATTGTATTTTGTTATTTATTGATTTTGAATTATAAACAATGCCTGAAATAATCCAACCTAGCGTGGTGTTTTGTAGGTAAGGACCTGCCGGTAAACGCATTTTACCTTCTATCAACAATTCCCAAAACACGTCAGCTCCGATTAATAAATCAATTTGTGACGGTATATAAAATAACGAATCGGCTAACTGAATATTATTTGGAATGTCTAAAGAGTTATAATGTAATGGAACTGATGGTAAATTTGAAGTTATATGTTTCAAAACTATACATTTAAAGCGAGTATTATAATCACCGTTTAATGACCTGAGCTTAATTTCGCACGACTCTGTTGACCGAGTGTGTGAATGCCCTATTCCTGTGATATGATATGTGGACTGTATCGAATCGACTTTTAATTTTTTACGTAATTTTTCTGTAATTAAACAATGTTGACTGCCGCTATCTAACAAAGCGCGAGCCTTATGATATACATTGTCACTACCTGCTATCTCCACTAAAGCTGTGGATAATAAAACAGTTTCTGACGCCTGCGTATACAAACTATTGTTCGCATACTCGTTGCGTGTCGGTTCGGCTGTATGTAAGGCCGCGTTTCCACTGACGCGGAGCTGGGCGGAGACGTGCGGAAGCGACCAATCACAGACGAGACGAGTGGCGCGATGAGTCATTTCAACCATTGTAATTGGTCGCTTCCGCACGTCTCCGCCCAGCTCCGCGTCAGTGGAAACGCGGCCTAACACTGCCGACGAGTGCGGTACGGGGTTCGAATCCGGTTGGCACTCCACGACTGATACTAATGCGCTTTCTACTTTATCATTATTGTTACTGTGCAATAAACTGTTGTGTTTTCTACTGCACTGTTTACACGGACCAAAATAACAATCTAAAGCGAAATGTCCAGCTCGTAAACAATTAACACATAACCTTTTATTATTAACGAATTCTAATCTCTCTTTAACGTTTAAATCCAAAAACTTAGTACAAGAATAAAGCGAATGATTTCCGCTGCATAATGAGCATGTGCGGGTACTTTTGGAATTCACATTGTTTTTTGTTGAAGCGAAAATATGTGATTTTTGTTGCGATTGTTGTTGAGGTTTTTACTGTTATCAAAAGGGACTTTACTATTAGAAAATGATGAAGAATTATGCGCTTTAATCATTTCTAAAGTATCAGCCTTATTTTTCAAGAATGTAATGAGATCGTCTAACTTAGTGGGTTTATGATGCTGCGTAAATAAATTATTTTTATGTTCCTCCCATTCTTTCTCAACTACTGCGTCTAATTTGGAGGTAATGATGTAAATAATAAGTGTATCCCAGTATTCTATAGGTTCCCCGAGTGTCTTTAAGGCACGTAAATTCTTTGAAACTATATCAATTAATTTCCTTAAATGAAATGAAGTCTCTTTATTTAGATTTTGAATAGTAAATAAAGACTTCACATGATTATGTACTAGCAACTTGACGTTATTATACCTCTCATTGAGCAAATCCCAAGCTATTGTGTAGTTTTCTGAAGTGCATTCTATTGATTTAATAACTTGAGCTGCCTGACCAGTTAGCGATGTACGCAAATAATGGAATTTACGAATGTCATCAAGCTGGTTGGAGTTGTGAATCATAGAAAGGTAGGTATCCCTGAACTCTAACCAATTTTCAAACGACCCGTCAAAGGAGGGTAGTGAAATAGTAGGAAGCTTAATATTTATCGAAGCTTCACACTTAGAACTAGCACTAGTTGAATCAGAAAGGCTAAAACGTTTTATTAAACCTTCTGCTTCTGCCATGGTTTCGTAATAAATATTTTCAAATGATTCACGATGTTCTAAAGGGGCGTCTAAACGGGCCATTTTTACGTCAATTTGTGGCTGCAATTATTGGCAAACATTGCCCAGCCATAAAAAAAAACATTTTAGTGCATTTTATGGCTGAGCAATCAATTGCAGGCAACATGTTGCAATATAGCTGCAATAGTATGGCCTTTGATTCAGAACCCTTTAATGAGCCACACAATCCAGCAACAATGGCCGACGAAATGACGCTCATCGCAGCCGCTTACATTGTTTTGGCAGAAAAACGAAAAAAAGGACATGAATGTGGATTCGACCCTACCTAAGTAGGCGTGACACTTTGGATTCCGTAGACAAGGAATTAATGCTGGATAAATACTTATTTAAAATTTTTACAAGAATGTCTAAGAGCGACTTCGAATTTCTTGTGAACAGAATTGGACCAAACATACAAAGTACTTCACGTCGCAGGGAGAAAGGGACGCGCATATACAGTAAAACAGAACAACAATATAGATGGCCCAGATATATTGCAGTATTTTCGATTGCGTGGCGATCGATCGGCCACACGCCGGCTACACATAAAAACATTTTGACATACCAAAAAATATGTGGCTATAATGCCGGGCCATCCTTAAAATATTGCATAGTGTGGCTGGTATTGCTAGCAATGTTGCCAGCCACAGTATTGCAGCAACAAATTGTCGTAAAATATAGCCCGTTTAGATGCCCCTTAACTGAATTGCAGTTTCACTATCTGACACCATGAGCATTTCGATGGAGCTTTGAATGCTATTAAATTCACTATATAATGATTTGGCTAATTCACTACGCAATTTTAATTCGGTTATTTGTTTATCGCTAGGACGAGAGTGGCTATGAAAAGAATTTACAAATTTTACGAACAACGTCAGTCTACCCTTGATTGAACCGCGTTTTTTATTTAATTCTCTAATTGCAGTACTATCATCAGAATCTACGCACAAATTAGGAGATTTACTACGAACGGTTACGTTTTCAACACTCATTTTGACGATTTATGAAAGTACTCACCAAATTCCTGCAAACTACGTACGTGACTCGTGAGGAAGCACAACACGGTACCTAGAGGAACAAGCACAGTTTTAGTAAAATTGAAATAGGATAAGATGGGAGAAAAAGGGAACGATTTGGCCAGACCCTTCGCTGATCCCTCGATGTGATGATGAATGATGCGGCTCTGAAGGTCCAATGTTTGCGTGTTCAATTTGTGTTCCTAGGCTTCTTGTGTGTCTGTGATCAACACGGGTAAATCAGGCGACTTTGATGGTTATACTGGGATTTATTACTTAACAATAAAGCGTTTACAATATTTTAGTTGAATATTTAAATGAGAATGATAGACGTTGAGCGTCCGTGCAGTGGTTTATATAGGTGTGCTTCAGCGCCATCTGTTGTGGTTTCTTGACATCACGTGACGTGATCGATGCGGTGCTCGGCGATAGTATTGCCCTTGCTCTTTGGTTGGAGCTTCTCACGCGCTCCGATAGATGGCTCTTAACATGCTACTTTAGCTTAAATTAACTATTTAACAGTTTACTAGTATACAATATAACCTTTAAAACCATAATTATATTCCGTATCATTTAACCTAATCTAAAGTCAACCAAATCGACCAACTCAGAGTTTAGGGCGGGCACAGGCCACACAGAAATGGCGTCGGGCGCGGACGGCTTCCAGTTCCATTCAAATTTCATACAAAAGGCAATAAAGCGCAATTTGATCAGGCACGGACGCAGAAATGACGCGTCATAACCACGTCCGAGCAAAGACATACCGTGTGTCCTAAATTGCGCTTTATTTCCATGCATTTTGTATGAAATTTGATTGACATTGGAAGCCGTCCGCGCCCGACTCCATTTATATGTGGCCTGCGTCTAGTGCTAAACCAAGCAGGCGCTAAATTCTACACAGAGTGAGTTTTTTAAGTGAGCGTGGATGGCTAAATCTAAAGCTATGAGGAATAGCGAAAAACGCTCAAAGGAGTCTTTAGGCCGATTTTGATGAATTGGAACCGTTGAATTTGAAAAAGTTAACCCTTGCCTTAAGATTGCCGTAAGTAATTACTTTACAGAATTTGATCCTTATTAGTGTCACTATTGAATGGTTTAAAAATACAGCATGTGTTTTTTTTTCTTCAAAATCAACGGGTTTGGTCGGCTAGGAATATTGACCTTTTAAATAATATAATGATGCAGTTTTTGTTTTCATCAAAATCGGCCCCGTGAATTCTTTAAGTGTTTTTTGCTATTATTGACCCACTTGAAAAACTAAGCCCTGTATTAGATTGATTACCTTTTTAGCTTGTTTAAAAAAAAAATCCTAACAATTATTCTGTGTCTTCTCTTCCGCAGGAGTGTAGAAATGGTGACAGAGGAGTGGGTGTACCGCGCGCGCTTCGGGTGTCACTGTCGCGTCTGCCTGTGCCTCGCTAACAACGCAGACGCGCTGTACGCCTTCATACGCGACGTGGTGTGGGCGTTAGCGCACTGTGAGTACTACCAATTGTAAAAAAAAACTGGAACTAAAGCTGGCCATAGACGGACCGCATGTTGCAGTTGCGACCACACACAAGTCAACATGCGGTCGCCGCACGGCGATCTGCAGTTGCCATACTAAATTCATATCTGCAATACACGGACCGCTCGAGCTGTTCCTGAGCGGTCGGAGCAGTCGCTCTACGGTCGAGCATCGCCGTGCGGTCGATTGCTTAGAGCCGCCAGACCCACCATACACGGACCGCTACCTCAAAGATACCTTGTATGATGTTCATAATAAAGATTATTATTATTATCCCTCCCCGCTCCCCGCTGAGTACCAATCCCTTCCTCTCGGCAGGCAACCAGTTCAGTCCACTCCCACCTCACTCCCCCCACAAACCTCACTCACTCGACTCGCTTCCTTTGTTTATGTTGGTTGGTTGTTCGTTTGTCATCCAATTCTATCTGTGTATTTGTGTGTCTGTCTGTGGCATCATAGCGCCTAAACGTATGAACCGAGTTTTGATTTAGTTTTTTTGTTTGAAAGGTGATTTTGTCGAGAGTGTTCTTAGCTATGTTTGAATAAAATCGGTTCAGCCGTTCAAAAGTTATGGGCCGTTTTACTGTTTGAATCGGGGTGTTTTCGCAAGATAAATGTGTCGGGGGTTTTTTAAATTTTGTAATTTTACTTGTGTCACTGTTCAATTCACTGTTGTAGTTCCAGATACATTCGTTTTCTTTAATTTTATTAATAAACAATTCGTCGTCAATATTTTCGAGAACTTTCGCCATTTTGGATGACAAACGAACAACCAACCAACATAAACAAAGGAAGCGAGTCGAGTGAGTGAGGTTTGTGAGGGGAGTGAGGCGGGAGCGGACTGAAATGGTTGCCTGCCGAGAGGAAGGGATTGGTACTCAGCGGGGAGCGGGGAGGGATAATAATAATAATAATCTTTATTATGAACATCATACAAGGTATCTTTGAGGTAGCGGTCCGTGTATGGTGGGTCTGGCGGCTCTAAGCAGTCGACCGCACGGCGATGCTCGACCGCAGAGCGACTGCTCCGACCGCTCAGGAACAGCTCGAGCGGTCCGTGTATTGCGGATATGAATTTAGTATGGAAACTGCAGATCGCCGTGCGGCGACCGCATGTTGCAGTCGGTCTCGACTGCAACATGCGGTCCATCTATGGCCAGCTGGGTACTAACCGCTTGCATTGGCCGCTAGTCTGGAATTTGGACTGGAGGATTATAATAATGTATATTTGTTCCCAGGCGGCAGCACCGTGGGCACGGCGGCGCGCGTGCTGCGGGCGCTGCGGCCGCGCGGGCGCCTGGAGCCCGAGCGCTGGGAGCGCGCCGCACTGCGCCGCGCTGCTGCGGCGGGCGGCGAACAAGGTACTCTACTGTACATCTCATAATCATCACACTTTTTCAATGTTTATTTATTTATACCATTCCCCCTCTAAAAAGCTTATTTTATTCACTGAAAACAGTGAATAAAAAGCACTTTTAATCACTGTTTTGGTGTTTGAATTTGGAACACACCAATGTATTAGACCTCCATCTCAATGCTATGTTACCTCCTTGCGCAAAAAATACTCGATACGAACTTCTTGTGCAGAGAATATTCGACTTTCAAACTCCTTCTTCGATTTTAATTTTGAGTTTTTTATATTTAGGATTTTAATAAAGATTTTGATCTTAGTCTAGGATATTTATTGAATACTATTTGATTGTAATTCTTATATTAATTGCAATGGTGTTTAATTAACTATAATTATGTATCGTAACGGAGGTGGTCACTGGACCCTGAAACACAGGTGCTGGTGCTAGGTCAGGGGTCAGGGTTTCACATTTTTTGTAAATTTTTAAGGATAAATTCATTTATTTATTACTCGTAATATGCCTTGTGCTTTTCGCTTAGATCTTTCTTTTTCTCGAAGTCATGGTATAAAATATAGTATGCAACTCTTGAATAAAACGGATTTATGTCGAGGGCCATGAATCACTCGCGTCGCTCATGATTCTAACACTTGAATCACTCGCTATGCTCGTGATTCAATCATCATGAATCACTCCCTACGGTCGTGATTCAGTCGTTAGAATCCTTCACTTGCTCGTGATTCATCTATGGCCCTCGCTTTAAATCCGTCTTTTATTCACTAGTTGCATAATATACTATTATACCATTACCCCCCTCTAAAAAGCTTATTTTATTCACTGAAAACAGTGAATAAAAAGCACTTTTAATCACTGTTTTGGTGTTTGAATTTGGAACACACCAATGTATTCGAACTCCATCTCAATGCTACATAACCTCAATGCGCAAAAAAAATTCGATGCAAACTTCTTGTGCAGCGAATACTCGACTTTCAAACTACTTCTTTGATTTTAATTTTGTGTTTTTTTATATTTAGGATTTTAATAATGATTTTGATTTTAGTCTAGGATATTTATTGAATACTTATTTGGATTATAATTCTAATATTAGTTGCATTGGAGTTTAATTAATAATAATTATGAACGTAACGGAGGTGGTCACTGGTCCCTGAAACACAGGTGCTGTTACCTAGCTCAGCTTCAATTTAAACCATGGGGTAACACATTTTTTGTAAATTTTGAAAGTAATAAAACATTTATTTATTATTGTTCCATGTGCTTTTCGCTTAAATCTTTCTTTTTCTCATAGTCATGGTATAAAATATAGTATGCAACTCTTGAATAAAACGGATTTATATCGAGGGCCATGAATCACTCGCGTTGCTCAGGATTCTAACACTTGAATCACTCGCTATGCTCGTGATTCAATCATCATAAATCACTCCCTACGGTCGTGATTCATTTGTTAGAATCCTTCACTTGTTCGTGATTTATCTACGGCCCTCGCTTTAAATCCGTCCTTTATTCACTAGTTGCATAATATACTATTATTTATTAAAACTTCATGCACCATACACGTACATAGGCGGACTTAATGCCTGACGCATTCTCTACCAGTCAACCAAGGGTGGTGGAGAGATAACATGGCAGGTGCATAAAAAAAGTTATAAAAGTAAAATGAGGGGTACAATAGTAGATATATATAGCTAAAATAAACTCACTTATATATTTACTATAATAAATACTATAAATATATATACATCAAGTAATAGAAAGGCGTTTTATTGATACGACTCTGCTTATCGTGTAGAAAATAATTCCGTAATTTCCGCTTAAATGCATACTACAGAGAAGAATGGACTGAATCTTAAAGGAAGAATGAATAAAATCAGAAGTATAAGACAGGCAAAGTAAGAGAAGATTGTTAGACGAATGTAGATTCCTAGAGTGTGAAGTACACAGATATTGAAAGTGAGGTATGAGATAAGAAGGAGGAGTAGGACGGGGAGTAGGGAGGGTAGTTCACACTGCAGGGGCACAAGCCTTTTCTCTGTGAGAGGGAATAGGCCTCTTAATCCACCACGTGGGCCTAGTGCGGGTTAGTGGATGTCACATGTATTCGAATTTATGGTTCTAGATTATAGAACATGCCGGTTTCCTCACGATGTTTTCTTTCACCCTTAAGACGGTACCCTGACCAAAAAATCGGCATGAGATATGAGCATTCCTATTGGTCTAGCGGCACTGGTGGCGCATGAATTACAGTAGTGACTACGCCCAGATTTTAGAATAAAATCTTTATAAAATCGAAATTAGAACTTTTGAAAAAAAAATACAACAAAAATGTTCGTTATTAAATTGTCTATCCTGAGTGTTAGTACAAAAAATAATTAATGAACACTTTACGAGAAAATGCATAATATCTATAATTATTTCTCATTTTTATGTATTTTTTTAAGGAGTTTAGTTAAATATATACAACATTAAAAAAAAAAAAACTAAATCTACCATTTTAGAATCAATATTATGTAGAAATTTAATGTATTTTTATTAATTGATATTTCTTTTTAAATAACGAGTAGATTGCTCCTAAAAACAGCACAAAAACGGCTTGCGCGGCGTTTTGCTCGGGGTACCGCCTTAAATAATTTACTTAAAGTAAACCGCCTGCCTGTGATTCGAATCCACGGCCTACGACACGTAAGTCGGGGCTGTTACCACTGAGCCACGACTGCATCTGCATAATACAAGCTTTTATTCAACTTGCCTTGTTAGTTCTAGTATACAATGTAAAACAGAATTAACGTGAATACATGAAACTGGTAATTCTACTCGTCATTATGAAGAGCTTCGACTGTGGGATCAATCTCACCAACACTCAAAGAAGGCGATCCAATTATTGCACGGGGGTGCATAAAAAATAATTGGTCCGCCATATGATATGCGTCAAATAGAACCGTCGTTTGCTCAGAGAAGTACGCGCGAAAACGCTTTAATAATTTTAATATGTTTTTTTTCTGCAGGAGCATCGATAATACACGAACAGCTCACCAAGCTAGCCGCTCAAAGTGACATAACTCGACAGATAGTCCATGACGTATGCATGTGTCGACAGTTTGACAAGCCCATGGAGAAAGAGTACGTATTCCGTTATATCAAGATCAATTAATAATTCATTATTTATTTATTATTATATCAAAATCACCTAGCCTTGTATGCATAGATATAATAAACAAGGAGATATGCCCAGTAGACGAAATATATCGGCAACCTGTGTCTCCAGTTTGCCCCTACCACACGGCAACTACTACACATGCAGTACAGAAAAAGCAATAGACACGCAGTCGCGCACACACCCGCAACTCTTAAATCAGAACGTACTACACAATCAAATATAAACCTTATCTCATCAAACACAGCGTGTATTTAGCATGCTCCGTACAACTTACCCACACAAAAACATCTACACAATCACATCACTAACTCGTCGCAAGAAGCAGCGGCCGTACTACGCGATGCATCCGCTTAGTAAAGTATCGTTTTGTGATTTTTACATTGCTTGTCCAGTCACTTAGCGACGAACTTAGCTAGTGGTTAAGGAGCAATGTATTTATTGCAAAAATAGAACAGTCGCTGTGATATTTTGAAACATGATTTTGGACATGGGCACTGTGACCACGTCGCGCAGACACCGACACGCCCCCTTGCCACTTCTCCTGTATTTAATATTTCTATGCTTGTATGTTTAACGGGCTGCTGTCCGCAACTCCAACGTCCAAGCGCGTATTTTGCGTACGGGTGGTATATTTTTTTTTTTATCCTCTTTAGGCTCGCGCTTGACCACGATCTCACCTGATGGTAAGCGATGATGTGATCGACGGTGAAGCACGCTTGCCTAGAAGTAACCTATTCACTCTTGACTTAAAGATACCTAGATTGTAGCTATCGGGAAACAGACTGCGGCAGGGAATTCCACTCCTTAACTGTACGCATAATGAGAGTGTCCCCAAAACGTTTAGTGCGTATGGGTGGGATGTCCACCATGTACCGATGACGCATCGCCGTACGTCTGGTAGTCCGATGATGAAACGGACTAGGTGGAATTATATCGTGCAATTCCATCGCACACTCCCCGAAATGCAACCGATAAAAAACCGACAAGCTGGCAACTCGGCGACGATGTTCAAGGCCTTGGAGCTTTGACTTGACCAGTGCCTCATTGCCGATGGGTCTCTTGGCTCGCTTTTCGATCGACTCTAGTGCATCAAGCTGATATTTGGCAGATCCGTCCCAGAGATGAGAACAGTACTCCATGCATGATCGAACTTGCGCTTGATACAAGTTGAGGAGCTGTTCTGGCATGAAATACCTTCTCACCTTCGCAAGGATCCCCAACTTTTTGGCAGCCAGCTGAGCCTTTGCCTCAATGTATGGGCCAAAATTGAGAGTCGATGTCAACGAAACACCAAGAAGCTCAAGATGGTCCGTTAAATTAATATTGCCTTAATTTATTCAACAGGTACGCTGTGGAGAGGTTTTGCAAAATATTGGAGAACTTCAAAGCTGCATCTACTATCACGTTTAAGGTAAATTCATCCATACCGATATTATTAACTAGCGGACGCCTCGCGGGTTCACCCGCATAGTTTCCGTTCCCGTGGGAATACCGGGATAAAAAGCAAGTAGCCTATGTCACCCGGGGATAGTGTAGCTTCACAACGGTGAAAGCATTTTTAGGGTTCTGTAGCCAAATGGCAATAAACGGCACCCTTATGGATTCGTCATGTCTGTCTGTCCGCCCGTATGTCACAGCCACTTTTTCCCGAAACTATAAGAACTATGCTTTTGAATCTTGGTAAGTAGATGTATTCTGTGAACCCCATTTTCACACAAAAATAGAAAAAAATTACAATAAATTTTGAGGGTTCCCCATGCTGAGAACTGAAACTCAAATTCTTTTTCATCAAACCCATACATGTGGGGTATCTATAGATAGGTCTTCAAAAATGATATTGAGGTTTCTAATATCATTTTTTTCTAAACTGAATAGTTTGCGCGACAGACTCTTCCAAAGTGGTAAAATGTGTCCCCCCCCCCCCCCTGTAACTTCTAAAATAAGAGAATGATAAAACTAAAAAAAATATATGATGTACATTACCATGTAAACTGCCACCGAAAATTGGTTTGAACGAGATCTAGTAAGTAGATCGAGAAGTTTTTTTTTTAATACGTCATAAATCGTAAACCGCAATTTATCAAGTACGGAAGTACCCTTCGTGCGCGAGTCCGACTCGCACTTGGCCGGTTTTTTAATAGTTTTTTTTGTATGAATTCAGCGACAGCGTAACCATCGGTTTACGTCTAGGCTTCCTCGGGAGATTAATTATTGCAAATGGGCCCTATAGTTTCGTGCAGGAGAGGTTTTCCAAGCTTTTATTTAATATGTTTGTATGTATGGGTTAACCCTCAGTTTCCCAGCTCAAAATTATCGGAGAATTAATGTGACAAATTGTCAAGCACGCGTTATCTCCTGTGATTGGTTGAATGAATTTTCAACAGCCAATGACAGCAGATAACGCGTGCTTGACAATTTGTCACATTAATTCTCCGATAATTTTGAGCTGGGAAACTGAGGGTAAATCTTGCAATTGAATTTCAAAACAGTTATTTCCAACCGATTGAGTTGAAAATTGCCATAAACAGTTGGTTTCGGTGAAAATGCACGATTAGCTAAGTGACGTTGTTTTTAATCCTATATGGCTGACCAATTATTTTACAATGCATGTCCTCGAAAAGAGCGGTTTTCCAAGCAGCCTAACTGTGCGGAAAGTGTCACTTTTTTTCACTAGTGCTTTTTACTTTCCTGTACTTTTTTAATTTTTAACTCCAACGTCAGCCCGACGCATAGAGTTTTTATTATTTGATTTTTTTTAAAAAAATTAGTTATGTACAGATTATCTTTCATATAAAAGGTAAAATAAAACTAATACTTTATTTTAGGCGTTTTTAATTACTCTAGATTTAGATTTTGATCAATAAATTAATTTTAAATATTCATTAAATATGTTTGGCAGAACGTATATTTTGCTCGTGCCTTATTGCGTTACGATGTGACAACTATTCGCACATGCGCAGTAGATATGCCCGAGGAACTATTAGTTAATCTGTGGATATGCTGAACGCGCTTGAATAAGCCCACCATTTTATTAATTTCATTTTATTAATTTATTTATTTCCTCGCACAATGCATAGTAAAATGTTGTATGATACACGTACGTAAGATGATTTCCGACTCGTGTCGATTTATCCACTCATCGGAAATCACCTACCTTCCGCACTTGTAGCATAAATAACTATTTTAGGCATCCCAATGATATAGGTATCAAATAAAAAGTTTTTTTTTTAATGTTGCCTATGTTTTTGCGAGCAATGTACCCACTGTTACTTGAGTTTGGCATATGTCTATTTATTTATTTTATTTATTTATTTATTTAACCATTTATGCACACACACACATATACAGAAAAGAAGGAGGAACAGAAAAATAGGTACATAGGTGATGCTTATTTCTAATGAAATCTCTTCCAGCATACCTGCGAATGGAAAGATGAAAAAAGAGATGTAGACATTGTGTGTAGAAGGGAAAAATAAACACATAACACAATTAAGAGCTAATAATAATCATTAGATACATTTAAAATATACTGTCATAAATATACATACAAATAAAATAAATATTATAACAATAACTACCTACCTACAATATATAAAAAAGGTAATAATAATACAGAACTATATGCAACTATGATGGAATGGAAAGGTAGGGTCTTTTCACTTCTCTCTTAAAAATGTCCTATGTATATGAAAGAAAAGTCGAGCATGGCCTTTTCTATTTCATTTTGGGTGACTTTAGCCTTCTGATAAGGCCCAATATGAATGTTCTATGGAACTAAAAAGTTCTCGAGTGGCGACCATTGGAAGGCCTACTGGTGGACCAATTTCCTAGTTAAGCCTGCGGCAATCCGCTGGATGCGAGACGCATGAGGCCGGTCGATATGGCCACGCTTGGGGGAAGGTCTATGTCCAGCAGTGGGTGTCTTTCGGTTGAAGCAATGACGGCTATATTTTCGTGTTCATAGCGAACCTTACTGCCAATTTCGTCTGGTAGGTTGTGTATACTGCTTCCTAAAGAAAATCTATCTATATCTATAATATAAAAATGAATCGCAAAATGTGTTGGTAAGCGCATAACTCAACAACGCCTGGACCAATTTGGCCAATTCTTTTTTTTAAATGTTCGTTGAAGTTCAAAGATGGTTTTTACGGGGAGAAAAATTCTAATAATTGCCGGGAAAAAAATAAAAACAGCCCTTTTCTTTTTCGAATACAAAAGTTTTCTAACTAAAACGTAGAGTAAATTTGAGCTTTATTGCTATTGTATAAGCTATTTTTGCTTGGTGTAGGGTAGGGTAGGGTAGTATAGGGTAGGGTAGTGTAGGGTTGGGTAGTGTAGGGTTGGGTAGTGTAGGGTTGGGTAGTGTAGGATAGGGTAGGGTAGTGTAGGGTAGGGTAGTGTAGGGTAGGGTAGTGTAGCGTAGGGTAGGGAAGGTAGTGTAGTGTAGGGTAGTGTAGGTTAGTGTAGGGTAGTGTAGGGTAGTGTAGGGTAGTGTAGGGTAGTGTTGGGTAGTGTAGAGTAGTGTTGGGTAGTGTAGGGTAGTGTAGGGCAATGTAGGGTAGTTTAGGGTAGTGTAGGGTAGTGTAGTGTAGTGTATGGTAGTGTAGGGTAGTGTAGGGTAGTTTAGGGTAGTGTAGGGTAGTGTAGGGTAGTGTAGGGTAGTGTTGGGTAGTGGAGGGTAGTGTAGGGTAGCGTAGGGTAGTGTAGTATAGTGTAGGGTAGTGTAGGGTAGGGTAGTGTAGGGTCGGGTAGGGTAGGGTAGGTAGTGTAAAATGTTAGGTGTTTTTATGGTAAAACAAAGTTTGCCGGGTCAGCTAGTCTATAATATAAAAATGAATCGCAAAATGTGTTGGTAAGCGCATAACTCAACAACGCCTGGACCAATTTGGCCAATTCTTTTTTTTAAATGTTCGTTGAAGTTCAAAGATGGTTTTTACGGGAGAAAAATTCTAATAATTGCCGGGAAAAATAAAAACAGCCCTTTTCTTTTTCCCATACAAAAGTTTTCAAATCTAAAACGTAGAGTCAATTTGAAATTTATTGCTATTGTATATGCTATTTTTGCTTTGTGTAGGGTAGGGTAGTGTAGGGTAGGGTAGTGTAAGGTAGGGTAGGGTAGTGTAGGGTAGGGTAGGGTAGTGTAGGGTAGGGTAGTGTAGGGTAGGGTAGTGTAGGGTAGGGTAGGGTAGGGTAGTGTAGGGTAGGGTAGTGTAGTGTAGAGTAGTGTAGGGTAGTGTAGGGTAGAGTAGTGTAGGGTAGGGTAGGGTAGTGTAGTGTAGGGTAGTGTAGGGTAGGGTAGTGTAGGGTAGGGTAGTGTAGGGTAGGGTAGGGTAGTGTAGGGTAGGGTAGTGTAGGCTAGGGTAGTGTAGGGTAGGGTAGTGTAGGGTAGGGTAGTGTAGGGTAGGGTAGTGTAGGGTAGTGTAGGGTAGGGTAGTGTAAGGTAGTGTAGGATAGGGTAGGGTAGTGTAGGGTCGGGTAGGGTAGGTAGTGTAAGGTAGGGTAGTGTAGGGTAGTGTAGGCTAGGGTAGTGTAGGGTAGTGTAGTGTAGGGTAGGGTAGTGTAGGGTAGGGTAGTGTAGGGTAGGGTAGTGTAAGGTAGTGTAGGATAGGGTAGGGTAGTGTAGGGTCGGGTAGGGTAGGTAGTGTAAGGTAGGGTAGGTAGGGTAGATAAATGTTTGGTGTTTTTATGGCAAAACAAAGTTTGCCGGGTCAGCTAGTTATATAAAAATGAAACCCGTTTTCCTTGGTCACGGCATCACGCGTGAATGGCTGGACCGATTTCACTAATTCTTTTTTTGTTGTATTGGTTATTATTAGGAGAAGGTTCTTACGGAAAAAAATACTAAGAAAATCTCTCAGAAATATTGAAAAATATACATTTAATTTTGCATATTTAAAAAAACGCGCGTAACGAATGTCTAATGTCATTCACAGCCATAGACTATATTGAAAGAGCATTGTTTGTTCGGAAACGTGGTTACTTAATTAAATTCTAATTAATCTACTATATAAAAATAAGTCGGGTTTTCCTCCCTGACGCTATAACTCCAGAACGCACGAACCGATTTCCGCGGTTTTGCATTCGTTGGAAAGGTCTCGGGCTCCGTGACGTTTATAGGTAGTGTAGGGTAGGGTAGTGTAGGGTAGTGTAGGGTCGGGTAGGGTAGTGTAGGGTAGGTAGGGTAGTTAAATGTTTGGTCTTTTTATGGCAAAACAAAGTTTGCCGGGTCAGCTAGTACTTAATATTATAAAGAGGTTAAGTTTGTGACGTTGTAAGGGGCAATCTTTAGATCTATTGAACCGATTTAGAAAATTCTTTCACCAGTAGAAAGCTACATTATGCCTGAGTGTATTAAAATATTTTCAAAATAATTAGAGATCTTTATGAAAATTGCAATAATGTAAGCCAAGGTAGCAAAATGTTTCCTATAAAATTCATTCTTTGGCGTGCGCTGAGAAAACTATTGATGATAGATAAAAATTATTGGTAGGTAGGTAGGGTAGGATAGGTAGCGTAATTGGGGTAGGCAGGGTAAGCAAGGTAGGCAGGGTAGGTAGGATAGGCAACGGGTAAGCAAGGTAGGCAGGGAAGGTAGGGTAGGTAGAACCAAGGTAGGGTAACCAAGGTAAGCAACGGGTAGGCAGGGCAGGCAGGGTAGGTAGGGTAACCAAGGTAGGCAACGGGTAGGCAGGGTAGGTAGGGTAACCAAGGTAGGCAACGGGTAGGCAGGGTAGGTAGGGTAACCAAGGTAGGCAACGGGTAGGCAGGGTAGGTAGGGTAACCAAGGTAGGCAACGGGTAGGCAGGGCAGGCAGGGTAGGTAGGGTAACCAAGGTAGGCAACGGGTAGGCAGGGCAGGCAGGGTAGGTAGGGTAACCAAGGTAGGCAACGGGTAGGCAGGGTAGGTAGGGTAACCAAGGTAGGCAACGGGTAGGCAGGGCAGGCAGGGTAGGTAGGGTAACCAAGGTAGGCAACGGGTAGGCAGGGCAGGCAGGGTAGGTAGGGTAACCAAGGTAGGCAACGGGTAGGCAGGGCAGGCAGGGTAGGTAGGGTAACCAAGGTAGGCAACGGGTAGGCAGGGTAGGTAGGGCAGACAGGGTAGGTGGGGTAACCAAGGTAGGCAACGGGTAGGCAGGGTAATCAGGGTGGACAAGGTAGGCAGAATAGGCAGGGCAGACAGTGTAGGTAGGTAGGTAGCCAGTTGACGGGAGCGAAGCCCCAAAGGTCAGCTAGTAAATGATAAATTAAAAGATTTTTTAAACAAGCCTTTTCGAATTCCTTTCACGAAAATGTTTCAATTGATACCCATATTATTTTGAGAGTCCGTTAGAATTAGAATTACCCTTATCATGGGGGTTTACCGAAAATGATCCGCCATATTTGGGAGTCCGCCACATTGAATTACTCATATCATGAGGGTGTACCAAAAATAATTGGTCCGCCATATTGAAGTCAGGTTTTTGTTGAGGAGTGAAGTGTGGTTTCCCTCCAGGTGGAGATGATACCAGTGGACGTGGGGTGTGCGGCTGCGGCCCACCTGGCGCGCTGGGGCTGGCTGGGCGCGGCGCGCGCGCGCCTGCAGCGCTACCTGCGCCCGCACCAGCGCGCCTCCACGCGCGCGCGCCTGGCCGACATGGCCGCGCGCAGCACGCCCATCGACTGTGAGTATACAGCCAGCACAAGTCTCAAAACAAACTTCTATAATAGAAAGGGAACTGGCGGGCAGGGTTTTTCAGCAAGCTTATTTAGGTCACGATTACGTCGGCTGCTTATATGAAGAGAACTAATCATTATCATCAGCATTTAAATGTTCCCACTGCTGGGACACAGGCCTCCTCTCTGTGAGAGGGAATGGGCCGTAATCCACCACGCGGGTCCAGTGCGGGTTTGTTGATGTCACATGTCTTCGAATTTTTGTTTCTAGAACCGCGAGTCCCAGTTTTCCAGAGCAGTGATGGTGAACTAATTTGTACATAGTCAAGTGCCTGCCTGGGTTCGAACCCACGACTTGTAAGTTGAGGCCGTTACCACTGGACCATCACTGCTCTCATGAAGAGAACTAAAAAGGTGCAAACAAGAAGAAAATCAGTCGGAGGATACATAATATTATGATTTTGATCAGTCAGCTCGTCAATATGTCGTCTACATCTTATTACTTCGCTTCATAAACAGTTGGGTGTTTCATTTTATTATTTACGTCTAGCGACTGCCTACCTGACCTTCACAACTCGGTAAGCCGGTAACACCATTCTCCTTGCTAAGACTGCTGCCAGATTTCCTGGCTTCTAAGTCCTCTGACTATCCTTAAAGGCTGTCAAAGAATATTCAAAGTACAGCCATGACGTCTCAACCAATCAGAATGCTGTATTTGCTAAAACGAATGTACGATTTCCACCAACCGGGGCGCGCCGGAGCGCATTTCACACTGTGCTAAAGGAAATTCAGACTTCTATACAATCGTCAAGTTTCATGTTTGCACGGCATTTACACTGCTTGGAACTCGGTTAGTTCCGCGCGTGTGCCGCGTCAGCCAGTCGGCTACACTCGGACGCCGCGGCAGCCGGTCAGCTCCGCTCGGCTACCGCCGCGCGCGCTCTTTTGTTGTCGCCGGCCGGCAAGTTGAATTATTCAAGT
This sequence comes from Orthosia gothica, assembly GCA_949775005.1. NCBI lineage: Eukaryota > Metazoa > Arthropoda > Insecta > Lepidoptera > Noctuidae > Orthosia > Orthosia gothica. The sequence continues at coordinate 58,804,270 of OX459034.1, read as the reverse complement.
TACGATGAACTGTAGACTGACGTGATTGATTTATTTGTTTGTTAATGGTTTTTCGTGCAAAATTAATATGGATACAGATGAAAAGCATATCTGATTTTTTCTTTAAAACTTACTGCGACACGAAAGCATCAGTAGTCGTTGAGAGCCTGAATGCGCGCGCTTGCGACGGGGTTCCAGGAGATAGTAGCCATCGGGCGGACGCGGTCGGTTACAGGTGCGTGCTCGCGCATCCGCTGCGATCCCGATTGGTGAAATCGTACATAAGTTCAGTGTAACCACAGACATAAATCTAACTAGATAACGCAAGTCCCTCCATCTGTATGAAAACCAAGCGTGCCACTTTTTCACACACAATTTAAAAACAAATTTACTTACCAATGAAAGAAAAAATTTCCAATGGCTCGACCAACTTTTTCTATACAGTCTTTACAACTCAATATGCCATTAAAAGTTATTTTTCTAGATTTCGATGGATTTCCGGTGCCGATAATGCTTAATGAAAAGCTCAGATTACGATTATTTGTCGTAATTTTAGTCCGTTTTTTGACACGCGAAGTACATACAATCGCGTCATCTAGTTAGATTTATGTCTGTGAGTGTAACTAATCGCGATTAGTTTTTTGACTATCCCTAATGGCTGTCAAAAAATATTCAAAGTACAGCAAGGTCACAAAACATTGAAAGTAACACACTTAAGACGGTACCCTGACCAAAAAATCGGCATGAGATATGAGCGTTCCTATTGGTCTAGCGGCACTGGTGGCGCAAGAATTACAGTAGTGAATACGCCCAGATTTTAGAATAAAATCTTTATAAAATCGAATTTTGGTCTTTTGAAAAAAATAATTCTACAAAAATGTTCGTTATTAAATTGTCTATCCACTAGTGTTAGTACAAAAAATAATCAATGAACACTTTACGAGGAGATGCATAATATCAATAATTATTTCTCATTTTCATGTTTTTTTGGAAGTAGATTAGTGAAATATATACTACATTTAAAAAAAAAAACTAAATTACCATTTTAGAATCAATATTATGTAGAAATTTAATGTATTTTTATTAATTGATATTTCTTTTTAAATAACGAGTAGATAGCTCCTAAAAACAGCACAAAAAACGGCTTGCGCGGCGTTTTGCTCGGGGTACCGCCTTAATTAAAATTAACTAAAATAAATTGTAGCCGAATAAAGAAATTTCCAAAAAAAAATAAAAAAAAATACGGCAGTTTTCAAATGTCGTAAAGGACATACAATGCAGTCTTGGATTTTCAGCTCTCGGATCAAAACCGACAGTTGAAAATCCAATTTCATCGACGTATGAGTTTTCCATGCAGCAGTGGAAAAGTTATAGGCTGATATTCTATTCCATACATCAATTTTCATTGCAGTGTTGTTTGTTTGTCAGTGAGCGCGTGGTCGGGGTACAAGCACCGGTGCGACTGCCTCACGCCGAGGACGCTGTGTGCTCAGCAGAGGAAGCAGTTGCTTAGGTGAGTCAACACACTACTCCATTTGAAAAGACTCCCAGGTTGTAGCTATCGCGAAATACAGACTCCAGCAGGGAATTCCTGTTGAAGGAATAAACTAGAAGAGACTAGAAGTAGCTAGTATTAAATTTTATTTAATAGAATCAAAAATAACAGTACAGTTTCTTAGTAAGAAAAATATAGATATATGACAAGATGAGACTAAAGAGTACAAGACCATAACTTTTTGTAAAAAGGTAAACACCCAATAGTTTGATTATACAACAATTCCACTCCTTACCTGTGCGCATAATGAAAGTATTCGCAAAACGTTTAGTGCGTATGGGTGGGATGTTCACCATGTATCGATGGCGCATCGCCGTACGTCTTGGAGTCCGCTGATGGATTGGGCTAGGCGGAATTAGATCATGCAATTCCATCATTCACTACCCCTAACAACGCTAATAAAATAGATGTCTATTATCAGTGGCGTCTCATCCCATACAAAGAAACTGTCCCGGCGTACTGTACTGATTATACTGATTATTTGATTTATCTATCGATATCAATTGCTTATTAGATGGTGATCTATCTATCGCCGTGGAACAGAACCGAACGCGATCGATTTACAAAAAATAATCGGTAAAATCAGATGCAAAACGCTAGTTACGACGCCAAGGTTTTTTTTTTGTATGGGAAGAGGCATCTGTATGCTAGTATTATATTATCTGTGCTATTATTTTTAATAATGAGGGTTATACTTGGCTTCATTTTTTTTGAGATTCCTTTTTATACATACACTAAGCAAAACATAAATAAAACTTTACTGTTCTTGTTCTGTTTTTTTAGCTGTAACAAATTTATTAATTATTAAAAAAATAATAGTACAGTATCAGGTAATAGGTCGGGGGCTCTTATTTAAATAAATAAATAAATTGTGTGTTATTGTTGTAGCGGACTATGGGGTCGGCCGATGTTCAGTAGCGGACATCTCAGGGCTGCTATGTAAGTATATAATTGCATCACTCCCTACTCATAATATACAAGAGAAAATCTGTATGTTATATTTGTATTCACAATCCATACTTAAAACTGAGATATCAGAAAAGTGTAAGTGAGTGTCGATGTATGTTAGTTACTCTTTACATTACACGCAAAAAATTTATATAGCGGACTCCTAAAGATGGCGGACCAATTTCTTTTTTTATGCACCCCCATAATATTTATATCAAACTAGCTGACCCGGCAAACGTTGTTTTGCCATCAAAGTAACAAAACACCAAACATTAATTTTTGGAATTCATTGTACCTACCTACTTTTATCCTACCTACCCTACCCTACCCTACCCTACCCTACCCTACCAACCCTATCCTACCCTACCTACCTACCTACCTATCTATCTTACCTACTCTACCTACCCTATCCAATCTACCATTTTTTTTGTTTTTAAACCTTTATATCTTTTTTTTATCAAATCGGTCCAGCCGTTTTTGAGTTTTAGCAAGACTAACGAACAGCAATTGATTTTATACATATAGAAGATTAAAGGGTTTTCTCTGAGGCATACAAAAAAACTTATTTTTTTGCGAATAACATAGCACAATTGGTTTTTTGACTTTGTAACATTTGTGTTGCAGTATCTCATTCTTCGGTATGATGGAAGCTGTGAACGAATTCAATGGAGCCAAGCCCGAGACCAGTGCGGAAGGTGACAAGGTAACATTATTGTTTTTTATTACTACTGTGGCCTGCCCTTATTTACAATGCAATTTTTTTTTTTTTATTAGAGAACTGTCACATTTTCGCGACAAGAGTTGTTTTTAAAATCTACATAATGTCAATTTAAGGTTACACTAGTCGAAAATTCTTCCATACAAACGTCGTCTAGAGATGACTCCACTGTTTGACGATCTACGTTCAAAATTTAAAAAAAAATTATCATTTTGTCTCATCATTATCTAGCCCTGTAGGGAAACAAAAATGTAAAATAGTATATTATGCAACTAGTGAATAAAAGACGGATTTAAAGCGAGGGCCATAGATGAATCACGAGCAAGTGAAGGATTCTAACGACTGAATCACGACCGTAGGGAGTTATTCATGATGATTGAATCACGAGCATAGCGAGTGATTCAAGTGTTAGAATCATGAGCGACGCGAGTGATTCATGGCCCTCGATATAAATCCGTTTTATTCAAGAGTTGTATACTATATTTTATACCATGACTTCGAGAAAAAGAAAGATCTAGGCGAAAAGCACAAGGAATATTACGAGTAATAAATAAATAAATGGTTTATTACCTTCAAAATTTACATAAAATGTGAAACCCTGACCCCTGAGCTAGGTAACAGCGCCTGTGTTTCAAGGGCCAGTGACCACCTCCGTTACGTTACATAATTATAATTAATTAAATACCATTGCAATTAGTATTAGAATTACAATCTAAATAAGTATTCAATAAATATCCTAGACTAAAATCAAAATCATTATTAAAATCCTAGATAACAAACTCGAAATTAAAATCGGAGAAGGAGTTTGAAAGTCGAGAGTTCTCTGCACAAGAAGTTTCTATAGAGTATTTTTTGCGCAAGAAGGCGCAAGGAGGTTATATAGCATTGAGATGGAGGTCTAATACATTGGTGTGTTCCAAATTCAAACACCAAAACAGTGATTAAAAGTGCTTTTTATTCACTGTTTTCAGTGAATAAAATAAGCTTTTTAGAGGGGGAATGGTATAAACAATATATATTTGAAAGTTAGGAGCGTCGAAAGTTCCATATTTCAACACTAATTTTAACGCATCTTTAGGCGGAAATAAATACCATAAGAAGAAGGAAAATTGCAAAACGGCTTCCATACAGGGATAGATTAGTAATGCAACAATGCAAATAATTTTATTTTGAACAGATACATTTAGTAGTTTTTTCATGATTTCTAGACTCCCAATGGCCTGTTTATAAAAGTTCGCGCGCTTGTTTTCGTCCTAAATCATCATCCATTTCGATAAAAAAATTCAATAGTGCTAATTTGTACGCGAACTAGCTTCTTACTGCTCATCACAGCATCCATCTCTTTTGCATGTGTTGTTGGATGAGATAGCATGCATTTTAACCCCGCGCATAAAATTGTTCGTGCCGTCTACTAGGAGAACCTTAAAGCTGCAGGTAAATGGCCGTCAGGCCTCCTGGCCACAATACACATGCCTGTAATGCTTATACTCCCTTTCCTGTTTTTTTTGGTCTTGGCAATCCTCATATCATTTCTCCCGCTCTGAAGTGAAGGTGAAGCGGGAGGGCGTGTCAGACTTTTACTGACTAAAACCCACCCATGTTCCTTCAGTTGCTTGCGCCAGGGCCGCGGTAACTCTCTTTCAAATTTATCTGCGACCCAGACTGGCATCGGTTCTATCAGGCCCCGTCACTTTTGCTGACATATCTTTGAGGCGCGCGTGGAACACTACGCGCCGTCGACTCGGGCCTAGTCCTTATCGGACGACGAGCTACCCATTACTCGCCATCCGCAAGCCGCTGGCCGAGAATCAGCTTGTGACTCCCAGGGCGTCTCCTGCGTTGGCTGGGGGCGTCTCCTTTACGCATGAATGCTCGCGAACGAGGAGGCAGCTTTGCATGCCTTCTCGCTCCGTACCATGACCTGGACCAGGGCCGGACGCGAGAGGACCCGATCGCCTCCACGAAGACACGGCGGTGGTCCGCCCAAGCGGGGCGGATCTCCACCGTTTCCTCGGGGTGATCCACACAAAGGTGACAAACGGGCGTTTCCGCCCGCCTTATCCTAAACAAGTACTTCCCGAAACAGCCATGTCCGGTGAGGACCTGAGTCAGGCGGAAATTGAGGACGCCGTGTCGCCCCTCAATCCGTTCCTAAAAGAGGGGCCCTATCGCCCCAATTCTGGCGTGCATAAAACCCATAGTCCCTCTTTTCCCCAAAAGACAAAGTGTCTTTCGAAAGATTCCCCCCGATAGCAAAAAAAAAATACAGTTTCTTTCATAACGAAAACCAAACCAAGGAAGTCGAGCTACTGAATGTGAGCAGCTATTTAGTTTACTATTATGTACTTTTGCATCCGCAGCCTCCAAACGAGATGAAAACGGAAACGACAAGCAGAGAATTACAACAAGGAGATGGGACGGGCGCTAAGTAAGTTTGCTGTTATATAAATCTTAATCCTACTATATTGTAGCAGCTCAGCTAAAGTGACAGCTCCCCAAATGTCAGTAAAGTCTACGAAATTAAAAATCAGTGATTAGTTACTTATAATACACTATGTTCACAGACCTCCGGAGGACGGGCCTGAAAGTGTCGAGAGCATGGGCAGCGCTGGGAGTCGCGAGAGTGTGGACAGTGGCGAGAGTGTGGAGACCGCCGACAGTGGTATGTACTGCTTCTTCTATATTGCTGAAGGACGCAGTGAAATTGCTCGCAGAACGTTTGGTCGTTGGGACCCAAAAATTCATTGGAAGGCCTCCCTCTAAGTGGACCGATGGTTGCGGGAATCTGCTGGATGCAATACGCGCAGGAGCGTATGAGGTGGCGGCGCTTGTAGGAGGCTTATGTCAAGCAGTGGACGTCTTTTGACTAAAATGATGATTATGGTTTATTATACTGTGTGTCTCAAAAAAAAGTAACTTTTTTAGATGCATGAAAAATTACAAATATATACGGGGGACGGTAGCTGAGTTCGCTCAATTCTCTCACTTCAGCGCCCGTCATCTCCGTGTCGGATAGCCCTAAGCTCCCGAGCTCGCTTCGCTCGCTCTTGGACTAATTCATTGACCATAATTATCGAATCATTATGAATATTTCTACGTAACGATTGGGCCGTTACGTAGAAATATTCATAATTACCAGACAATGTGATAAATGTAGAAGTTTCAATCAGTATTTATTACATTGCCCGAATTGAATTGACTAGATTCATAATGCCCGGGCATTATACATTATAGCCCTGATTAATCACTTGGTCCATGACATAATATACAGGGTGGCTAAAAAGTCGTGGATCAAACGCAACTAGGGGTTAGACGGGGCCATCAGCTGCAAAAAATTGTTCTACGGCAGGTCCTTAAGGTCAACCCCTGCAGAGTTATAATTTATTTTGTGTTTTTATGAGTAAATTGTCTTTTTTTAGTAATTCTTATTAAAATTCGAAAAAAATCTACACCTTTATCTTTTTTATAATTTTCACTAGATTGGTACTGATGAGTCCTTGCGTTAGACATGCTATTTATGGTTGTTTATAGGGTGTGTTGAAGAAAATATTAAGTTCTACGAAAAAAAAAAAAACTCATATCATAACTTTTTATTTACTTCGTGTGACCCTGTATTCCCACCGCACTATTCCCAAACCACTGCAACTCCTGAAAGCCAGAATCAACAGTGGCGACCACCAGAAAAGCGCCGAGGCAATGAAGCTCGACGAAGTCCCGGAGAATGAATTTACCTGTCTTGGATCCCGCAACGAAATTAATCAGAAAAGAATAACGGAGGAGTAGGAAAAATGTAAATTTCCACTTCCCTCCATATCAAGCAGGAGACAGAACAAACAAGGCCAATAGGCACAAAGGGTCATATACAACTGGGATAAGCCCAGTTGCCTAGCACCACGGATAAAAAAAAATTAGCATTAATACATATTAATGGGTCCTAACATTGTGAGCTGTTATATTTGGTTCCAATAATAGGTATGGCAAAAACGCTTGAACGCACGGAAATTTGTTCTAGTTTCCACAAGGTCCGTATAGTAAACAACTCCTGATGCAGCCTGTACATTATTCAACATAATATTACGTTCATTCTGCCAAAGAATACACTCCCATAAGATATGATGTGCAGATTGTACATATTCGCAGTCAGATGTAGAACACTGACATAAAGGCGAGGCAACGAGCTTGAAAGAAAATAATTTACTTTTAAAGTTACCATGTCCCGTGAGAAATTGGGCAACACAGTGATCCACTTCCAGCCACGTGCTGGCCAGCCGCACGCGAACGGATGGAAAGAATTGGTGGAGGTGTCGGCCCTTGATAGAATTATCCCACCTATATTGCCATTCGGATAAAAGTTCCTCCCAGACGTCAATAGGTGGTTTAAATAATCTAGAGATTTTCTCACGGTCACTCCGCGTTAAAAAGTTCGCGTCCGCGGTCTCTCGTGTGGAATAGTACATTGCAGCACGTCGCTGCACTTCAAGGTCGACCGGAAGTACACCAGCAAGTATCGGTAAGGCCTCAGTACTAACCGTCCTGTATGCTTTGCATAAGAATATCAAAGCCAAACGCTGACTTTGAAGTAATTTACGTCGTACCGCCCCTATGGTGGTCCTATCAGCCCAAACAGGCGCCCCATAGCACATACAACCCAAGTAAGTAGCCCCATAAATAGTTTTTAAAGTTAAAAAAGACAGACCCCACGTAGATTTAGATATTCTCGTTAAGGCATAGAAATTTTTTTTTGCTTTTTCACCGACTATTTTAATATGATCTATAAATGCAAAATTCCTCTCTAACACTAGACCAAGATAGCACACGGACTGCTTCCTTCTTACGGGAACGTCATTAAATTTAATAGTAGGACACGATTTAAGATTACCCTTCAAAATGAGTTGATAAGTTTTGTGCGGAGCAAAGGTCAGGCGGTTTCGATCGCCCCACTGAGATATTAATCGTAGGCAAGTGTCAGCCAAGTTCTCGAGTCCAGCTCGAGTACTTGATTGAATGAGCAGAAGACCGTCGTCCGCGTAACCGGTTAATGAACAGCCGCTAGGAAGCGGAATCGCGAGGAAATCATCAAAGCCTAAATTCCATAAAGGTGGACCAATAACCGAACCCTGAGGACATCCCATGGTGAGAGACTTCGACATGGAATGATGACCGAGTTTGAGTTTCGCGGAACCATTTAAAAAGTAAGAGTAAACTAGATTATATATATTTCTGTAGCAGCCCCGAGTTTTCATTTTAAGTAATAGCATTGGCCACCATGCGTTATCAAAAGCCCCAGAAATATCTAGAAAAATCCCAATTACGTACTTATGTTCAGATGTATTAACTATTTTCCTAACAGTAAGGGCCGCGTCTACGGTAGATTTTCCAGTAGTGAAACCGAATTGATTGTTATGAAATTTTGGTCCGTCCGGTAGCAAACGTGGAACGATAAGGCGCTCCAGGAGTTTTCCCAAAGATGGAAGTAATGTTATGGGCCGGTACGACTTAGGGTCGTCCGGGGGTTTGTCGCCACTTTTCGGGATAATTCGTATAAATCCGCGTCGCCATATACGAGGAAATACGCCCTCCGCAATACAACGGTTGTAAACGGTTAAAATCGCATCACCGGCTGTTTTACACGCTTCTATAATCATCCGATTAGATATTTTATCTTCACCCGATGACTTGTTGAGTGGTAACCTCTTGACAACGTTAATAAATTCGTCAGTGGATGGAAGGTCTGACGCTGGTGATTCAGGTGGTACAGCTGCCCACGCTCTGATTTGTTGATGGTAGTCGTTGTCACTAGCAAGCAAGTCATCAGGTATAAGAGTATTCAGCAAAACTTCAGTTGTTTCCTCAATACTGGTGGTGTGTTTATTATTTACTTTAATGTTCTGAACATACGCGAGGTCGACTGATCGATTGGCTTTAAACTCATGATATAAAGGAGACCACGGACCCTCTTTATCTAATTTTTCTACTATTTTACGCAATAAATTACCCTTAGATTTTTCCACCGATGCTCTGTAGCGGGACCTGGCAACTCTAAACGTATTTAACGCAATGGAAAGAGGGTCACCGGTGACCTTACGTTTTTTAAGCTTGTTAAGATGTTTACGCGCTCGGCGATAACTTTTACGCTGTTCAGTTAGGTAGTCACACCACCAATCACATCTACGTATATTGGTCACAGATCCACGACCAATGGCAATGTCAGCACAGTAAGTGAAAGTGTCTGACATAATTTCAGCACTTTCTTCAGCTGACAGCCCATCACGAGTGAAGTCTTTGGCGTGACACGCAAGAAGCGAGCTAAAGAATTCCCAATTAGCACCCTTACATTTATACCTGAAGTTACCAATGACATGTGACGTACCCTGAGTAAAAACCGGAACAAATTCGTACACGATCAAGCGATGATCACTACAAGACGCGTCCGGTAGGACACGCCACCTATCCAAGCGTACGTCTGCACTAGAAAGTGTGACGTCAATACAAGATTCGCCCATTTGGCTGCAAAAAGTTGGTGGTGCGTCAGGGGTATTATGAATAGACAGATTCATTTCAGCAATGAAATCTTCAACAGCGCAGCGTCGTTCATAATCCGTAGACCGAACTTTGCCATACCAAAGAGTCGAGGACGCGTTAACATCAGCGCCAACAATAACTTTGCAGCCCGCGAGCGACTGCAAGACATGACGGAGGTTATGTATATGAGGAGCAACAGGGTCTGAATATTGAAAGTAACAGCTCACAACGTAAACTTTAAAAGAAGACGATGAGACCTCCGCAACGGCACAATGGGGTGTCATAAGGTTACGCAAAGACGTTACTGTAAAGTTAGAAGAACGCGCCACGTAAATACCGGCTCGTGCTTTGCCATCCAACTGTACTACTTTGTGACGTAACCGCGCGTTTTGGTATTGTTCTTGAACAAGCACTATATCTAAGTTATAATCGATTGTTAGTTTGTCTAGTTCAGAAGTCGCCACCCTATCGTTGTGGAGATTTAATTGGCCTATGGTTAATCTATCCATTATTTTAGTAGTTGGTGTTGAGGATAAGTTGTTCGAGCCTAAGTTTATAAGTAGTACACTCGGGAGAACCACAACGATGGTTATAAGGTCTCTTAGAACGTTTACACGCTACGCACGACGGTGTATAATTTAAATTGTCCTTGTGCGGGCAGTCTTTGGTTTCATGTGCCTCAGAACAATTAGCGCAGGTAGGTGATTTATTAGTGCAGTGTTTCTTAACATGACCGAACTGTTGACAATGGACACAACGAACCACGTCGACATCATCAATGAAACGGCAAGTCGCCCAATCAATAAATAATTTGTCTTTAGTTGAAACCAAATGTTTCCTGACCGAGGACTCCAATTCAATGCCTATCCATTTCCGGCCGTTGTCTAGCGAACGCCGACGTATAATTTTGGTAGATTTAATAAAGTCGTCTTCATTTAGTGGCATCTCGTCTTTAATGTTTTGACAGAATAATGCATGCAAAAAGGCAGTATCTTCCATTGAGGATGGGACGTCCTTAACTAAAATGCGAGGCCTACGGCCTTTTGGCTTCTCAAGCCGCAAGCCAGCGGACCTAATGGCATCGACCGATTGCAATTTTTTGATCTGAAAATCGTTAGCGACACGTAACACGACGCCAGACTTTGCAGCTTTTTTAACTCCTACAATTTGAAAGCCATCACTGGGTTTTATCGCTTTCATAAGCGCTTCTTTAGTCGCCGAAGAAGTGGCGTAATCATTTGAACGCTCATCCGTGGGGTAAGCCACGAGACACGGAAGTTTGGCGCGAGAGTCGACCACGGGTGCAATTTTGGGCAAACGAAGTTTTAATTTATCAGCATATGTAATATTACTGACATCAGACTTGGCAATGTTGACACCGGTATTAAGTTTAATTTTGTCTAATTCGCGTTCCGTATTGGCTAATTTAGTTTCGTTGGCGGATGATTTTATGGCTAGCAAGGAAACAATAGCCGTTACGCGTTGAGTCATGTCCATAATAGCGGATTTATTCGCAACATTAATGCGGGACCCTTGGTCATTAACAAGGTCGTTAATTTTAGACAGGTATGCGGACGCCTGAGAAACCAAATCACAATAATCGTCATTGCTTGCATTACTGACATTTAATATCGGCGAAGACCTTTCAGTTGACTCCGATGTTGGCAGTCGTTTTAATCTATCTTCGGGTGAAATACAAGAAGGAGACATTTCACTAAATAGACGCCTGGTGACCCTGTATTACAAGTTTTGGCGCATATTACACATGGCTTTGCGTGGCTTTGATATCTTTCGAGGATGATCAATCATAGCAAGGCCAAAGCTAACCCAACCATAAAACTCGGTTAGGCCTATTTAAAAATAAACTCTGCAGGTAAATTAGACCCCCCGTAGAACAAATTTTCGCAGCTGATACCCCATCTAACCCCTAGTTGCGTTTGATCCACGACTTTTTGGTCACCCTATATAATATACTAGCTGAGCCGGCAAACTTTGTTTTGTCATAAAAACACCAAAACATTCATCTACCCTACCGTACCAAATAAAATAAAAATTTTTGTAAGAGCCTTCTCGTAACAATAACAAACACAACAAAAAAGAATAAGTGAAATCGGCCCAGCCGTACACACGTGATGCCGTGACCGAGGGAAATAATAGTCATTCATTTTTAGGGTTCCGTTGCCAAATGGCAAAAAACGGAACCCTTATAGATTCGTCATGTCTGTCTGTCTGTCTGTCTGTCCGTCCGTATGTCACAGCCACTTTTTTCCGAAACTATAAGAACTATGCTGTTGAAACTTGGTAAGTAGATGTATTCTGTAAACCGCATTAAGATTTTCACACAAAAATAAAAATAAAACAATAAATTTTGGGGGTTCCCTTACTTGAAACTAAAACTAAAAATTTTTTTTTTCATCAAACCCGTACGTGTGGGGTATCTATGGATAGGTCTTCAAAAATGATATTGAGGTTTCGAATATCATTTTTACTAAACTGAATAGTTTGCGCGAGAGACTCTTCCAAAGTGGTGAAATGTGTGTCCACCCCCCTGTAACTTCTAAAATAAGAGAATGATAAAACTGAAAAAAATATATGATGTACATTACTATGTAAACTGCCAGCGAAAATTGGTTTGAACGAGATTTAGTCAGTAGTTTTTTTTTAATACGTCATAAATCGTAAACAGCAATTTACCAAGTACGGAACCCTTCGTGCGCGAGTCCGACTCGCACTTGGCCGGTTTTATATATACAGTAGAATCCGTTTATTATGACTCCGCTTATATTGACCAACCGATTATTATGACGTAATTACACTGCGAAGTTTGGTTTTCATATAAAATTCTTTATAAAAAAGTCGGATACAATGACTTCCCTTACAGGATATGTCGCTTATTATGACCCATTTTATCATAAGAAACAAAGGAATACCTGTTAGCGGCCCTATGCTACATGAAAAGGCAAATGTTTTTGCCGCGCGTTTTGTTATTCTCGACTTCAATTGTTCTGCAAGCTGGATCAGTCGTTTTAAAGTTCGACAAAACATTGTGGCGGGAAAATTTGTAAATACTTAAGTACATATTTACATAAAAAAAGTGTCTTTTTCACAAAACGCTTTGTATGACGTCCGCATATTATGACGTGTTTGTTAATTCCTTTCGATGTCATAATAAACGGACTCTACTGTATGTCGCAAACAGGAGGGTTTCCTTCCATATACCCTCGATCTTCTGGGCATAACGTGGGTAATGCGTGCGCAAGGCGGGTAACTTATGCCGTTTCAGAGATATTCCATTGTCCAATTCTAGTAGCAAGTTGACGCGCCAATTTGTAATCACTTTCACTAGCCTGATACTTTTAGACGCAACTCCACCGGCACCAATAATCTAATTCTCTCTACTCAAGTCAACCCCGCGACCTCGCGTCTCCCTCCAAAATTGTGTGTCACGTGTCACTTTCCTCTAGGATTTAAATCCTTCACTAGCATTGGACATTGGAGAAAACTAAGTGTTGCCAATCGAATAAAATCGAATTGAAATCCGAATCAGTATCAAAATGTTGCCAATTAAACAAAACTGAATTAATAAGTTTACAAGCGATATTTCTTCGCTCCCAACCATTAATCATTTACCTTCCTCCGATATATACCAGGCCCCTCAGAAAGTATTGCGAAAAAAAGTTTTTATATATGGGAGACTGGCCAGTTATAATGTTTTTCGAAAATATGATTATTTATAAGTAAAAATAAGTAAGTTCCAATTTCAAAATTTCCCTCCACATTTTTTGCGAGTTAATTCAAAGTATTGTGTCTCACTGAAATATGGATCTGCGCCGGGAACATTTTAGAGCTATGATTTTATACGATTTCAAGTGTCGCCTGAAACCGGATGAACCGTACGATAGACTTCAAATGGCATTCATGGATGAAGGCCCTTCCAAGGCAACCGTGTATCGTTGGTATAACGAATTCAAGCGCGGTCGACCAACTTTGGGGGATGACGAAAGAAGCGGTCGCCCTTTGACGGCTGTTACCGAAGAAAACGTGCTAGCAGTGAAAAATTTAATCCAAGACGATAGGCGAATTACATATCAGGAGATTCAACACATATTGAAGATTGGATCGGGAAGCGTTCACGAGATTCTACACAGCCATCTTCGCGTGAGGAGGATAGTATCACGCTGGGTGCCGCACAACCTCACCGATGCTCAGAAGCAGGCCCGGGTGGAATGGTGCCGTGATATGCTTAACAGATTTGAAGCAGGCTCGTCTCGGCGTGTTTACGACATCGTTACAGGTGATGAGTCCTGGATTTATCAATACGACCCAGAAACCAAGCGCCAGTCGACTGTTTGGGTGTTTCAAAATGAGCCAACGCCTACCAAAGTGAAGCGATCTAGAAGCGGGGGTAAGATTTTGATCGCTAGCTTTTTTAATTTGACTGGCCACTTGGTATCAATTCCCTTACGGGATCAAAGAAGCATTAATGCCGAATGGTATACTACCAAATGTTTGCCAGAAGTTTTCTCTGTTATAAGCAACAAGCGACCAAACACAGGGCTCCGCGGGCTACTGCTCCACCACGACAATGCACCTGCGCACACCGCACTCAAAACGAGGGACTTCCTGGACAGCACGCCAGTCAAACTCCTGGGTCACCCTCCTTACAGCCCTGATCTAGCACCGTGTGACTTCTTTTTATTCCCAAAAATAAAAAATCAGCTCAAAGGGATACAATTTTCGTCGCCGGAAGATGCGCTGGCTGCGTTCGAGCAGGCTGTAAACGAGGTGTCTGCGGCGGACTGGAAAAAGTGTTTTGAAAACTGGTTTAGGCGCATGAATCTTTGTATAGAGGCTGGTGGAAAGTACTTTGAAAAGATTTAATAAAAATATATGTACGTATAGAACAATTTTTTTTAGTTTCGCAAAACTTTCTGAGTGTCCCACGTATATAGATTTGTTAATTTTTTATGCATCTAGAAATATTAGTTTTTTCTGAAACACCCAGTATTATGACAGTATTATACCGTTGAGCTATTATTGTATCGTATTATTATTAGTACCGTCTGGTGTAGGTGAGAGCGGCTCGGGGGCCGATGGGGCGGAGGGGCAGCCCGCGCCGCCAGCTGACAAGGACAGTGACTCCAACACTACCTGCGACCTCGACGACTGTGAGTCTTATCCATATGTCGTGGCCAGATCGTACAATTGATCAATTCATGATGTGACCGAAAATTTCATGAAATGTTAGTCTATACTTCTATACTAATACTAGCTGACCCCGCGGCTACGCTCCCGCCAACTGTCTACCTACCTACCATAACTACCCTTTTTTTTTTTGTTCCGGGGTGGAAAATCCTCATTGGATGTCCTCCGCCCTGGGGAGACAGACGGGTCTGTCAGACTCCTACTGACTAAAAACCACCCCGGTGTTCCATCTCACACCTACGCTGGGGGTCGCGAGAACAATGATACTTCCGCAACCCCCGGCTAGTGCCGGCCCGCCTCTGCGGGCCACGGTCTCGGGTTGGAGGGGGAGTGAGGTGTTTGACTCCCCCCGCGACGTCTTAGAGTGGCGCGCGTGGAACACTACGCGCCGCCACCTCGGGTCCTGATGTGTGGGGGCCGACGGACGTACCATAACTATCCTACCCTAACTACTGAAAAAAAAAACATAAACCATCTACTTAATAGTCCGAAAAAAGCCTAAACATTTGGTTTGGATAGATGAGCCCGTTCTTGAGTTATAAGATTACAACGAAAAGTGGCATTGATTTTATATATATAGATAGATTATAAAGAGGAAAGATTTGTATCTTTGTATGTAACAAATAAACTTAAAAACTACTGCACCGATTTCAAAAATTCTTTCACTGTTGGGAAGCTACACTATCCCCGGGTGACATAGGCTACTTTTTATCCCCGTATTCCCACGGGAACGGGCACTACTCGGGTAAAACCGCGAGGCGTCCGCTAGTTAAATATAAATAATCTCTTTCTTCTAGTATCGGACTCAGACGCGAACTCAGGCACCGGTTCCCTGGGGCTCTCCACGTCATCCTCACTCGACTCCGCCTCAGAACTTCTCCTCGCGGCTGCTGCAGCCGTGGAGTCCGGGGGCTCCGAGGGTGAGGCCGCGCCCGGGGAGCTGTGCCGCACCGTGAGACACCTGATGCGCTCCATCGCGTCGATAGAGAGGCTCATGGACCGGGTGCTGAAGCATTGTGATGAGTGGCCGGCACCACCCACGAGGAACGATCATGAAGCCAGGTGAATAAGAATATATTTATTACAAGCATTTTCTTCACCATACCACAGATAATATAGGCATCTCTAATCTAGCATACAGAAGAGCTCGTGGCTAAATAATAACAGCCGCACTGGTCGATCATCAAGGTTAAGCAACGCTTGACGAGGTCGGTCCGTGGATGGGTGACCATTTCGACATTCCGAGTTTCCTCCGTGCCTCGGAAAGCACGTTAAACCGTTGCTCCCGGCTGTCATTTGAAGATCTTTGACAGTCGTTACGGGTAGTCAGAAGCTTGAGATCTGACACCAGTCTTGCTAAGGGGTAAGGTGTTACTTAGTTGATGGGTTGTGGAGGTCAGATAGGCAGTCGCTCCATGTAAAACACTGGTACTCAGCTGAATCCGGTAAGACTGGAAGCCGACCCCAATATAGTTGGGACAAGGCTAGGCAGATTGATTGAATGTAGCATACAGATGCCTCATCCCATACAAAGAAACCGTGCCGACGGCGACGTAACTAGCATTTTTCGTCTGATTATCTGATTACATTTGTACATTGATCGCGTTCGTTTCCGTTCCACGGCTATAGATGGTGTTAGCAGCGACTTGCAAGTAAAAGGGTTTGCTTGTTTTTAACCGACTTACAAAAAAAGGAGGAGGTTCTATGTTCGACTTTGTTTGTTTTTTTTTTTTTTTTTTTTTTTTTTTGTGTATGTTCATCGATATCTCTGTCAATTGTGGACCGATTTTGAAAATTCTTTTTTTGTTTGAAAGAGTATATTTCGAAATTGGTCCCATTTTAATTTGGTGAATGTCTGATGAAGAACTTCGGAGATACACAACAAAACTCTTCAATAAATAACGGCAAAATAACTTAACTTTTGGAAGTCGGTGTCAATATCGCAAAAAAATGGTACCTACGTAAGACACCGACTTCCAAAAGTTAAGTTATTTTTCACTTTGTAGTTTTTCATTTGGAAGTCGGTAGTATTTTTTTGCAAAAAAGTTTTTTTAAATACAGTGACGATTTGTTTTATAGTATTTTTTCGCACGTTTTTACAATTTCTTTGCATTAAAATCATTAAAATGTCTCGAAACTCGATTGATTAAATTTGTATTGTAACCAAAACAAATTTAGAAAAAAATCGATTGGAACGCCTCGGACATTTAAAACCGCGCCATCTATTGGCATCAATGTTAAATGATCCGTGCAAATAGTCTTTGAAATGTAAATTAAGAGCCCAGTATACCATAATTTTGAGCTTAGAAGAATTGTTTACAAGAACATACAATTTTTACGTTCAATTCCAGAAAATGTTAATTTGTCACACAATTTGATAACAAATCGATGCATATCGCGCCATCTAGTGAGATTTATTTGAACCAAATTTTATTTTTAGCGCTTGGGACCTCGTGACCATGCCATAAAAAAAAACATAAAAAAATCTTTTACAATGCATGTCCTCGAAAAGAGCGGTTTTCTAAGCAGCCAAACTGTGCGGAAAGTGTCACTTTTTTTCACTAGTGCTTTTTACTTTCCTGTACTTTTTTAATTTTTAACTCCAACGTCAGCCCGACGCATAGAGTTTTTATTATTTGAGAAAAGTTTTAAAAATTTGTTATGTACAGATTATCATTCATATAAAAGGTAAAATAAAACTAATACTTTATTTTAGGCGTTTTTAATTATTCTAGATTTAGATTTTGATCAATAAATTAATTTTAAATAATCATTATATATGTTTGGCAGAACGTATATTTTGCTCGTGCCTTATTGCGTTACGATGTGACAGCTATTCGCACATGCGCAGTAGATATGCCCGAGGAACTATTAGTTAATCTGTGGATATGCTGAACGCGCTTGAATAAGCCCGCCATTTTATTAATTTCATTTTATTATTTTAATTATTTCCTCGCACAATGCATAGTAAAATGTTGTATGATACACGTACGTAAGATGATTTCCGACTCGTGTCGATTTATCCACTTACTCGCTTCGCTCGCTCGTGAATAAAAATGCCACTCATCGGAAATCACCTACCTTCCGCACTTGTAGCATAAATAACTATTTTAAAACAGGCTTTTTCGTATTCTTCTCAGCAATCTCTTTCATTTGACCCATATCATGGCAGTGCACAAAAAATAACTATTCCGCCATCTTGTCGGCACTATTGCATTTAGAATGACGACACTTAGCTAACCATGCATTGTCATTCAAATTGAACGTGTATGCAAAATTTCATCTTAATCGGTGGAGGATAACTGCTTTAAAATTCAGTTGCAAGATTTGACACGAACACACTTACATACATACATTGCAAATTAAATAAAAATAAAATCTTGTAAAAAGAGTATCAGTAAAAGTTCGTATTAAAAGAAAAACTTCACGTCCAACTTACCATAGTGTCTCAAGACGAAAGTCTATGACCAGTTTGTGTTGCCAGTGTTGACATACGGAACCGAAACGTGGTCGCTCGCAACGTACCTCATCAGAAGGCTTGAAGTCACCCAAAGGGCAATGGAGAGGGCTATGCTCGGCGTTACCTTAAATCAGAAATGAAGACATGCTAGAACTAGGGTTAACAGCATAGCCCGAAGATTTCTGTATTCATAGATTCGAACGCGAAGAAAGAAAATTTTGTTCAATAAAATTGCACTAGATGGCGTGATAAGCTTCGATTTGTTATTTAATTTTGTCAAATATTAAGATTTTCTAGAGACGATCATATAAAAAAATGTTCTTGTTTAATTAACTCTCCTAGGCACAAAATTAAGGAATATTGGGCTCTTAATGCACATTTCAAAGATTATTTGAATGGATAATTTAAAATTGATTACAATAGATGGCGCGGTTTTAAATTTCCGAGGCATCCACTCGGTTTTTTTTTTAATTTGTTTTGTAACACATTTTGGTACAATAAAACTGTCATAACATGCAATAAAATACTAAAAAACAAATCGTTGCTGTATTAAAAAAAAAGTATTCACGAACCGAGTAAACCCTTTTACTTGCAAGTCGCTGCTAACACCATCTATATCCGTGGAACGGAAACGAACGCGATTGATGGAACGATTATCAGTTTAATCAGACGAAAAACGCTAGTCGGCACGGTTTCTTTGTATGGCATGAGGCATCTGTATGCTAGTATTATATTATTTGTGGTGTGGCACAGATGTGTAATTGGCGCCCGTCAATTTTAGTCAGGAGTTATTTTTTTTATTTTTTTTTATGACCTATAGGCTCGCGCTTGACCACAATCTCACCTGATGGTAAGCGATGATGTGGTCGACGGTGAAACACGCTTGCCTAGAAATAACCTATTCACTCTTGACTTAAAGACCCCTAGATTGTAGCTATCGGGAAACACAGACTCCGGCAGGGATTTCCATATGTGCTAAAGCTGTATTTTTTTTGTTCTCAAAGGAAACGTGTCGACATGGGACTGTCGGAGGTGGACCGTAAATTGATGGCGATGTACCGAAGACTGCCGGAAGTACATCGCAGGCAGCTGCAGGTTTATAGGAAACAGAAGAAATTGTCCACGGTGAGTGATGATGTAATAAATTCGGGTACCGTCCTTACCAGCCGGGTATTTTTGGAATTATTTGACAAACTAACCAGATTCGGCCGAGTACAGTTGCCGTAACTTGGCAAGAGCCGTTAGATGCTCAAGAGTCCTTTTTTACCCGACTGCCGAAGGAGAGTAATGTGTTTATCAGTCTATGTATGTATGTATGTATGTTTGTTCCTATATGGCGTTCCAGAGACCAAACGCGTTGGCCGATTTTGATGATTCATACGTCAATCAATGCGTCTTAACCCTGCGAGTGTCATAGGCTACATTAAAATTGGATAATAGAAAAATGGCGGATTTTGGGTGCCATATTGTGGGGGCCCAATTTTTTTTTTCTTCCAATCCCATCGTGAGGGGTATCAAAATAAAGGGTTTTAAGAGGTGATTTCAAAAATATATAACACTTATATGTTTAAATGTATCTTATTCGAAAAAAACTAACTAAAAAGTTATAAATATTAAACTTAATTCAAAAAATCAAAACACCCGACTGCTTCAAAAGCGAACTAAAAAGTCGTAAACAAGGTAAAAATCATGCTGTGCAGGCGGAGGATACACCAGATTTTGGTCAGCCAGCCCGCGAATATGTATCCTCCGACTGCACAGCATGATTTTTTCCTTGTTTACGACTTTTTAGTTCGCTTTTTTAGGTCTCTTCGGTTATCAAGCGGGACGTGGGGAACGTTTAGTACCGTTCCGAGCGTGCGATTGGTTGGCCAGTTGACACAAGGATTGGCTGACCAATCTTACACTATGTCACTTGCGTGCATTAAAATTCCACACTTTGTTTTTGTTGAGTTTTTAATTTAATTGTATTGCCACAAACAAATGCGGTTCGATTGGTGTAATCATGAATGCCTAGCTTATTATACAATTAATATAAGTTGGAGAGTTTATAACGTAATTTTTAGGGTTCCGTAGCCAAATGGCAAAAAACGGAACCCTTATAGATTCGTCATGTCTGTCTGTCTGTCTGTCTGTCTGTCTGTCTGTCTGTCTGTCTGTCTGTCTGTCTGTCCGTCCGTATGTCACAGCCACTTTATTCCGAAACTATAAGAACTATGCTGTTGAAACTTGGTAAGTAGATGTATTCTGTGAACCGCATTAAGATTTTCACACAAAAATAAAAATAAAACAATAAATTTTGGGGGTTCCCATACTTGAAACTAAAACTAAAAATATTTTTTTTCATCAGACCCATACGTGTGGGGTATCTATGGATAGGTCTTCAAAAATTATATTGAGGTTTCTAATATATTTTTTTTCTAAACTGAATAGTTTGCGCGAGAGACTCTGCCAAAGTGGTAAAATGTGTGTCCCCCCCCCTGTAACTTCTAAAATAAGAGAATGATAAAACTAAAAAAAATATATGATATACATTACTATGTAAACTACCAGCGAAAATTGGTTTGAACGAGATCTAGCAAGTAGTTTTTTTTTAATACGTCATAAATCGTAAACCGCAATTTACCAAGTACGGAACCCTTCGTGCGCGAGTCCGACTCGCACTTGGCCGGTTTTTTTTCACGCTAATATTAGAAATGCGAAAGTAACTCTGTCTTTCTGATACCTTGTCACATATAAACCGCTGAATTGATTTGGATGAAACTTGGTATGGAGTTAGTTAGAGACCCTGGAAATGACATAGGATAGTTTTATTCTGGAAATCATACTTAACGGGGTAGAAAGGGGGATTGGGGTTTTTATGGTAAACCTACAATATTATTGCGCGATATAAAAAATAGGCTATTCAAAAAATACTAATGCTACGCAGATGAAGTCTCGGGCAACAGCTAGTTGTAAAATAAATGATGCTGCAGAATAAGTAACAATGATAAAATAATTAATATCGAAATAAAGTTTAGATAAATAGTCCAATAATGGTTAAATAGTACATTTCGTGTCTCGCATAAAAAGTCGAGATTTTAATACGAGCGATGTAGCCAATTTGAGCTACATGCGAATGTTAAAATAAAGCCTTTTTATGCGAGACACGAACGATTATTTTTCCACTACCTGATGAGCTTACTTAATTAAATGCATATAAGTTCCAACAACAATTTATTAGAAACGTTCAGATTAAAACAGCACAGATTATATACACACAATCAACGCGCGCTTTTTCGAGAGGTAACAGGTTCAGTATCATTCTGCCAGTTACATAATGATCCATACAAAATAGTTATTTATGCTACAAGTGCGGAAGGTAGGTGATTTCCGATGAGTGGCATTTTTATTCACGAGCGAGAGAAGCGAGTGAGTGGATAAATCGACACAAGTCGGAAATCATCTTACGTACGTGTATCATACAACATTTTACTATGCATTGTGCGAGAAAATAAATAAATTAATAAAATGGCGGAATTATTGAAGCGCGTTCAGCATATCCACAGATTAACTAATAGTTCCTCGGGCATATCTACTGCGCATGTGCGAATAGCTGTCACATCGTATCGCAATAAGGCACGAGCAAAATATACGTTCTGCCAAACTTATTTAATGAATATTTAAAATTAATTTATTGATCAAAATCTAAATCTAGAGTAATTAAAAACGCCTAAAATAAAGTATTAGTTTTATTTTACCTTTTATATGAATGATAATCTGTACATAACTAATTTTTAAAACTTTTCTCAAATAATAAAAACTCTATGCGTCGGGCTGACGTTGGAGTTAAAAATTAAAAAAGTACAGGAAAGTAAAAAGCACTAGTGAAAAAAAGTGACACTTTCCGCACAGTTTGGCTGCTTGGAAAACCGCTCTTTTCGAGGACATGCATTGTAATAGTTATTTATGCTACAAGTGCGGAAGGTAGGTGATTTCCGATGAGTGGCATTTTTATTCACGAGCGAGCGAAGCGAGTGAGTGGATAAATCGACACGAGTCGGAAATCATCTTACGTACGTGTATCATACAATATTTTACTATGCATTGTCCGAGGAAATAATAAAAATAATAAAATGAAATTACTAAAATGGCGGGCTTATTCAAGCGCGTTCAGCATATCCACAGATTAACTAATAGTTCCTCGGGCATATCTACTGCGCATGTGCGAATAGCTGTCACATCGTAACGCAATAAGGCACGAGCAAAATATACGTTCTGCCAAACATATTTAATTAATATTTTAATTAATTTATTGATCAAAATCTAAATCTAGAATAATTAAAAACGCCTAAAATAAAGTATTAGTTTTATTTTACCTTTTATTTGAATGATAATCTGTACATAACTAATTTTTAAAACTTTTCTCAAATAATAAAATCTCTATGCGTCGGGCTGACGTTGGAGTTAAAAATTAAAAAAGTACAGGAAAGTAAAAAGCACTAGTGAAAAAAAGTGACACTTTCCGCACAGTTTGGCTGCTTGGAAAACAGCTCTTTTCGAGGACATGCATTGTAAAAGTCATTTCGTAACTGTTATTATGTAATTTTGTTTTTTTAATTTTATAATTTTGTGTCTAAAATTTCATATTTCGAAACGAATTTCTTAGGCAATGTGTTACATAATAGACAAGGTAGTGGAGAAAAACATAATTGAGCTTGTACCCCGCCCCCCACAGGTGTGCATGCAGTTAGTGGGTGGGCGGGCCCCCGCGCCGCCGCCCCCCGGCTCGCCGCCCCCCTCCGCCCCGCACCAGCCGTGCCGCGCGCTATGTCCTGAGTACCATTTGCAGAGGTTCAAGGAGGTTAGTTACAGCCATCATTTACCTTCATAATGTCGTGGTAGCCCAGTGGCTAAGACTTCCCCTCTCATGCTTGAGGTCATGGGTTCGAATCCGGGCAAGTACCAATGTGACTTATTCAATTGATATGTACTTTCTAAGTTTATCTTGGGGATCGCTAACATCGAACGGTGTTTTTTTTTTTTAATTATCTGTTTTTGTTCAGTCAGCTTGCGAATTTGTATCCTCCGACTGCACAGCATGATTTTCTTCTTGTTTACATCTATTTGGTTCGCTTTTTTAGCAGACGGGTTTTTTTTTCCCGGCGGCAACTTTAGCGATACGCCAAAAAAAATGAAGACCATTTCAATGGACAGATCTATAATGTTGTGTTTTATTCTCGCAGGTGAGACGCAAAGTGATGCATATGCGCGACCAACAGCTGTACTACCATAGACTACGGATGTGGCTCGAGGACCAGCTGCGGCAGGAACGCGAGAGGTGAGCTCTACTGTCTTATAAAATACTAGCTGACCCCCGCGGGTTCGCTCCCGTAAACTGGCTACCTACGTACCTAACCTACCCTATCCTACCTACCTACCTACCCCACCTACCCTACCTACCCTACCCTACCCTAACTACCCTAACCTACCTACCCTATCTATGTAGGTAGGGTACATTTTTATTTGTTTCTTATTTTTTTTTCATAAGACCGTTCTAATAATAACAAACACAACAAAAAAGAATAAGCGAAATCGGTCCAGCCTTTCACACGTGATGCCGTGACCAAGGGAAATAGTCATTCATTTTTATATATATAGATTATAACCTAACATTTTTCTCCACAGCCTACCAGAGTGCAACTTAACGCTCCCCCGACGCAAACGACGCACCCTCAGTCCAAAGGTGCCGCGTCTAACCACAGGCTCCAAACGCAAACTGAAACCGGCCTCCCCGTCGCTGATCAGCAAACCACACAAAATACTACAGATGCTCAAACACAAAGCGCCAGCCCAAACAACGCAGCTCCTCACAGAAGATCTTAAAGAACCCAAGGCCGAAGCTGATCCCCCTGAAGCATTCCCTCTAGAACGAGAAGATAACGTTAGTGACACGGACACAATTGTAGGAGAAAAAGAAACGGTGGACATGTGTAAGGAAATGAAAGAGTGCCTCGCCAAGTTCTCCAACTTTGCCCTCAACAACGATGGTTGTCTACCCGAAGATTTCCACGATTTCCACGTCCAACTTGAAGGGAAGTACCCAGAATCCGTCAGTCCTCCTCTACAGGAAATGTCGCCAACGACCCCGGAACCGATGCCTGTGTATTCTTCTAAACCTAATCAGAGATTACTCTCTGTTAACAAATTTTTAAAGAAAGATGATAAAGGAGATTTTAGTCAACAAATTGTACCCGAAGTTATGAATATACCTCTAAACGCGCGAAGGACTCCTATCTTAGTGAAAGATGAGAAGGAGACTGTTACTGAAGTAGACGATAAAGACCCTAATATTTACAAATATGTCTCCTTCGGAATAGAAATCAAAAAAGCTATGGAGGAATGTCAGAATATTATTAATTCTTACAACAGTATTAAAGATGGGAAGAAGGAAGACGAGGGACAACTATCCCTTGAGCAAATTTGCGAAGTCATGATGACTTTGGACAAGAACTCAGCAGAGTTCTTAGACAAAATAGATACAGAAGATTCTGTAGAAGTCACAGCGAACACGAAACTAGCCGAGCTAGTCGAAAACATGCCGCAGATACTAGCCAACATGCCCGAAATCGCTTCGAAACTCTCCGAATTCGCGAACGCGTCTTTCGAACTACCGGAATTCGCTTCAATTATGAACAGTATCCCGGAAGTTAATAACGAAGCTCAATTGACTCCGGAAACGCTGAAACAAATACGAGAATTAAAACTTACTAAAACTAGGGATAGTGTTAAAGTGACTAAGAACACGGCGAAACGTAAAACTCAACGTAGAATTAAGAACAATATTGAAACTAACGATATTATAGGCACAATGACTTTCGAATTAGATAATAAAGATATTGTAGAACTTTTAAAGGATGAAAAAGATTTGCAAGCGCTTATGAAAAATAAGAACAGGGAAGATTTCAAAGACTTACTGTTCTCCATCTCCGCTCAAGTCGTCATTAACAAGGTTTTCGAGTATTTGAAGCAAAACAAAAGTCCTGTTCTAGCAAAGTGTTTGGAAGATGACAGGGAAGTGTTTGCATTTCCCAAGAACAGTCTCAACTCCGAAATGTACTCCAAAGCTTCAACTTTATTCGATAACTCCGTCAAGGACGCCCTAAGCATGGAAGAACTCAGAGATTTAGTCAAGTCACGTTTCAACTCGTGGAAACACTACGTGGCATCGAAATTTAAAGGAATCCCCGTCGAAATATTAGAAAATGAAATTGAAGCTATGTTAGATAAATTTTATAGCTACATACAGGACTTGGCTGGGAAGAATTATGTCCCAGACCCCGATAGGTTGGCTGCTAAACTAGACGAGCTGAAACGACACCATGAAACGCATAGGGACTCCGACAGTGACTCAAGAGAATCCGTCAGACAGATTTTACTGACCACTTCAGCCGGAAACACACTAGATATTCTCATAATGAAATTTCCTAAACTTTCACCCGAGAGAAAAGAAATGGTCAAAGGCTTGAAGTTCAAATATATGAACGTTCTTCGAAGGTGCTGTGAGTCGCAGCCTCTAGCCAACTGGGTCCTAACCGATCCTGAAACAGCCGTCAACGTCATACAAGACCTTATGAACTTTCAAATTAAAAAACCGGAGAACGTTCCAGACTTTTCTACCATGTCCAGTGAAAAGAAACGTGATTATTTTATAGGGAGACTAAGAGATGTTAACAGACAATACATGGAGACGTTACCGAAACAAAAACTTTCGGGCGACGACTGGCTAGTGATGCTTTACAAATTAGAACAGTGCGAGGAGAAGTTAAAAGAAAATTTCAACAAGGCCGCTCCCCAACCTGTGAAGACGTCGACCGCGAGCGAGGCTGAGATCTTAGCCGCTAAAGGCTTAAGTAAGATCATCGGCAAAGCGAGCATTCGCGTCGTCAAAAAGGCTGACCCACCGAAGAAGAAGGAAACCGAAAAACCGAAAGAAAAAGTCGAAACCGACGACAAAAAGTGCAAAAACGATGCCTTACTAGCCAAATGTGAAGCTATCCTCACGTCCAAAGGCGAGAAATCATTACTAGACAGTTTCTACACTATCAAATCATACATAACTCAAGGTTTACCCGTCCCTGAGACGTATAAAAAACATGTAATTTCAATATGCTCCTCAATCGACGCTAAACTACTAGACGAAGATTTAGAGGAAAGTTTAAAATCTGACAAAGAAGACGAGGACGGAAAAGAAAAGCCAATTTCACCGCAAAATCATGAAGAACTGGCTAAATACTCAGCTCAAGCGTTAAGGAATGCAAAGCAGACGTTAAACGCTGTAGCATTTCAGAGGATAAGCTTAAGAAACGGACAGAGTAAATCGGAAAGCGATGTCTGTGATACTCCTAAGACGGATTGTAAGTGGACTAATGACTGTGTTTGTAATTCTTGTAAGGACAATGACAGTGTGTGCTTAGGGGACATGGTGAAGCAGTGTTATGATGGTGACAAGAAGGTTGAAAAGAAGAAGGAAGTCAAGAAGCCGGTGGTCAAGCCGAAGCCTGTGGCTAAGGCTTGTGAGAATGTGAACCATCAACAACATGTTTGTAAAGGTTAGTATTTTTTACCCTATGTATACATACATACATACATACATAAACTCACGCCTTTTTCCCATGGGGTTAGGCAGAAACTACAGAACGCCACCTGCTACGATCCTTACATACTTTTCTTCTTTTTCTTTTGCTTCACACACATTCATACATCTAGTCATACACACACGCCGGTTATGAGTACTGCGCACTTGGCCTTTCTGAAGAACATCACCTATAAGGTCTATGTATGTCTTTCTAGGGCGTCCCCTCCCGGCGTTTCCATTCACGTCTGCCTTGTAAATACCTTTCGTGAGTCGACTTTCATTCATCCTCTCAACATGGCCAAACCATCTTAACATACTCTTTTCAATTTTAGTCACATCTTCTTTTAAACCACAACGTTGTCTTATTACCTCATTCCTCAATCTATCAGTTAAAGTTACACCACACATACTCCGCAAGGAGCGCATTTCTACTGCATTCCTATGTATGTATGTATGTAAGTAAGTATGTATGTATGTTTGTTCCTATATGGCGTTGGCCGATTTTGATGATTCTTACATCAATCGATTCGTTTTAACCCTCCGAGTGTTACTGGCTACATTAAAATTGGAAAATAGAAAAATGGCGGCTTTTGGGCGCCATTTTGTAAGGGGCCAAATATTTTTTCCCTTCCAAACCCATCCTGTGGGCACAGATAATATAATACTAGCATACAGATGCCTCATCCCATACAAAGAAACCGTGCTGACGTAACTAGCGTTTTTCATTTGATTTTACCGATTATTTTTTGTAAATCGATGTCGTTCGGTTCCGTTCCACGGCGATAGATAGATCACCATCTACACCTGTGGAAAGGAACGGAACGGAAACGAACGCGAACGATGTGCAAAAAATTATCAGTATAATCAGTATAGAACGTCGGCACGGTTTCTTTGTATGGGATGAGACACCACTGCTGTGGGTATCAAAATAAAGGGCTTTAAGAGGTGATTTCAAAAATATATAACACTTGCATCCGAAAAAAAAATAACAAAAAAGTTATAAATAAAGAAAGTTAAATCAAAAAACCCGACTGCTTAAAAAGCGAACTAAAAAGACGTAAAAAAGCCAAAAATCATGCTGTGCAGTCGGTGGATACACCAAATTTTGGTCAGCCTGCCCGCGAATATGTATCCTCCGACTGCACAGCATGATTTTCTTATGTACGTCTTTTTAGTTCGCTTTTTAAGCAATCGGGTTTTTGATTTTTTATATCTCACCTGGAGGTTGTAGCTATCAGGAAATACAGACTCCGGTAGGGAATTCCACTCCTGAACTGTACGCATAATAAAAGTATTCCCAAAACGTTTGGTGCATGTGGGTAGTTTTGATTTTTGTTTATTTGAATAGGGAATATGTAGAGCAGTGGTAACGGCTACGACTGATAGTTTGTAGCTTGTGGTTGCGTACCCAGGCAGGCGGTTTACTCTGTGTAAATAATTTCATCACCACTCTAAACGGTGAAGGAAAACATCGTGAGGAAACCGGCATGTCCTAGAACTAGAAATTCGAAGACATGTGACATCCACCAACCCGCACTGGGCCTGGATTACGGCCCGTTCCTCTAACAGAGAGGAGGCCTGCACGTACAATGGACCAACTGGGAGCTTAAGTGCAGAAATACATCATCTGTGAAATTTCCACAGATGATGTATTTCTGATGCCGCTATAACAACTAATACTAAAAACAGAATAAAATAAATATTTAAGTGGGGTTCCCATACAACATGATATTTTTGCCGTTTTTTGCGATAATGGTACGGAACCCTTCGTGCGCGAGTTCGAATCGCACTTGGCCGGTTTTTCTTTCTTTCATTCTTTTCTTTCTAAATCATAACTTGAATACAAATGTGTGTATTCCACAGTGGGTCACGGCGGGGCGACGTGCGCGGGAGAGGGCACCGAACAACCATGCACTTGCTGCTACTGTACCGTTTTCGGACACGCTGTAAGTATCACACTTTTTGACCTCCGACGGCAAAAGGTGGCCAGACGGGTGGAAAATGCTAAAAAGAAGCCTCGTACTCGCGTTGGGGAACCGTTAAATATTAAATAAATAACATAACAACGTTTGCGGTCCCCCGACGCGAGTTCGATGCTTAGGCTTTTACGGGGATTTATTTTTTATAGTGTACTAGTTTTCCCCGTCAACTGGCTACCGACCCTACCCTACTTTCCTACAATACCTAGACCCTACCGACCTACCTAAGATACCTAAGTTCATGATAAAAGACGCAGTAGTGACGAAATAATTTGAAGAATTAATTACTTGACCATTTGTTAGACTAACTATTGAAGAATACTAACATTAACATTAGAAGCGGTATATTTACCATGTTTACTGTTTGTTGCGAGTTTCCGATATTTCGGTGCTGTTGCAAGCACTATGATCACGGATAAGCTGAAGCTCTTGCTGGTGGGTGTTTATGAGGACAAAAATCGGTCTACTCTCTTTCTTGTTAGTTTTTTGCACTCGGTACAATCAACGCGTTTTACCGAATTTTGAAAGCATTGTTTAATATATTTAACCATGGTTTGAAATTCGGTAAAACGCATTCATTCGTCAATTTTTAGTCTCACAAACTGTCAAATAATTAATTCTCCAACTTATTTGACGATTTATGAGGCTAACAACTGAAAAAAAATGTTTTACCGAAAGGAGATTGCCCATACACAGGCCCCCTATGAGGTATCGTGTCTGCGATTTCAATATTATCCGAAAATAGGATTTATATCTTGTGTTTTTTTCCATCCGTGTCCTTTACTTTATATGTACAGACAACAACAGATCAGGTTCCTTCACTTAGACATTTGTATGCACCTTATTGCATTGTAATAAGGGTTCATTTCAAGAACAGAAACATCGTTATATCTCGTGAACCCCACAAAATAAATGAAAAATGTTTTCTAATTATGAATACAACGTGTTTTGTCTACAATTTACAACCAAATTCATCAAGATACAACCATTTTTTCAAAGGGGCCCAAGTTCCCTTACATAATGGGCATTCTCCTTTGCAAACATTGGTTAGAATATTTAACCATAAAAAATTGGGCCTTAGTAGCGTAACTACCGCGTTTTTTTATATTGAACTTATTATTAAACATGATAGTAAATGCAGCTTTTGAAGTTCAGCCTATAATGTTCTCAGCAGTGTGAACACAGACATCAATCTAACTAGATAACGCAAGTCCCTCCATCTGTATGAAAACCAAGCGTGCTATTTCACACACAATTTAAAAACAAATTTACTTACCAATGAAAGAAAACATTTCCAATGCCACGACCAACTTTTTCTATACACTCTTTACAGCTCAATATGTCATAAAAAGGCATTTTTCTAGATTTCGGTGGATTTCCGGTGCCGATAGTGCTAAATGAAAAGCTCAAATTACGATCATTTGTCGTAACTTTAGTCCGTTTTTTGGCACGCGAACTACATACAGTCGCGTCATCTAGTTAAATTTATGTCTGTGTTTAGGACACATTCGCTTATTTTAATTCTATTCACTGAGCCATCTTTGTATCGCTTTGTATATAACCATTTAGAAATTGCAAGATAACTACATAACTAAATAGATAATTTAAACACTGTGAATATGCTTTAGAGTTTAGAAGTTACTCGCCAATCTAATCCTGTTTTTTTTTTAAATAACTACTAAATACCTGACGCCCTAGAAAAATCTCATTTTACTAATAAAAGCGTCGCGATACAGATTACAAAAATGTCAAAAATGTGTGTACGGGCACAGATAATATGATACTTGATGAAACTAGCGTTAGCGATCATTGATCGTGACTTAACTCCGTTTTTTGCCACGCGAAGTACATACAATCGCGTCATCTAGTAAGATTTATATCTGTGTGTGTGTACCTAGTAGGCTAATCTGATTATGCTTATGTTATGGTGAAAAATAACATGTTATTTTGTTTTAGCCGCCAATGACGACCCCCGTACCTAGAAACTTCAATGAAACAAGAGAGCGATTAAGATCCATACTGAACAAGAAGAAACAACAGTGCAAGACTGCTAATGTAAGTAGTTTGAATTATTCATTCGATCTGTATATTGGTGTTCCCAGATTGTAGATCACAGAGCTCCTAGATGTGTCTAGTGTTTGAATGTCTCAGCCCATAATTCGGTTGAAAATTTCATAACATTCAAGTTTTCCTAATATACCACTCATGGTGCACTGAGGAGCTCGTGGCTAATTAATAACAGCTGCATGGGTCGATCTTCAAGGTTAAGCAACGCTTGACGAGGTCGGTCCGTGGATGGGTGACCATTCCAACATACCGAGTTTCCTCCGTGCCTCGGAAAGCACGTTAAGCCGTTGGTCCCGGCTGCTTTTTAAGATCTTTGACAGTCGTTACGGGTAGTCAGAAGCTTGAGATCTGACACCAGTCTTGCGTAGGCGTACTGTGTTACCCAGTAACTGGGTTGTGGAGGTCAGATAGGCAGTCGCTCCATGTAAAACGCTGGTACTCAGCTGAAACCGGTAAGACTGGCAGCCGACCCCAATAACAATTGGGAAAAGGCTAGGCAGATGATGGTGCACTTAGGACGTTTGAAATCATATAAAAACTATCTCAATACGGGCCTTGGTCGTGCATTTTTGACAATTGTGTTCATTGCAGTAGATTATAAATTGAATTAGAAATATATATTTTTTGGTAAAGCAGAAATTAAGATGGTGGTGGTTATTATTGGTGCTACATGCACGACCCTGCGCAGTAGCTATTTTTGTGTCAATGTTGAAGGTGATGATAGCATAGCTGTCTCTTTCACTTGCTTACGTTTGTCGCATCGTCCTATCTCGCTTACTGTATGCAGTATACTCGGTGATAAACTGTTTCTTGCGCAATGGTTGGCAGAGCCAACTTCAGAGACCCAAAGATCCGATGTGACTATTATAAATGTTGGCGGTTCCCCGATGCGAGCACGAGGCTTATTTTTGTGCTTTTAAGAGGTTTTTATGTCGGGGATTTTATATTTTTTTAGGGTTCCGTACCTCGATAGGAAAAAACGGAACCCTTATAGGATCACTTTATTGTCCGTCCGTCTGTCTGTCTGTAAAAACCCTTTTTCTCAGGAACGCGTGGAGGTATCAACCTCAAATTCTCAGGTCTACTGTCCCTTAAAGCTGTGAAAAAATCAAACTTCTAAGCCAACGCAATCAAAAGATACAGCCGTTTATGACGCCATATTTTCGACACTCGCAAGGAAATCAAAACCTATAGGGTACTTCCCGTAAACTCAGAATCTTAAAATTTGGTACGAAGCAACATCTGATAGCACAGGAATAATTGCGAAAACCGTAAATTTTTAGTTACATCATATAATAAAAATATTTTAATAATTTTAAACTTACTACCCCTTTCCTCATGAACGCGTAGAGGTATTAAATTGAAATTCATATCAAATACTCTGGTCTATAATACCTTTAAGCTGAGGTTTGTACGGAACCCTAAATGTGCGAGTTCGACTCGCACTTGGCCGGTTTTTTTTATGTTGAGAATCAAACGATTACGTAACAAAACGTTAAATCGTTGTTAGTCCCGGCTGACATTTGAACATCTTTTTCAGTCGTTACGGGTAGTCAGATGCTAGGAAGTTTTTTTTTTAATAATTATTATTCATGACTATAGATACAAGTCTTTCAGTCGGATACATAAATAGGTTTTAACATGCTTTAGTATGCAGTAGAATGCGGATTCTAATGTTTTTTGGAGTATTTGGCAGCAAATTGTATCGAGTCAGCATTCCCAGTAAGCTTTGCGGAGGTAGTCAATACTACAATAAAATTCTCCGCTCTGCTATCTCGAGATCGCTTCTGTCAATGATTTCACATATTGTCCAGTTGCGTAGACATTTCAGACACAAAACTACACCAACTTTATATCACAATATCCACTAGGACTCAATTTGCAAATAATATTAACAGTCGCTGAACTTCACTCGAAAAAATCCCGCTGAAAACTCCACGTTAGGAAATTTAACACTAATATTGCCAAGGGGTAGTATCGTGTTACCCAGTTTCTGGATTGTGGAGGTCAGATAGCCAGTCGCTCCATGTAAAACACTGGTACTCAGCTGACTCCGGTGTTATATATTTGAGAAAACGCTAGGCAAATTGATTGAAACAAACAGCGGTAAAAATTCGGTGTCGTTTGGCAGGAAGGGGGGGGATTGGGTGGGGGTTGGGAGTGGGGATTACCCCTCTCCCCTGGTACCAGTCCCATTACAAGGTAACGCACCGTTCCTGTGAAACTCACATTATTGTAACCTAACCTCAAAACACTTTAAAGTTGCTTCTGCATCGTCTCCGGCGCTGCGGGAAGTGCAACCCCTTCGCGCCTCCAGTTTTTATAAACACTAGGGGTAGCAGCCAAAAGACTACGTGAAGTCGGGGTGCCCTGGTTCGGTTATGGAACAGATTCGACTTATTTTAACTAACTTACTTTCTGAGCAGGCTTTCTAGGTTGTTATAAAAATGAATAAAACAACGAAAGACCACAAAAACACCAAGAGAAACAAAAAGCACATTCACGCGACTCGGGGAGAAACGAAATGAACGAAAACAAATGACACTGACACTCGTCACCCATGACGCAAATGCCATAGTTTTTTTTTTACCTTCTTTTTCAACAATTTTGCTCGAAATATTGCAGTTTTGGTTGTCAATCGCCCATTTTGACGTTCGTTTTCACTGTTTATCTCACAGAACAGAAAAAAAACGCCTTCTACAATAGAAGTCGCAAGTAGGCGGGACCCGCGTACCCCGAGTTTTGCTTAGTTCCGCATACGTCTGCTGCCCCGCCCACATTACGCACATCATTCTTGTTACAACTGTCACGGTAACAAAAACTTGGAAAAAATACAAAAAATGCCCTATTGTGCTGTTTTAGAATGTAAACACGATAGTAGAGCCAAAAATGTATTAAATGGAGTTATATCTTACCATCGGTAAGTCTTAATTGATTTTATTTCTATAAAAATGTAAAAGCAATATTTTATTATACAAGACAAGTAAAAGTTGATTTTGTGACGTTAAATTTAAGGTCTACTTTCTTTTAAATTTAAACATATTATTCTCGAAGTTTCCAACTATGCACATGTCACAGTCAGATACTCAATTAGAGATAACCAATATCGATGATGAGTTATCGATATTTAAAAATTTACTATATTCTCTGTGTTCTATGATATATATAGCGGCCAAATTTAAACTTGTGTGAGGCTTTTTTTTGGTGATTCAGTATTAGTAACCAAACACATTTCCATGGCCAAACTTTTTTTTTTCGAATTAAACTTTAACCAAGTTTAAAATAAATATAACATGGATATAGGTAATCTATTCTTATATTCTTCAGTGCGACATAAAAGTGTAGAAAATAAATGAGGGCGCCACAATCGCTCAGATAGCAACCCAGTTAGTACGACCTAGCTGATCTTGATACTTGAATAGTATTATTTATTTATTCGGTTTAAATAATGAGTAAATAAGTAAAAATAGTAATAAATTAAATAAGTATGTTTATTAAATATTTGATATTAAGTAGTAATAAAACAACAAGTTCACAAAAAATAAGTATTTTTAATAACCAATTGCATTCAATATAAAGTCGGCCTATACCTTTGGGGGACGACCCTTCCTGTGTTTAGCTGGTGTTGAGAATTTCCCACCGTTTTCAATACCGTGTTGCACGATTCTGCGCACTGTGCTTACAGAAACACCTAAAACAAGCAAAGAAAAGAATCACTGTCAGACCGACGAACGAAGTACCGCGGTAAATAAACGTGAATATATTTTATAATTGTTTCTTTCCATTTAGTCGCTTGCATCAACAAATATGGTATAGCAAAAACAAAATTTCGTATCCGCAATAAACTACATTAATTTTTGTTGCCTTACTATCAACGTTGTTAAGTCGCGCTATAACTACAACGCTATTTGTTTATCTTAGCATAACCTCAAAAATGTTTCACAAATAATTTGTAAATGATATTTGGTTCGAAAATTTTGCTCCCTGAATGTATTAATCGTTTGTAATTAACGTTTAGTGCAACTTTCAATAGTTACTTACCAGTAAAATCTGCTGTACGATGGTAAACATCTTTTAAGTTGGATAGAAGCTTCCCAGCTTGGAATTCGGCTATACACCGCATATAAACTTTGTAAACTATATCACGGGCACCTCCACGAATTACCTTATTCATGTTTTTCCACTGTTTTTCTATCCACACACAGAAATATCACGCAAAAACCAAAATTCTTACGAAAATCGAAACCGATCGAGATGAATTGACAGCTGAAGTACTCATTTTAGATGTTGCCAGAAAATTAAAACTTTTAGTTCCCAAATATTTAACTTCTACTCTTTTATGTTGCACTGTAATTGAGAAAAGGTTAATCAAAAAAGTGTAATTCACAAAGAAATTGTTGAAAAATTGTTCGATGATATTAATTTTCATCAATTTGGAGAATTTCCCACATCAAACCATGTAACTGACTTGATAAAAGCTATTACAGAACGCTTCATTAATGTGCAGATACACCATCTACTTAAAATTAATATAAAACAAACAAAAAGGCAACTTCTTAACAAATATGTATTATTTCAAGGCCAATAATCTGTGTATTTATGTCTTTAGCTGATTTTACTTATGTTATTAATTAAACCATTGTTTCATTTTAATTTGTATTAATTAAATCTCATTTAAGCTTTGATCATTTTTCAAAATCAAAAGAAAGTTTCAGAAAAGTTTTACGAATGAGTAGACGCGATTTCGCACATAAAATGTGTGATAAAAAGACAACCGCCTTCAAAATCTACAAAATGTAAGAATACCTTTAGTTTTGACCTAGTGAAAAATAAAAACAGATGAACATAGAACCTCCTTCTTTTTTGAAGACAGTGAAAAAGTGGCTATTATGTGTTAGTCTTACATTTAAGATCTACTGGTGTATAGACCAATTTTTTTCTTCAAAATCCTTTACGTAGTTATACGAGAATTACGAGTGTAGCCGCAGGCGAAAGGGCAAGCTTCCCATATAATAGCATACCTGTAGTGTAGTCTATCGCATAGTTCTATTAATAGAATAAAACATTTAAATAAAAAAACCCGACTGCTTCAAAAGCGACCTAAAAAGACAGACAGTGCAGGTAGAGAATACACCAGATTTTGGTCAGCCAGCCCGCAAATATGTATCCTCCGACTGCATAACATAATTTTCTCCTTGTTTACGTCTTTTTAGGTCGCTTTTGAAGCAGTCGGGTTTTTTGATTTAAGTTTTTTTATTTATAACCTTTTGTTTATTTTTCTTTCGAATTAGATACATTTAAACATACAAGTATTATACATTTTTGAAATCACCTCTTAAAACCCTATATTTTGATACCCCACACGACGGGTTTGGAAGAAAAAAAAAATGGTTCCCCACAATATGGCGCCCAAAAGCCGCCATTTTTCTATTGTCCAATTTTAATGTAGCCAGTGACACTCGCAGGGTTAAGACAAATCGATTGACGTAAAAATCATCAAAATCGGCCAACGCGTTTAGTCTCTGGAACGCCGTATAGGAACAAACATAGCTACATAAATACATATATACATACATAGACTGATAAACACATTACCCTCCTTCGGCAGTCGGGTAAAAACACCACAGGGCGTATCTTTGTATCAATAGAATAATTTTCAAAATTAGATCAGTAGTTTAACATAAAAAATCTTTATCATACTTTCTATAAATCGTAAGTATTAGAATAAATTTATGTAAACACTTTATTTCAAACATAATAATATTTATCGACTCTAGTTGTTGACTGTATTTTGTTTGAAAATAAAACGGAATGTCGATAAATAATTCAACGGCAGAGGTACATCCCTACAGGAGGACGAATAGTAATGATCTCATTTCGCAAATATAAATCTTATCACTAACGAAATACAGTTTTAAATTGAATGCATTTATTATAGTGACATCTAGCGGCGAGTAGCGTAACTTGCTCATTAAACTATTCCATGTGCGCTTTAAGCGGAAAAAGTTAAAATACTCAAAAAGAGTAGACAATAAACCAACTCTATGGTCATAAAACTGTGGTTTATTTTCAAAACTCGTGACGACTGACATATTTCCTACTTTCAACTAAAATTAAACTACCAATCACACCAAAGATTTCTTAGTGTTACGAAATACAATTAACCTGTATATGTGAGAGTTTGGGTACGCTGGTTCCAATACTAATGAAGCGCTAAGCGACTTCTACTGTCTTCTCTGTTCTGTGGTTTATCTGATGGAGGTTGGCAACATTTTTTGTAATTTTCTCGAAAATTATGCAATACCTTATAATAAGAGTGGTAGTGTTTTAATCAGGGACTCATCCCCTATCTGCTTTAACCACTTTTAACTCTCTCCTCCTGCCAAACGAAAGTGAACCCAAGCCCAAACAGCTTATGTACGCTTAAGTCACAATTTATCACTACGTACATATCGATGAACCTCTGGGCTCAAAGGACGTAAAGTACAAAACAAACATGGGTTATTTTGTCCTATACGCCTTTTGATCCCAGAGGCATCGATATATAAAATCACGCCTTTTTCCCATGGGGGTAGGCAGAAACTACAGAACGCCACCAGCTCCGATCCTTACATACTTCTTTTGTTTCACTCACATTCATACATCTAGTCATACACGCACGCCGGTTATGGGTACTGCGCACTTGGCCATTCTGAAGAACATCACCAATAAGGTCTATCTATGTCTTTCTAGGGTGTCCCCTTCAGGAATATTAATTAATATTAATATTCCTAATTATATTTTAAAGGAAAACTTTTTGCAATAAAACCGTAGGTACAAGTAAAAAAATATTAAAAACATAATTGCTGCCGTCCTTAAGGCCGGACCTTGACTAAAAAACCGGCCAAGTGCGAGTCAGACTCGCGCACGAAGGGTTCCGTACCATTATTGCAAAAAACGGCAAGAAAATCACGTTTGTTGTGTGGGAGCCCCACTTAAATATTTATTTTATTATGTTTTTAGTATTTGTTGTTATAGCGGCAACAGAAATACATCATCTGTGAAAATTTCAACTGCCTAGCTATCACGGTTCATGAGATAAAGCCTGGTGACAGACAGACAGACAGAGAGACAGACAGACGGACCGCGGAGTCTTAGTAATAGGGTCCCGTTTTTACCCTTTGGGTACGGAACCCTAAAAATCGGTATGTGATATGAGCATTCCTATTGGCCTAGCGGCACTGGTGGCGCATGAATTACAATAGTGAATACGCCCAGATTTTAGAATAAAATCTTTTTAAAATCGAATATTGGTCTTTTGAAAAAAAAAACTTATAAAATGTTCATTATCAAATTATCTATCCATTAGTGTTAGTACAAAAAAATTGTTAATGAACACTACGAGGAGATGCATGCCTATCAATCATTATTTCAAATTATATGGTTTTGTTGGAAGGAGATTAGTGAAACATATATACCTCTTTAAAAAAAATATACTACTATTTTAGAATCAAAATTATGTAGAAATTAAATGTATTTTTATTAATTGATATTTCTTTTTAAATTAAGATTAGATAGCTCTTAAAAACTGCACAAAAACGGCTAGCGCGGCGTTTTGTTCAGGGAGGCGCCTTAAGCTAAAATGTCACTTTCTGACAATTATCCCGATTTTAGTTATTTGATGACATTGTAATCAGTAAAAAAGTCTTAAGACTTATGTGGGTAGGTAGTAAAATAAAAATAAGTTTAAAGAAACCGTACGACAAAACCTTGTCGATCGGTGTGTGTCGTGTGTGTGTGTGTGTGTCGATATGGCGTAGAAATGTGATAGTGGATAATTAAAAAGGTCCACTAAAAATGTACTCAAAATCAAAACATCATGTGTTAGCTTAGACAAGATGAGAACCAGATTTATAAGGCGTAGGCAGGTTAGTACAAAGTAATATATAGGTGATAGATTTTTATAATAACAGCCTGTAACTGTTCCACTGCAAGGCTAGACCTTCTTCTCATACAGAGAAGGCTGGACTATTGATCAGCAGACTTATATTTACTTAAGTCCAGGTTTCCTCACGATGTTTTCCTTCACCGTTGACAGTGATGTCCATGATTAACTTTGAAAACAAAAAAATCACAAAAACAAATCGGATGAAAAAATTACGTTCGTTAAATTTTTTTTCAATCTGTATAATGTATGTGGCCAGATCTAAGGATTGGTAGAGTCGGTTGACAGGACGGGTATGGAAGAAGTAAAAATTTATTGTGCCGACCCCGAGTAGCATGGGACAAGGGAAGGTCGATGATAAAATGACCAGTATTATGTATAGTGTTGTGTAGTGAAAACTTCTTTGGGTATCCTACAAGTGTTCTTTTTTGTGAATTGATTTAAGTAACAGTATTTATTTTTTATTGCGCCTTGATAATTCCCTCTGCAAATCGTTGATTGTTAAGTAGATAAAATGTTTAGTTTATATCCTCGGCATACGTTATCGTTTTGGGAGTTCGCAATTTATAGTTTATTGTTGTTAATTTTTTATTGGCATAAAAACAATTTGCACAAATCAAATGGTGATGGAACCCTGGTGTCTATGGTAAGTCATATAATCCTTTAATCCAACATTTTCCTGCCCTTGTTCCATGTTACTTGTGATCGGCGCAACACGTTTTCTTGTTCCATACCGTTCTGTCCACCGTCACGCTATCACTGACTTCCGTTTCTTTCATATCACTCCTCAAACAGTCCATCAATCTTTTCTTTGGCCTTCCCCTACCTCTCCATCGATCGAAGTTCGTCTGGTCCATGTCTATATTTACTTTTGAGATTCAATTTTTTTTTTTTGCGGTGTGGGTTGATGTAGAATCATATACCTACCTGACAGCTGATTATTGCAAAAACCGCAAGGTTTAAATAAATCTTGCGAGATAGCAAAATTTCGCAAATTGCGAGGCGAATTATGGATGTACTATTCTATACAAAATTTGAATTTAGAATCTTTACCGTTGAGATTTTTAAAAATAAGCGTGTTTATGTTATCCGAATTTATCGATTCTACCCTCATTCAACTTAATAATGTTGATATTTACTCAGTAAGTCGGTATAAAACGTTAAAAAGTATGGGCCTTATTTTTGAAAATCTCGACATTGTTGAGCGATCTCATAGCACAATATATACTTTAATTTTCTAAATAGAATTTGAATTTTGAGTCTAGGAACCGCACGATGTCGTCTTTAGCCAAAAACGATAATGTTTACAAAATATCAGGTTGACGTATACATCGATCTAATGATTTTGATATTTTGCCTTTGCTAAAAGATTATTAACCAAAAATATTTTTTACAAGCTTTTATTTAACTTGCGGTGTATATATGTATGTAAGTGCGTTCGTGTCAAATCTTGCAACTGAATTATAAGCAGTTATCCTCCACCGATTAAGGTTAAATTTTGCATACACGTTTACTTTGGATGACAATGCATGGTTATCTAAGTGACGTCATTCCAATATGGTGGATGGCCCAAGATAGCGGACTAGTTATTTTTTGTGCACTGCCATGATAGGGGTATTGTTTAAAAAAAAACAACGATTACTTATTTATACTGGTCATGTTGTTTACGAGCAGAATGTGCCAAATTATAACATTATGAAGTAAAACAACAAACTTTGTGGTTTTGAGGTAAATTACACACTTGTAATGGGTCACTCAGAGTGACAAACTAAATCAAATCCACACTGCATCGTACTAAAGTGACTCCAAGAATGAATCAGTCCAAGAATGAATGAATCAGAATTCCAATAACTTTTTACTTCTGTAGAGTTAGCGTCGCCAGACGAAGTAGTCTAGTCTATCTAGTTAAATCAAAAAACCCGACTGCTTCAAAAGCGAACTAAAAAGTCATAAACAAGGAAAAAATCATGCTGTGCAGGAGGAGGATACATCTGGTTTTGGTCAGCCAGCTCGCGCGTATGTATGCTCCTCCTGCACAGCATGATTTTTTCCTTGTTTACGACTTTTTAGATCGCTTTTGAAGCAGTCGGGTTTTTTGATTTAACTTTTTTTTAATTTTTCTTTCATATAAACCACAACAATAACAAACACTGCAGAAAAGAATTTGCGAAATCGGTCCAGCCGGA
This sequence comes from Orthosia gothica, assembly GCA_949775005.1. Classification (NCBI taxonomy): domain Eukaryota; kingdom Metazoa; phylum Arthropoda; class Insecta; order Lepidoptera; family Noctuidae; genus Orthosia; species Orthosia gothica. Next base: position 58,763,110 of record OX459034.1, on the reverse strand, counting down.
CACGCGTGATGCCGTGACCAAGGGAAATAGGAATTATTATTTTTTATATATAGCGGTAGTCGGCAATGTCCACGATAAATTTAAAAAGTACATATTATGAATTAAAAAGGTCACAATGATCCTTGCCCTAATTTAAACCCTAAAGAACGAGAGACGAGATCGAGATGCACACATTTGCATTTTGATTTGTTATAACAGCTATATATTTCAGAGGAGGAGCTCGTGGCTAAATAATAACAGCCGCACGGGTCGATCTTCAAGGTTAAGCAACGCTTGACGAGGTCGGTCCGTGGATGGGTGACCATTTCAACATACCGAGTTTCCTCCGTGCCTCGGAAAGCACGTTAAGCCGTTGGTCCTGGCTGTCATGTAAGGATCTTTGACAGTCGTTACGAGTAGTCAGAAGCTCCAAGGGGTACCGTGTTACCCAGTTACTGGGTTGTGGAGGTCAGATAGGCAGTCGCTCCATGTAAAACACTGGTACTCAGCTGAATCCGGTAAGACTGGAAGCTGACCCCAATATAGTTGGAAAAAAGGCTAGGCAGATGATGAGGCAGATAATGATAACAGCTATATATTTGTTTCAGGGCGAGCCGGAGCCGCCGGCGACTAGGGCGTCGTCGGGCATGCAGACGCCGCCCATCGAGCCGCCTGCGCAGCCCAAGCCGACGACCAAACCGCCACCGGTCGCGCCCAAACCACCGGTAACAATAGTTAGTTATACGGGTCAAATACTAGTTAGTTAAGTTAGACGAGTTAAATATAACTGTTGAAATATGGGAATACCTCTACCCAACCCTCCAGAGCAGGGGTCACCAAATGGCAGACCACGGTTTTGATCCGGACCGCCGTTGTGTCACGGTAAAGATATCTACAGTATTCTGTCTTCATACAAACGGTCGGAACGCGAGTAATGCATACGTGACTCGAGCTCAGCCCGCACTCGATATACTACCAGTCGCGGACGCGCCGCAGTGACGAACGAACGGTATGATGGTTTTGTAAGCAGTAAGCGTGCGATTTGTGAATATTTTATTCAAATATGTACAAGTACTTACTTACTTAATATGTCAGAGAGCAATTACAGACTATTTTGTGCTGTTTTTGGTTGCTTGAATTCTCCTATAACGCACCCAGAGATTATGTACTTAGCTACTTACATATATTATTTAATTGGACAAAATATCATTATGAAATTATTACTTATATGAGATTAATAACTTACCTAGTAAGAGTTAAAATAAGTTTAATATAAAAATTTAATATTTACATAAGATTAGAGAAAAGAATCAGAGATATTTACAATCACAAAACTAGAAAGAAACTCAAGTAGGTAGAGGCGGGCGGCCCTAACTCGTGTTTAGGTGACGAGCACTTGTAGCCACTTATTTCAAGGTCAGGGCCAAGTCACAATACTGTTAGATATCTTTACCGTGGTTGTGTGGACCTTAAGTAAACAGTACAATGTAATTTACTTTTGTTATTAGAGTACGTAATTAACTAAGTCTGCATTGATATTTTATCTGTATTTACATATTATATAAGTATTATTTTAATTTCATGAAAGTACGTACACGTGACGATGAAAAGGCCGGGGAAGTAATAAAATAAAATGTGTACTCTTTACAGGCGTTACCCAAAACCCAGCCGCCGAACTTAACGCCGGCCCAGGTGCAGCAGAAACGGCAGTCCATAGACATTCAACAGAAGCAACTGGCTGACAAGATGGCGCAGATGGCTGTGTCTGACAAGCCACCGCCTGCTGCCGCTCAGGCTACGAACAAACCTAAGGTAATTAACCAGGGATGTTATGGATATGATATTTCGGATCTGGTTACGGATATATAATATTGGTGATGTGGTTACGGATATAAAATTATTTCGGCTTAACCGTTAGTTACGGATATTAGATTCATATCATCATCTTCCTGCCCTTGTTCCATGTTACTTGTGGTCGGCGCAACAAGTTTTCTTCTTCCATACCGTCCTGTCCCCTGTCACGCTATCACTGACTCCCTTTTCTTTCTCCTCACACAGTCCATCCAACTTTTCTTTGGCCTTCCTTTCCCTCTCCATCCATCCACATTTATATTCATAACTCTTTTAGTAACATGCGTCACATCCCTCTGCATCACATGACCATCACATGACCTCAGCTAAGGAGTGGAATTCCCTGCCGGAGTCTGTGTTTCCCGATAGCTACAATCTAGGGGTCTTTAAGTCAAGAGTGAATAGGTTATTTCTAGGCAAGCGTGTTTCACCGTCGACCACATCATCGCTTACCATCAGGTGAGATTGTGGTCAAGCGCGAGCCTAAAGGTTATAAAAAAAAAAACATACCAGGACAAACGGTTTTCCTTCAACTTTTGTATTACTGCCGCCACTTTCAAACTTCCTCTAATATACTCATTCCTCACCTTATCCAATCTCGTCACGCCGCACATTCATCTCAACATTCTCATCACTGCTACATGCTATTATAATTTTACAGGATATTAGATTTATATAATAAAACTAGCTGATCCCCGCAGCTTCGCTCCCGTGGACCACCCCACAGGACCCGCTTTTAGGATAAAAAAATAGGATATGTCACTCAGGAATAATGTAGCTTTCTAATGGTGAAATAATTTTTTAAATCGGTCTAGTATTTTCGGAGCCTATTCGGTACAAACAAACATACAAACAAACAAAAAAATCTTTCCTCTTTATAAGGCCGCGTTTCCACTGACGCGGAGCTGGGCGGAGACGTGCGGAAGCGACCAATTACAATGGTTGAAATCCTCAATCGCGCCACTCTCTGTCTCGTCTGTGATTGGTCGCTTCCGCACGTCTCCGCCCAGCTCCGCGTCAGTGGAAACGCGGCCATAATATTGGTATAGACGAACATGCAAGTGACTTGCGCAGCTAGTGTGTTGGCTCGGTCGGGTAGCAGAAGCTGTCATAACGTGTCTCATTTAGACTCCGCCCCTATCCGAAACTTTTATATCGGATTGGGTTACGGATACGGATACATTTTTATTTAGGATGTCCGGTACTTCCAGTTACGGTTATGAGGTTGTTAACATCCCTAGTAATATCATAATCACCATAATTTCTGGCGAAACACGTCCACTGCTGGACATAGGCCTCCACCAAGTGGCCGATCAGATTATGAAAATTCGTTCAATCACATAGACGGATATCCACATCGCGTCTTTCTCATCTTGCATGTGTTTGTTTTTGGTTGAGAGCAGTGGTGACCCAGTGGTATCGGCCGCGACTTACAAGTTGCGGGTTCGAACCCAGAAAGGCGCTTTACTTTGTGTAAATTATTTCATCACCTCTTCTCTCGAAAACGGTGAAGGAAAACATCGTGAGGCATGTCTTAGGACCAAAAATTCGAAGACATGTGACATCCACCAACCCGCACTTGGCCCGCGTGGTTCATTATCACAGAGAGGAGGCCTGTGTCCCAGCAGTGGGAACATTAATAGGCTGATGATGATAATTATGTGTTTGGTGACCTGACAAAAGTAACTGACCATCCCTGCATACTCTTTGCAGATGATGTCTCCGTAATTATCCCTAAAACTAAAGAAAACTATAATGAAGAAATAAATAGTACCGTAGACAAAATAATAACTTGGATGGAAAAGAATAACCTTAAACCTAACATAGATAAAACCAAATATGTACAATTTCAAAACAAAAACTGGACTAAAATGGATTTAAACATAACTTATAAAGGTAAACAAATACAACAATCAGATAGTATTACTTTTCTTGGGATAGTTCTAGATGAGAGGTGTTCTTGGATTAACCATATTGATATGATATGTGGAAAACTCAGTAAGTTTGCTTATGCTCTATGGCGTTTATCTAATCTTACAAGTAGACAAGCCACATTGCAGGCTTATCATGCATATGTTGGTTCAATACTGCGCTATGGTATACTGGTATGGGGGAACTCGGTGCATCTCGGAAGAGCTTTCATCGCACAAAAGCGGTGTATACGTGCGATTTGTAATGTAGACCCACTCACATCCTGTAAACCGCTGTTTAGAAAACTTAGACTACTTACATTAACTGGTATTTATATTGAGGAAGTATGTAAATTTACCAAATCTCACCCTGAAATGTTTGAAAAATTGGGAGATAAATGTAACTTTAAAACCAGATATCCTAATAGATTAATAAATCCTACAAGAATAAAAACGGAACTATATAGGCGAAGTTGTTATCCTATGTGTATTCAGATCTATAACAAGATTCCTAACCAAATTAAAGAACTTCCAATGGTCCGCTTCAAAAGGGCTTTACGCAGGTGGTTAATTGAGCATCCCTTCTATAATATAAAAGAATTTCTTGATTATAAATTAAATTAATGTTCGAATTCTACCTATACCAAAAATTTGCATGTCATTATGTTATGATTGAATATGTTAAGCTACTAATACTACCATTGTAAGAACTTTTGTAACCATATTTATCTGCAAATAAATCTTTGACTTTGACTTTGGTCGATTTTTCATCGGTCTACCTAGTGGAAGGCCTTTCAATGCAACATCTTCCAATACACAGTGGCCACTCTAATTCTTTTCGGCACCATCAACTATCAGTGATGTTAAATCATGTGGTGTGACCACCTATCTGACGTCCACAGAACAGGCACAGGTAACGCGATAACCCTAGGTAAGACTGGCCAGAATTTCGAGCCATTTCGCAGTCTAGTCTTGATTTGTGCCCAAAAATAGGCTGGTCCTTATTTCAAGGGCTTTTTAGGCTTCCGTACCAAAATGGTAAAAAGGAACCTTTATGGTTCGACTCTGTCTGTCTGTCCGTCTGTCACAGCTGGATATCCCAAGAACTACTAATGCTATCAACTTGAAATTTAGAATAGTTTCTGATGTACTATTTTGCAAATAAGAAAGAAAATAATATGTTTTTTGATTTTTGTAACAGGAACTCAAAGGGGGTCTTAAAATTCGAAGTGGGGGTACTAGGGCATGTGAATATCATATGAAAGAGCGCTATTCGCACATTCTAAAACATTTTTTATGTTTTTTTTTTCGGCCGCTTCGTTTTTCGACTTTTGACGAAAAATGAAAAAAAAAAATACCTTTCCCCCCTCCCTTATCTTCGAAGTTTGCATAGAGAAAAATCTGTAATTATTCTATGTGATAGGAAAAATAAAACGATGTCTCTAAATACCACACTTTTTCAGAAATCACGAACAAAAATAACATTAGTTCCACTATCGGTCAAGAGATGGCGCTGACCTAAAACTGCAATGTTCTTCTAACACAGCAGTGTTAAAATTCTCAGACGAATATAGGCCTCGTCGATGATTTTTTTTTTATTACATCTTGATTTTGCGGTTTGGTACGGAACCTTAAATGTGCGAAGGACGACACGCACTTGGCGGGTATTTTGAACATCTAAATTCACAAAAGACATTTATTTCCAGGTATTACAACGTACGGTGCCTATTCAAGTGAACGTCGCGCCCGTGTTGAAAGCTGAAGGCAAGGTCAACCCAAATGCTATGGAACAGATTAGACTACAGGTAAATATTATTGTCCTTAGAGTGGCACACTGAGACAGTGTCGAGGCGAAGCGACGTGTCCAATTCTCTAGATCAGTGTTTTTCAACCTGTGGGTCGCGACCCCCTGGAGGGTCGCGAAGCTTCTGTAGGGGGGTCGCCAGAGGTCGAGAGAACAACTTCCGTAAAAAACAATAAAGATTAAGAAAAACATTGATTAATTAAGTGTGAGAATTTTAACAAAAGGATATATACTCATAAACAGTTGTCACATTTTTGTTTTTGTGTTTTGTTTTTTTTTTACAAACAAATTAACAAAAAATAAAATCCTAAGACTCATATTAATGCGAAAGTCGTGCAAAGATACAAAAGTACTACCCTTTATTTTTCTATGACTTGATCCCGAACGTCAGTGGCCATATCGCTTATCCTGCGTTGAATGGTATCTTAATTATGGAGACGCATAAAAACGTCGTATGGAATGAATATTTGTAACACTGTTACATACACATACATACATGATATAAAAGCGAAGGGTCGGGGGGTCCCGAAATATTTTTTCATACCAGGGGGGTCGCGAAAAATGTTTTCTTACCAGGGGGGTCGCATCATGAAAAAGGTTGAAAAACACTGCTCTAGATAATAAAAATTCCATTTAGTAGTCCGTCAGCAAGTTTAAGTTCAGGGAAGATCATCATCATCCTTATAATGTTCCCACTGCTGGGACACAGGCATTATCTCTGTGAGAGGGAATGGGCCTTAAGCCACCACGCGGGCCCAGTGCGGGCTGGTGGATGTCACATGTCTTCGATACTTTAGTTCTAAGACATGCCTCACGATGTTTTCCTTCACCGTTTTCGAGAGGAGAGGTGATGAAATAATTTACACAAAATAAAGCGCCTGCCTGGGTTCGAACTGACGACCTATGACACGTGAGTCGGTGCCGTTACCACTGAGCCACCACTGCTATCATGGAAGATCGCCCTAAAATATTGTAAACGCTAAAATCTGTTTGTCTGTCTGTGAGTTCGTATTTAATCATGGGCCTATCTTCAGCACCTCGCCTCGAATAGGATAGGTTTATAATGTTTTTTTAATGTTATGCCGCACTAGGAATTTCTTCCTGTATCGCTTGGGTGCGTTTACAATAGTACATTGTTCACCGAGAGGAGAAAGTGACCGATTACCGTCGAGGGTGTCGTTTGAAGCCCGAGCCGTAAGCGAGGGCTTTAAAAAACCCGAGATCGGGAATCGCACTTTCTCTCGAGTGATACATAGTGCTTTATACTACACCTACGAGGAAAATAAAAAACTAAATCTTTACTAATTGAAATTTATATTGAAATTGAAAATGGCGCCAATGGCGTCTGCAATTTTCACATGTTCTTTTTTCAAATTGTTTGACACCATCCAACACACAGCTAGTGGCCAGTGTCATTTTGCGAACTTGGAGATAAAAACTCACTGTAAAAACTTTTTGGCTTTTGATATTTAGGTTACCAGCGCATAGTCTTACCCAAAATTAAAAAAGAAAAACCACGTAAGAAATGGATTTTCATACACATTTCTCTGCCGCTCAGATGCGTTTTCTCGCCGCATATTTGTTCGATATGCAATGACGTACTTTCTACCGTAAATTTGATAAAGTATCAAGGTACTTTCCGAGCAGGTGTAGTATAAACATTTAAACTCACTTATACAAGACACCCAAGGTGAAGGTTGCGGGGATCCGCTGCATACGAGACGCACGGGACCGGTCAATGTGGCGACGCTAGGGGGAGGCTTATGTCCAGCAGTGGTCGTCGGCTGATATGATGATGATGATACAATACACCCAGATCCGGAACAATTATCTGTAGGCCATACAAATACTTGTTCCGTGCGGGAATCAAACCCGCGATACGCATCGCAGCAGCCGATCGCTCAACTTGTGTCGTCTTTTGCCCATTCACACTCACACAGCACTAACTTTGCCTATAAAGGGTGAGTTCTTTTAAGTGTGGGTGGAACACACACACTTAAAAGAAGCACAATACACCCAAGCCAATTAGTTTTGTTTGACCAGCCAGTTTGTTATAGATTTCCCTGAAATTCTATTACTGTTATATTACAGCAATTAAAACAACAACACGCTCAAGCCCATCAGCATCAACAACAACATCAGCTACAACAACAACAGCAACAACAACAAACGCAGGCACAACAACCAGCGCAACAACAAAAGAAACCGGAGCCTATCTACGACTTGCCTATACACAACAAACCGACGCTCACGCCGCAACAACAACAACAGATTAGACAACAACAGCAACAGGTTAGTCCAGAAATATTTTTACTAGCTGTCCCCGTGAATTTTATTTCGACTTAATATTTTTTGCATTACAATCTAATTTATACAATTAAAATTAAAGTATTCATTAAAACATCTTTTTTTAAAACAAGCTATTTTCGTATTGTTCTCAGCAAACCCTTTCATTTGATACCCATAACATGGCAATGCACAACAATAACTGGTCCGCCATCTTGTGCCGTCCGCCATATTGGATTTAGAACGATGTCATTTAGCTAATCATGCATTGTCATCCAAACTAAACGTGTATGCAAAATTTAATCTTTATCGGTTGAGGATAGCTGCTTTAAAATTCAGTTCTAACCCTCAGTTTCCCAGCTCAAAATTATCGGCAAATTAATGTGACAAATTGTCAAGCACGCGTTATCTGCTGTGATTGGCTGTTGAAAATTCATTCAACCAATCACAGCAGATAACGCGTGCTTGACAATTTGTCACATTAATTCTCCGATAATTTTGAGCTGGGAAACTGAGGGTAAGATTTGTCCTGAACATACTTACATACATACATTGCAAGTTAAATAAAAGCTTGTAATATAGCTCGTGTGTCTCCAGAATAATGTATCTTACCATAGCAAAAAGAATTTTTATTATCAGTACTTAACCGGTTTTTGATCTTATCCATTACAAACTTACAATCAAATCTTTCCTATTTTTTTATTACTGAACGAAGACCTCCCACACATTCTTCCAGCCAACTTTGTCTCCTATCCCAGTGGTGTCTCATCCCATACAAAGAAACTGTCGCGACATCATCATTATCTAGCCTTTTCCCAATTGTTATTGGGGTCGGCTTCCAGTCTTACCGGATTCAGCTGAGTATCAGTGTTTTACATGGAGCGACTGCCTATCTGACCTCCACAACCCAGTAACTGGGTAACACGGTACCGCTTGGCAAGACTGGTGTCAGATCTCAAGCTTCTGACTACCCGTAAAGACTGTCAAAGATCTTCAAATGACAGCCGGGACCAACGGCTTAACGTGCTTTCCGAGGCATGGAGGAAACTCGGTATGTTGAAATGGTCACCCATCCACGGACCGACCTCGACAAGCGTTGCTTAACCTTGAAGATCGACCCGTGCGGCTGTTATTATTAAGCCACGAGCTCCTCAAGTAGTGAAATAAACTATCATCATCAAACAATTCTCTTGCTGCTACCAAGGGCATCCATTGCGAAGAAAGAAAATTTGATTCAAATAAATTGCACTAGACGGCGTGATAAGCTTCGATTTGTTATTGAGTTTTGTGAAATATTAACATTTTCTAGAGATGATCATAAAAAATAAATGTTGGTGTTTAATCAATTCTCCTAGCAATAAATTAAGGAATTTTGGGCTCATAATTCACATTTCATAGATTATATGAATGGATCATTCACCATACTGATGATATATCCGTGTAACGGAACCGAACGCGATTGATTTACAAAAAATAATCGGTATAATCAGATGAAAAACGCTAGTTACGTCGGCACGGTTTATTTGTATGGGATGAGCCATCTGTATGCTAGTATTATATAATCTGTGGCTATTCGGCACGGATAGGGAAAGAATCCAAATAGTCACGCAAGTTAAAATTTTACTTATAATTTCTACAGCTTTTACAACAAAAACTCCAGCATCAACAGCATCACCAACAACAACAACAACAGCAGCAACAACAACAACAACAGCGGCTATCTCAACAGCAGGCTCTACAACAGGCCCAGCTGCACCAACAGAAGGCCCAACAGCTTCAACAGCGGGCTGAACAACAAGAGCAGCAGACAACACAAGCTCAACAACAGGCCGCTCAACGGCAGGCTCAACAGCAAGCGTACCTGCAGGCTCAACAGAAGGTTCAGCAGGCTCAACAGGAAGCGCAGGCCCAACAGCGCCAGAGTAGAGCTCAACAACAGAGGAGCACTGTGTCTCTTTCTAGTAGAGATACTAGTGTGTTCTCTACCTCTAGCGGATGTTCTGGGTAAGTGCACAATTATTTTTCTTTTCTTTTAGTGTGTCACTGAAAAACTGGCACTTTTTACCCGACTGCCGAAGGAGGGTAATGTCTTTATCAGTTTATTTTTGTATGTTTGTTCCTATGTGGCGTTCTAGAGACCAAACTCGTTGGCTGATTTTGATTATTACGTCAATCGATTCGTCTTAACCTTGCAAGTGGCATTGGAAAATGATTACAATTGAGACAATTTTTTATGCCTTCGTACCCATCATGTGGGGTATCAAAATAAAGGGTTTTAAGAGGTGATTTAAAAAATATATAACACTTATAAGTTTAAATGTACATAATTCGAAAAAAAAATGTATACTAAAAAGTTATGAATAAAAAATGATAATTTAAATAATGTAAAAAACCCGACTGCTTAAGAAGCAAACTAAAAAGACGTCAACAAGAAGAAAATCATGCTGTGCAGACGGATTCGGATTTTTTAATTAACTTTTTTTATTAGTGGAATACCTTGTCTGGCCCAGTATTTGGTCACGGCAGTGGTGTCTCATCCCATACAAAGAAACCGTGGCGACGTTCTACACTGATTATTTTTTGTACATCGATCGCGTTCGGTTCCGTTCCGTTTCGTTCCACGGATATAGATGGTGTTCTATATACACATTCCACGGATATATGTATATGTCACAGATGCCTCATCCCATACAAAGAAACCATCTTTGTATGGGATGAGGCATCTGTATGCTAGTAGGTTAGGTTAGGTTAGGTTAAAACGGGCTGGTTTCCGCAACTCCACGACCAAGCGCGTATTTTGCGTACGGGTGGGGATTAACCTACTACCAACTTCCTCACTCGATCCATCCCAACTCCTCGAGGAAGGCCAGCAGCGCCTTCGTGTTGCTGACTACCTCCTGTACGGTACCTGGTTCACCGAGGTATTTGGCCCTGTAGCCGGCGATTACCGGGCAGCTTAGGAGCAGGTGCTCTGCTGTCTCGTCCCTTTCCATGCATGCTCTGCACAGCGGGCTATCCGTAATCCCTAAGACAAAAAGGTGCTTATTAAAAGTCCCGTGACCAGTCGTTACAGCTGTGACTGCTCGCAGCTGTTGTTTCGTCAGCCGTAGGGCCTTCTTGGTGAACCGACTATCCACTGCGGGAAGTGCCTCTTTGGCTTGCCTGCACTCACTGTGGTCAATCCACAATCTGTGGTGTTGCTCTTTGGTGCGTTTTCTTACCAGACTGCGGAGGTATCCGAATGGTATTGACACGATTGGTTCCGGACCAACCACCGCCATACTGGATCCCCTACGGGCGAGCTCATCCGCCGCATCGTTGCCTCGGGACTCACTGTGCCCTTTTATCCATTGAATGGTTACCTTATTGCTTGACCCAACCTGGTTTAGGCGTTGGTGACACTCGTATATCAGTCCAGAGCATACCGTGTGGCTGCTCAGCGCCTGCAGGACGGCCATGCTGTCTGAGAGGATGCGTATTGGGAAATCTTTTACTTGCCTGTCTAGAATGGCCGATGCAGCCAGGCTTATGCCCACACACTCTGCTTGGAACACCGTGTTAAAAGCCCCAAGTGGCGCGGCTATATGAATGTTGAGGTCCTCTGAGAACACCCCCGCACCTGAGCCAGTACCTGTCTTGGAACCATCGGTGAAGATCCTCAACTCGTCTGGGCGTAACCCCTCACAGCGGTTGTCCTCATGGAGTTGGATTTTGTATTTTTTGTCAAAAACAAACTGCTTAGGTATCCGGTCAATACTTGCTGTCGTGATAGGGAACTCTTTGTTTAGGTCCTCGAGCAGAGCCGTGTGTAGTGTAGTTCTCTTACCCCAGAGATTTAATGCCTTAAGCCGTACTGCCGCCGTCGTGGCCTCCTGCTGAATAAAAAGGTGGAGCGGAGGCAGATCCAGCATGGCCTCGACCGCAGCAGTCGGGGTAGTTCTCATGCAGCCTGACGTCGCCATACAGGCCAGTCTTTGCGTGCGTTGCAGTTTGTTCACAGCGGTACTTAACTTAGTGCGGGGCCACCAAACCACGGCCCCATAGGAGATCATGGGCCGAATCACCGCGCAGTACAGCCAGAGAATGATTTTGGGGGACAAGCCCCATTTTTTGCCTATCATTTTCTTGCATTGCCAGAAGGTAATGCACGCCTTGTTAAGTTTGTTGTCTAAGTGACTGCTCCAGTTAAGCTTGCTGTCGAGAATGACCCCAAGATACTTGACCTCGTTGGAAAGCAGGAGTTCAGTGTCGAACAGCTTTGGAAGACGGAAAGGGCCTAGTGCTCGTTTTTGAGTAAACATGACCAGTACCGTCTTAGAAGGATTAACTGAAAGATCATACTCCCTGCACCATCGTTCTACTATTCGTAGCGCTTGCTGCGTAAGGTTGCAGATGGTTCCAGTCACCTTCCCGGGTACTAGAATTGCGAGGTCGTCTGCATACCCTATTGTGTAATAACGGTGTTCGTTAAGTCTGGTGATAAGATCGTTGATTACCAGATTCCACAGAAGAGGGGAGAGCACTCCTCCTTGAGGGCAGCCCCTGGCTATCAGCGCCAGCTGGTTTTCACCCTCCATACGAACCGCACGTTTGCTTAACATGTTGGTTATCCAGTCAATTAGTACCTGTTCTGCTCCGTGTCTGGAGAGTGCAGCACCAATGCTGGAGAAGTTGGTTTTGTCGAAAGCTCCTTCGATGTCTATGAAAGTGCCCAGGCATGAACCTTTCTGATGGATTGCTTCCTCTATCTGGCCTACCACCATATGGAGAGCAGATTCCGAGGACTTACCCGAGCTGTAGGCATGTTGGTTACCGTGAAGAGGTATTGATTTAAGAACGCCATCTCGTAGTTCCCTTTCGCACAGTCTTTCCATCGATTTTAGTAAAAACGAGGTCAGGCTGAGGGGTCTGAAGGATTTGGCGTTAGTATAGTCACCTTTGCCTGGCTTAGGGATGAATATTGCTTTCACTTCCCTCCATCCTTTCGGAACGTATCTAAAGGCCAGGCACGCCCTCATTAGTGGAACCAGTCTTTCTGCAACAGACGTACCTCCCCACTGCAGCAGCGCAGGGAAAACCCCGTCTGGACCAGGCGCCTTGAAAGGATGGAAGCTTTGGATGGCCCACTGTAGTTTCTCCATCGTAATCACCCTGTATGCATAGAACCAATCGTCATCTGTTGGCACCTGGGTGGTATCTAGCCAGTCAGTTACCTGGGTAATAACGCTGCCTGGGAAGTGAGTTTCTATTAGGACGCGTTTAGCTTCTTCAGGTGACGTGGTGAGTGAGTTGTCAGGTTTACGGAGTGACGTAGGCTCGGGTGTGTGCACCTGTGCCAGTACTTTCCTTACCCTGTTTGCCTCTTGGCAAGATTCAATGTTACCACAGAAATTGCGCCACCCTGCAGTACGCCTGAATCTGATGCATTTTTTGTAGCTGGATTTGGCCTCGTAATAAGCGTTCCAGTCCTCATCCTTGCATGTGTTCATGGCCCTGTTCAGGGCCTTTCTTACCTTCCCGCGTTTGCGATTTAACTCTGCACCCCACCATGTTTGTTTACCCGGTGTAGTGCGCGGTGTAGTCAAAGGGCAAGCGGCATGGTAGCTGCTTATTAGAGAATCGGTAAGTTGACTTACCTTCATGTCTAATCGCGTTTCGTTCCCTATAGTCCGCGCCTCACATAAGGGCGGCAGTTTTGTCACTAGGGTGCGTGTGTAGACAGCTCTGTCCGTGTTGCGCGGATTACGCCAGGGTGGTTTAGGTGTTACACAGAGCTGAATGTCGAAGCGGATCCATCTGTGGTCCGAGCAGGAGGCCTCCTTGGAGACCTGCCACCCAGTAGTGATCACCGCTGCGCCTGCCGTCGCCAAAGTCAGGTCAATAATTGTACGACTGCGTCTCGTTACGAACGTTGGTTCTGCGCCTATGTTTAGTAGTGACAAGTTGGTTGTAAACAAGTAGTCCACTAATGCCTTACCTCTTTCATTAGGCGCTTCCATTCCCCATAGGGGGTGATGTGCGTTCGCGTCGGTCCCAATAATGACCTCTTCCCCGCTGGACTCGCAGTAGGTTACGAGTCGAATGAGGTCATGTGGGGGCGGTGCCTCCGCCTCAGGCATGTAGGCCGAGGCGAAGACAATCGGCAGCTCTAAGGCACCGCGCTGCATATACAGCCTAGCTGCAGAGGTATCTCTGCAACAGAAATCATTTAGAAGCTGTGCTTTGAGGTTACCTGTAACAAAGATACACGCTCTAGGGTGATCATGATTAGAAGTAACAAGGAGCTTACCACCCAGGTTGGATAGTCCTCTGATTTGGCCACCCCTAATCCACGGCTCCTGAATTAAGGCGATGGCAGTCTGTTGAACCTCCAGCCACTTGCGTAGTTGAGCCGTCGCAGTCTGGCTGTGGTGGAGGTTTGCCTGCACAACTTTACAGGCGGACGAAGGGGTCGCCATCATGAGTGGGTCCCTCCTCCTCTTCGCCCTCCAGTTGCAGCCCCGCGAAAGCATCACCCACGATGAGGTCGTCCTCCAAAGGGCCGGAAGCTGGTGACAGTATGATGTCGTCCAGCTCCCCGCCCGTCAGAGGGACCTTAGACGAGTCATCGTCAGGGGTCACCTTCTCTGCAGTTGCGGCAGGGTCAGCCACAGAAGCTTCCGGGTTGTTAGGCAGGGGGTTGCCCCCCCCTGTGCTGACTTCCTTTGCAAACTGTCTCGTGATCGGGTCCCAACCCCGAGGAACACACGCAAATCTGCCATTGGCTCCCTGGAACTTTATGTACACCGAGCCCAGGCCGAAAGACAGCCTGCGCTCGGCGCCCATCAAGACCGGAATGTGGTCCTCGGGGACGCCCAGCACCACGAACCAGCATGCCTTCTGCCTGTCTGAGTGGACCACCACCCACTTCTTAATGTCCACCCATGGGTTCTGATACCACAGCGTTCTCGCTGCGATATTTAGGTCTTGGTACACCCCGCTGTCGTCCGGTATAACTATACCGCAGCGTACCATTTTTGGGAGCTCCGATTGGCTCTTGACGATTAGCGAGGTGTCAGCCGGTAGAGGCAAATCGGGGACCGTCCTCTTCAGCCAGGCCAGGGTGAAGTCGTCGCAGCACCACAGCTTTAGCGCACCGCCGCCGAATTGCGGTTTAGCGGTGAAGGACGGTATTTGCCGCTCAGGAGTCTCCATCGTGGGAGAGAGAGACTCGTCTATGATCCTCTTTTGGATCAGCTTGATCACCAAGGCCGACACTTCTTTGCTGATAGCACCCGTGCGTTCACTAGTCACCGCGACGCATAGGTGAGCGCTGGCAGCCCGGGCGTAACTCATATCACCAGCCCTACCGGACCGATCAAGCCGCTGCCGCTTGTGCTCTCCACGAGGTGACAACGTCTCGTTGAGAGCCCGCTTGGCACCGACCTGACCGTCCCGAGCGGTCTGCTGCGATGAGGTAGCCGTCTGAGCCGGACTGCCTGCCACTGATCGGCTCGTGTCCGGCGCAAGTTGAGCCCCATTCCCTGTCGAGAAGCTAATAGGAGCCTTTGCTTTGCCTCTCCTTTGTTCCTGACGCCGCTGTTTCCTGTTCATGGGCTTATTGCCCTGAGCAGGTCCAGACGCACTCGTCGGGTCCTCGGCCGGGGCAGGGGTTTGAAAATTTCTTCTCTTACCCTTGCCCTTACCCTTTCCCTTGCGGGTTTGCACACGCCAGGTTAGGGCAGCCTCACCAACGGGTTCGCCAGGAAACCCCGTTTTACTGGAGTCAGCGACGTCGGAGGTAGTGGTTAGAGGAGCCACAAAGTTCTTTGATTTTACGCTGGAGTCCGCAGCCTTTGCCGCGGGTCCAGGGACTCGCGAGGTGCCAGGAGCACCCCGCTTATTTTTCTTACCCGTACTGGGACCTGCAGCTTTCGCTGCAGGCTGCCCAAGGGACTTATTTACACTCCTCGCTGCGGTTTTCACCGCAGCTGGAGGGGCAGCAGCAGTTTTCACTGCAGCCTTGGGGGCACCCGCGCTGGATTCTGCAGAATTAACCGCAGGTCCAGGGGCAAATGTACTCAAGTCTTTAATAAATTCCATGATACAAATAAAAATAAAATTCATCTCTCCGGCTCCCACCCACCATCGAGCCCGCAACAGGGAACGCCCCACCACTTAAGGTGGGGCGTTAGGACTACCATCGAGATATAGGTGCGCAGGGCTGGCTTACAGTGCGACATCGGGTGCTCGTTTGGGCTGGCTTGAACAGAACAGCCCTCCCTTACACCGTCAGCATGACCTTCACCACCACTTCAGCCGTCCAAGAACGACCTCAGTGGACCCCACGCACCTCGCTACTCTCAGAAGGAGAGTTCAGCCGATTGATCGTGAGTTAGCTACTCCCACAACCTCCCGTGTGGTAAGAAATCCAGGTCAAAGTGGCGTGTTGTGTGCAGCCTGCTCCACTCAACCACCAGATCCCTTCATCCCTCTGTACGGGTCCCCGCGCACGGCACAAACACGCGGGAGGTCATTGCAATCCAACATTGTTCTTGTTCAATGGTGGACACCCAGGGGCATGACCTCGCCACCCCTGTGTTGCGTCGCCCGGTGATTTCTGTTACGTCTATTTCATAGGGAATTAGACCAAGAACAGGGCAGCAACCACGAGAAGGATAATCACCGCACTTGCCTTGAGGATCTACACGACCGTAGCGCTCTCCCTCAAGACCACGCCACCTTGCCGTCTCTGAAGGAGTCAGACAAGGTAGGACTGCATTGACAAAGCCAAGCCCTACGAGGCTTGTCGCTGAAAGCTCAAAGCGTAAGTTTGTTAACCCAGTCCAGCCCCATTGTCCAGCACTGTATGCTAGTATTATATTATCTGTGGCTAAAGCAATCCGTGCCCAGGTGAAAGACTCCCCGATGGCTCGAGGAAATGATCCAGGGGTTTAAATTTCTTCTTCCAAAAATAACATCTCTCCGTGGTGATGATGAATTAATAATAATAATTGTCTAATTTTCTAGGGGCTCTTGTTGGCGCGGCTCCAGGCCTGAAGACACGCGAGACCTAGACGCGCTGTTGCAATACATAGAGGGACCCGCGAGACACGTCGACCGCGGCAAGAAGCGGGCCAAGAAGCAGCGCCAGAAGGCCAAGAAGGTAATCTATACAGTGCTAAGTTCTTTTTTTGGCTGTGTGCTTAAAGTGTTCCTTTAGAGAAGAATAAGAATAAAATTTATTTGCATAAAAACGTGGTATAGAAGATGTTACAAAATAAGCCAGCATTTTTTTTTTTAAATAGCTTTGCCCCTCACTAGGAATTTCTTCCTGTATCGTGTGCGTTTACAAACATATAAACTCATAAACACAAACAGTCAGATCCAGAACATCTATCTGCAGGCCATACAAATATTTGTTCCGTGTGGGAATCGAACCCGCGACACGCAGCGCAGCAGTCAATCGCTCAACCACTGCAAATTTCATTGGGTTTGTCCGCTCTAGTCGAAATTCGGTCTGGACATCACTGGGTTCCCGCGTTAAGAAAGAATATTTGTTTCAAAGATAAAAGAAAACCTGTTTCAATGAAAAAATCTCACTAGATGGCGCGATATGCACCGATTTGTAATTAAATTCTGTGTAAAATAAAAAAAATCTGGCAATGAACATAAAAAAATATGTTTAATCAACTCTTCTAAGCACAAAATTATGGAATATTGGGCTCTTTTCAAATATTATTTGAACGGATCATTTAAAATTGACGCCAATAGATGACCTCGATTGTTTAAATTTGTATCGTAATACATTTTGATGCAATGAAACCGTAAAAACGTGCAAAAAATACTATAAAACTAATTGTCACTATATTTAAAGAAAAAAATATTCACGAACCGAGTAAACCCTTTTTACTTGCAAGTCGCTGCTAACACCATCTATTGCCGTGAAACGGGATCGAACGAATTAAGTAAGCGACAACGGAAGTAATTAAAAATAACTTTATTCCGACAGAGTTACAGCTAAACAGTAATTAAATTAATCTAATAAAATATTGATCTTATATACTAACTTTATTGCTAACGTAGTACATGCATGGCGTGATCAGATATGACGCTTGTCCTAGATAATCATGAACGCTGATCAAGCAATGGAATACATCTAATAAATACTTATTAGCGGACAAAGCTAATATTGGTAGTTTGGGGTTCCTTAACTAACGCGATTGATGTACTTAAAAAAATAACAAGATTAATCAGATGAAAAACGCTAGTTACGTCGGCACGGTTTCTTTGTATAATATGAGCCATCTGTATGCTAGTATTATATTATCTGTTGTTTGAAGGTCTATTGTTAACAAGAAGTTATTTCACCAACAGATGGAATCTCGTCTCGTAGAAGAGCGTAACGCCGTCGTGAACGAGCTCAACCGAGCTCGACGAGAGATGGACGCTCTACAGGTGGCACACGCTGCCGCTAAGAGACGACTGGAACACACGCGTGGTCTACTTCAAGCTCAGACTAAAGCCAACAAGAAGAAGGGTACGTACTGCACTACACGGTCAACTTTACTGTGCATTTAGCTGGCATTCGAACACATTTTTTTATTATTTTTTTTATTATAGATAGGCTCGTGCTTGACCACTATTTCGCCTGATGGTAAGCCATGATGTGGTCGACGATGGAAGCACGCTTACCTAGAAGTAACATACACTCTTGACTTAAAGCCTCCCAGGTTGTAGCTATCTGGAAACACAGACTCCGGCAGGGAATGCCATTCCTTAGCTGTACGCATAATGAAAGTATTTCCAAAACATTTAGTGCGTGTGGGTGGGATGTCCACCATGTACCGATGGCGCATCGCCGTTGAATGAGCTCCACTCCACGCCCATTTAGATAAATGCGCCCTTTTTACCCGACTGCCGAAGGAGGGTAATATGTTTATCAGTCTATGTTTGTATGTATGTATGTTCCTATATGGCGTTTCAGAGACCAAACGCGTTGGCCGATTTTGATGATTCATACGTCGATCGATTCGTCTTAACCCTGCGAGTGTCATAGGCATACAATAAAATTGGACAATAGAAAAATAGCGGCTTTTGGGTGCCATATTGTGGAGGCCCAAATTTTTTTTCTTCCTAACCCATCGTGTGGGGTATCAAAATGAAGGGTTTTAAGAGGTGGTTACAAAAATATATAATACTTATATGTTTAAATGTACCCTATTCTAAAAAAAAATTACTAAAAAGTTGTAAATAAAAAAATATTTAAAAATAACAAAAAACCCAACTGCTTAAAAAGCGAAATAAAAAGACGTAAACAAGAAGAAAATCATGCTGTGCAGAATCAAACAAACAGACAAACAGTTCCAAAATCTACGGGTCCGATTCCTGGCTAGTGATACTGATTTTCCAAAAATTGGATGATGCAAAATGATATTTTTTCTGGTTTTTTTTTCTTTAAAATCGGCCTCGTGAATCCTTTAAGTATTTTTCGCTATTCCTCATAGTTCCTAATTTTGCCATCCACGCCCACTTGAAACTCACTCTATATACCGCGTGGGCCAAAAACCGTGGATCAAACGAAACTACGAAAGCTGGGGTTATTTGCAGTGCTAGTTTTTCCATTTTTTTGGGTTCCGTACCCAAAGGGTCCTAATACTAAGACTCCACGATCCGTCTGTCTGTCTGCCCGTCTATCACCAGGTTGTATCTCATGAACCGTGGAAGCTAGACAGTTAGAATTTTCACAGATGATGTTTTTCTGTTGCCACTATAACAAAAAATACTAAAAACAGAATAAAATAGTATATTATGCAACTAGTGAATAAAGGACGGACTTAAAGCGAGGACCATAGATGAATCGCGAACAAGTGAAGGATTCTAACGACTGAATCACGAACGTTGGGATTGATTCATGATGATTGAATCACGAGCATAGCATAGCATAGCATCAGGTGAGATAGTGGTCAAGCGCGAGCCTATAAGGAATAAAAAAAAAAAAAACAAAATTGCGAGTGATTCAAGTGTTTAGAATCCTGAGCGACGCGAGCGATTCATGGCCCTCGATATAAATCCGTTTTTGCATACTATATTTTATACCATGACTACGAGAAAAATAAAGATCTTAGCAAAACGCACAAGGAATAATAATAATGGTAAGGTTTATTACCTTCAAAATTTACAATAAATGAGAAACCTCAGTTTCACATTTTGTGTAAATTGAAGCTGATCTAAGTAACAGCACCTGTGTTTCAGGGTTTATTGACCACCTTCGCTACTTTGTATAATTATTATAATTAATTAAACACCAATGCAATTAATATTATAACATGTTCTCTACCACTAACAAAATATGTGTTTTTCATTCAGGCCGTGGCGGTCACTGTTGGGCGACAACAAACATTTCTGTTCGGGCCGCGTCGCCCAATGGTGACCGCGCGTCAGACGTGTTTTTAAACTGCAACTGTAGGCCAACGGACAGAAAAGTCTTTAATTTTTGTATGACAGGGGACCCGCGCGGCCCTGCATTTTATCCTGTTTAGCTTGGTTTTTGCAAACAAGACAAGTTTAAAATATATCTCGTGTTTTTACTTGTGAGATCTAATTTTCACTATAATGGACAATTTGTATCGACTTTAACTGTACCTGTGTGTTATAATTATATACAAAAATAGCGTTTAGCGGTACCCTAAAGAATTTTGACAAAAAATATGGACTAAGCTTCGCAATGTTTGATCGAATAAAAAAAATACTAGCTTTCCGCTAGCTTTCTAGCGGTGAAAGAATTATTAAAATCGGTTTAAAAGATCCAAAACTCAAACAAATTTTTCGTCTTTATAATATTGGTATAGATTACAAATAAAACAGTTTTGACGCGCATATAAAAGTTTGTTGTAAAAATGAGGTACTTACCGAAAAAGATAAATTGACAAAGTGTAACGAATTTTAATAAAACATTCGGGACATAAAAAAGGTTCGTTAGGACAGGTTTTGCAAAAAGTAGTGACTTTTTTTGTTTTATTCCTAGCTACTAAGCGTCCCAGGGTGGCTACGTTCTGCTTATAGCATTGTTGGCATTGACGTCGAACGACTTTAGATGATCCTTCTTTTTTCGCCAGTTCATGTTTAGCTCTCTTGGGTCTCGATGAAAGAGGTCCGGACGTTATGTCTTTTGTTAGGAAATTGGTCATAATTTAATTTGCGTGAGTGGCACGGACGCGGGCGGGTGGGCGACACCGCGCCCGCGCGGACCCTGTAACAGATTCCCGGTTTTCCTTGCGCAGGGGCCGTGTCGGACAATGGTGGGTGACGCTTATAAACACTTGTAATTGGTATAAAATGTTGCTTGTGAGAATTAAACCGTGTTTTATGACGCCAAATATATCCCTTAAACCAATAAAACACACTGATGAAATTTGACAAAATTATAAATTCTTGTCTGGCTCCAGATGAAAAGAGGGTGTCAACCACCATTGTCCGACGCGGCGTTGAACGTGATAATTACAATCCAAATAAGTATTCACTAAACATCCAAGACCAAAACCGAAATCATTATTAAAATCTTAAATATAAACAAACTCAAAATTCGATGAAGGAGTTTGAAAGTCGAATATTCTTTACACTAGGAGTTTGTATCGAGTATTTTATGCGCAAGGAGGTGCTGTAACATTGAGATGTAGTTTGAATATGCATTGGTGTGTTCTAAATTCAAACACCGAAACAGTGATTAAAAGTGCTTTTTATTCACTGTTTTCAGTGAATAAAATAAGCTTTTTAGAGGGGGAATGGTATAATAAATATTTAAGTGGGGCTCCCATACAAGAAACGTGACTATTTTGCCGTTTTTTTTTCTATATTGGTACGAAACACTTCGTGCGCGAGGCCGACTCGCACTTGGCCGATTTTTATTACAAATAACCTCAACTATTGCCCTGTTTACTTGCGCGGATGGTTACCACGACCTGAAGTACGAGAGGCGAAGTCTTAGCCACGGGGCCATTACGACACAATATAGATTGGAATCCTAATAATAATGTTGATTGTATTTACAGGTAAAAAGCAGAAGTTGAATCCGTCCCAGCAAGCCAAAGCGCAGCTAGTGGCCGAACAACTGGGGGAACTGACTACTCTTATGAACACTACTTCTAAGGTATGTTTACGATCAGCATCTGCCTAGCCTTTTCCCAACTATGCTGGGGTCGGCTTCCAGTCTTACCGGATTCAGCTGAGTACCAGTGTTTTACATGGAGCGACTGCCTATCTGACCTCCACAACCCAGTAACCGAGTAACACGGTACCCCTTGGCTAGACTGGTGTCAGATCTCACGCTTCTGACTACCCATAACGACTGTCAAAGACCTTAAAACGACAGCCGGGACCAACGGCTTAACGTGCTTTCCGAGGCACGGAGGAAACTCGGTATGATGAAATGGTCACCCATCCCCGGACCGACCTCGTCGAGCGTTGCTTAACCTTGAAGATCGACCCGTGCGGCTGTTATTATTTAGCCACGAGCTCCTCCTAAGGTATGTTTACGATGTTAGGCTTATTATTTATGACGCCTGTCATACTTGTCCGCCTAGTTTGGGAGTCAGAGGCTGCAAAATTGCTGTAACCAAATATTATGTCAATAAAGATTATTTGATTTGATTTCAATAACGCTAGCTTTATTTGGCGCAGCTGTGAAGCACAGGCTTTGTATTTTTTTAAAGTAATAATTTCTTTTGCCGCGATGTGGACGACCGTTACCGCGATACGTTTGTTTGGATCGTGTTAGCGACAGTGCCTTTACATTTTTTTCGTATCGTTTTGAAATATTAGAATACATTGGTAGACGGGAGTTGACGACTATTATGTTTTTGGTATCTGGCGGTGACTTACTCTACACGTGAGAACAAAGTCACAAACCGCGGCCTCTCTCTTTATAATATTAGTTAGATTTTTTTTACTTCATTTTGTTTAAATAATATATGCTCACTGAAGTTTAAATCGTAATAAGGAGCTTCCGCACTGAGAGCATTCACTTGTAATGAGCATTCGACGTCGAATATTCGAGTGGTGTGGAAGTTGAGCCGTAGCCGGCCGGTTGTCGGCCGGTGTGGACGTTGCAACGATTTTCGCGGAAACGGCTCGCATTCGAATGTTCACGCAAATAAAACGCTCGAAAGCGAGTACTCAGATAATGAAATCAATGAGTATGTATGTAGGAATATTACTGGCCTTTTGTAAAGCATGGAACAGTTTCTTGATCTTTAGTGTTTGTGACCTTCGAGGACAAGAAAAAAAAAAAAATGCTGCAGCCACAACCGCAATGACATTTTACGAGCTCGTATTCGAATGCTCCAAACTCGCAAGGAAAAGTTCGAGTTTTGCTCGCCTACGATTGCTTGTTTACAAATGCTCACAAACGAATGCTCCCAGTGAGGACGCTCCTCTAAATGTTATGCTTACCTGACCACAATACTGTTGCAGGAGATGCAGGCAGCCGAGAAGCAAGTCCTGGACTTCTCCCGCCGACTGCAGAACTGTGAGCGACAGTTAGCCGAGTCCAGAGCTGTGCAGGGCAAGCCTGACAGGGCCGCGCATCACGCACAAGTGAGTATACAGGGTGTAAAGGTGTGGCCATGTTTAAAAAACTGCTTCTTTCAATGTAAACAATCAATTTTCTCCAAGGATGAGTCCCAGGAAAATCCAAAAAAAAAAGAAGATCCATGCAAAGTAGTCCACGAAAAAAAAAGAATTTTGTGATAATAAAATGTATAGTTGGTCGGACGGATGAGCGTGAGGTCCAGGATTCGTTTCTCTGGTCGGGCAAAATATTATATTGGGTATTCCATTAGGAATTCCTCGGTATTAGCCCAGAGTTTGGCAATTAGTGGTAAGAATAGAATATAATAGAAAACATTTATTCTTCCTGCCTGACTTGACGAGAATTCGCCTGTAATGTAACATTAGAATTGATTTTGAGCATTACATTACAATACTGCCTCCCTGATTTGTCAAGCATTCGCCTGTAATGTAACATTAGATTCAATTTGGAGCATTACATTACAATACTGCCTCCCTGACTTGAGCCTTACTTAGTCAAATTCAGTGTCTATGGATGAAACAGTAGTGGCCCAATGGTAACGGCTGCATCTTAGAAATTTTAGGTCTTGGGTTCGAACCCAGGCAAGCGTTTTACTTTGTGTAAATTATTTCATCACCACTGCTCTCAAAATGGTGAAGGAAAAGGAAGGAAGGCATGTCCTAGAACCAAATATTCGAAGACATGTGACATCCACCAACCCGCACTGGGCCCGCGTGGTTGATTACGGCCCATTCCCTCTCACAGAGAGGACTGTGTCCCAGCAGTGGGAACATTGTAGATTTATTATATTATTCAGTGTCTATAACAATACGTCCTTCCACAGCTCGAGCAAGCAGCTTTACTAGCTAAACAACAGGAGATGCAACAACAGCAGGCGATACAGCAACAGCTACAGCAGCAGCATCATCAGTTGCTGCAGCGACAACAGCAGCAACAACGAGAACAGTTAGAACAACAGCGGCAGCTGCAGATGTTGGAGTTGGAGAAACAGAAGATTGAGAAGCAGAAGCAGGGTGCTACGTTTATAAGTGAGTTTTATTTTATACTAGTTAAACAACAGGCGCTGCAATAAGATCGAACTTCTCCTTTCATTCATCCTCTGAACATGGCCAAACCATCTAAAAAAACTTTTTTTAAATTCTTGTCACTACATTTTCTTTTAAACGACAACGTTTTCTTATTACATCATTCCTCAATCTATCATTAGCCACATTAATAGCTCAGCTAAGGCAGGGTCCGCTTTAACGCCGAAGAATCAGCCGCCTACGTCATTCCCATATCCTCAGAACAGTAAGGTCGCTCCGCCAACCCTGTGAAGCCCCAGGAAGCTTAGGAGCTAGGCTAGCTATGTTGAATGAGAGTCTAAGGCTGGTATTCCGGCAGCGTTGGCTCATGCTCAACTCAAAATAGACAGTTGTTTTTGGTTGGTTTGTATTTTATTACATTAACTTGCTCAATCAGCCGCCTACGTCATTCCGATATCTTCGGAACAGTGAGGTCGCTCCGCCAACCCTGTGAAGCCCCAGGAAGCTTAGGAGCTAGGCTGGCTATGTTAAATGAGAGTCTAAGGCTGGTATTTCGGCAGCGTTGGTTCATGCTCAACTCAAAATAGACAGTTGTGATTCGATGGTTTGTATTTTATTACATTAACTTGCTCAATCAGCCGCCTACGTCATTCCGATATCCTCAGAATAGTGAGGTCGCTCCGCGAAGCCTGTGAAGCCCCAGGAAGCTTAGGAACTAGGCTAGCTATGTTGAATGAGAGTCTAAGGCTGGTATTCCGGCAGCGTTGGCTCATGCTCAACTCAAAATAGACAGTTGTGATTCGATGGTTTGTATTTTATTACATTAACTTGCTCAATCAGCCGCCTACGTCATTCCGATATCCTCAGAATAGTGAGGTCGCTCCGCGAAGCCTGTGAAGCCCCAGGAAGCTTAGGAACTAGGCTAGCTATGTTGAATGAGAGTCTAAGGCTGGTATTCCGGCAGCGTTGGCTCATGCTCAACTCAAAATAGACAGTTGTGATTCGATGGTTTGTATTTTATTACATTAACTTGCTCAAGTCCAAGATCCCAGACGCCCCAAACGTTACCAAAATCGTTCAACAGAAAATCAGTGGAATTGAGTAGTGTTAGTATGTACTTTGACCGTACACATACTTGCTAACTTGGACTTTTATTTTCATTATTTGTACCTATTAATGGAACTGTGATCAAATTTCAGACTTGTGAGTAGGACCTCACTCAAGGTGACGACCAGCTCTAAGACTATTGTATTTACTAATTACGCGTTGAATACTATTTAATTGACTGTCGAAGTACATACTAAAACCACTCAATACTTACCATATATTTTGTTGAATACAGGCCTGCGGATCACAAAGCCAAGAGCCGAATACTGGGGCCCATAGCAATATTGCGACTCTTGGATCCTCAAAGTCTATACCCGCGAAACTGCGAAACGCAGCAGCGGTAGCTAGGGGTCTGTTCTTTGAGGTACTGATTCCTGTCAGACAGGTGGAAAGTGAACTTACAACTACTACTCACATTTGTTCCCGCGGTGGTCTCCTGGTCCCTTGTCCGGTCGAGGGTTATAGGGAAAAATATATATAATAAAGGAAGTAAGGGACTTGGTCAGAGCCGGGGTTCCGGCAGCCAGCAGACGCCTACACGTTCCCGAGAAAAATACCTCGCTGCGCGTGAAATATACCCAAATACAAATGTACGGGCGAAGCACAATACCACTCGCGAATGGCGACCGTAATTTCGCGTAACGATCGGCTGACTAACAATCAATTTGAACAAAAAACCAGTTCAAGACCGAATCGTCACGTCTAGCCATGTCGAAAACGTTTTTACTAGTCAAGTGTCAACTGTCAACTCAACCAAAAGCTGTGAAATCGATGACAGCGAGCTGACCCAGTGTTGCAACAAAAAAACAACAAAAAAAGACGAAACGTTTGGTTTCAAACACATTTTGTGTAGAAAGATTCAGTAACGTCTGGGGCGTCTGGGATCTTGCTCTATTGACTCGAGAGTTGTTATTGGTTGGCAGTTGATTGGAAGGTGTAGCCAATTTTGGCAATACTGGCTCACCTAAAAGTTATAGGATAATGGAAAACTAAGCTCTAAATGTGAAGTGGTCGCTTACATTGGGCCTCATCAGAAAGCTTACAATCACTCAAAGGGCAATGGAGAGGGCTATGCTTGGGGTTTCTTTGCGTGATCGAATCAGAAATGTAGAGATCAGCAAGAGAACCAGGGTTACCGACATAGCCCGAAGAATTGCCAAACTTAAGTGGCAGTGGGCAGGGCGCATTGCTCGCAGAACGGATGACCGATGGGGCAGAAAAGTTCTGGAGTGGCGACCGCGAACCGGAAGACGTTGCGTTGGAAGGCCTCCCACCAGGTGGACTGATGACCTGGTGAAGGTTGCGGGGATCAGCTGGATGCGGGACGCACGGGACCGGTCAATGTGGCGACGCTTGGGGGAGGCCTATGTCCAGGAGTGGACGTCTTTCGGCTGATATGATGATGATGATGAAGCTCTAAATCTGCTTTGGTCTCCGTTTCAGACGCTGGCGCGGGCGGCGGCATAGTATGCGTGCGCCGGTCTCCGGGTGACGGCGCTGTGACGGTATCCATCCCCGGACAACGCAACGACACGCCGCTGGCGCAGCTCGTTGCCAACAATAAGCATGTCACCGGTAAGTGTCTACACCAGGGCATCTATACTCCATTTGAGATAACATTAAACATTCTTCTTCTTTTCGTGCCGATAAACTCAAATTTTTACTCAAATATTCTCAAATTTTGTCGGACTAGTATGTTGCCACCTGGACTGCTCTGTCATTTGCCACATTCAGAGCCTTAAAGGTGCAGGCGGCTGGGCACGAAGGGCAGACAACCTGCGACGGGGCCCATTTAAATAATCCTATTTTACAGCCCATTCAAACGATTTTGACTTCTATTGCGTCGGTGATATGACAAATGGCAGCTGTATTTAACAGGTTTGGTAACAGGTTTATGCTTTTTATGCTATCCTTATATATACGGTATAGAACTCAAAATCGATTGAACGGAATGTAAAATACAACATTCTATATCGGATTCGTTTTATTTTTCTTGTCCTTGCCCTAAAAAAAATGCTGCTTTTCTTTCGTAATAAAAATTGTATCTTCAAAATGATTGGAGTATAGGTAACAAACAGTCACATACAAATATTCTCAAGTTAAAGAAGGAAAGGATGAGTGTAAAGTTTGATCTGGCGCAAGATTACTGTTACCACACGAATACTTCTAACAATATTATGATAAGATTCGCAGTTCAGGCTTGAATAGAAGAAAGTGCACAACGTAGGTTGGTAGGCGTATATATATATATATATATACGAGTTATCTCCAATATTATAAAGAGGAAAGATTATTTTGTTTGTTTTTTGCACCGTATAGGCTCCGAAACTACTGGACCGATTATAAAAATTATTTCATCTATGGAAAGCTACATTATTCCGGAGGCTATACGTTATTTAAAAAAAAAACCGGCCAAGTGCGAGTCGGACTCGCGCACGAAGGGTTCCGTACCATTTTCGTAAAAAAAGGGCAAAAAAATCACGTTTGTTGTATGGGAGCTCCCCTTAAATATTTATTTTATTTTTAGTATTTGTTGTTGTAGCGGCAACAGATATACGTGGGACACTCAGAAAGTTTTGCGAAACTAAAAAAAATTGTTCTATACGTACATATATTTTTATTAAATCTTTTCAAAGTACTTTCCACCAGCCTCTATACAAAGATTCATGCGCCTAAACCAGTTTTCAAAACACTTTTTCCAGTCCGCCGCAGACACCTCGTTTACAGCCTGCTCGAACGCAGCCAGCGCATCTTCCGGCGACGAAAATTGTATCCCTTTGAGCTGATTTTTTATTTTTGGGAATAAAAAGAAGTCACACGGTGCTAGATCAGGGCTGTAAGGAGGGTGACCCAGGAGTTTGACTGGCGTGCTGTCCAGGAAGTCCCTCGTTTTGAGTGCGGTGTGCGCAGGTGCATTGTCGTGGTGGAGCAGTAGCCCGCGGAGCCCTGTGTTTGGTCGCTTGTTGCTTATAACAGAGAAAACTTCTGGCAAACATTTGGTAGTATACCATTCGGCATTAATGCTTCTTTGATCCCGTAAGGGAATTGATACCAAGTGGCCAGTCAAATTAAAAAAGCTAGCGATCAAAATCTTACCCCCGCTTCTAGATCGCTTCACTTTGGTAGGCGTTGGCTCATTTTGAAACACCCAAACAGTCGACTGGCGCTTGGTTTCTGGGTCGTATTGATAAATCCAGGACTCATCACCTGTAACGATGTCGTAAACACGCCGAGACGAGCCTGCTTCAAATTTGTTAAGCATATCACGGCACCATTCCACCCGGGCCTGCTTCTGAGCATCGGTGAGGTTGTGCGGCACCCAGCGTGATACTATCCTCCTCACGCGAAGATGGCTGTGTAGAATCTCGTGAACGCTTCCCGATCCAATCTTCAATATGTGTTGAATCTCCTGATATGTAATTCGCCTATTGTCTTGGATTAAATTTTTCACTGCTAGCACGTTTTCTTCGGTAACAGCCGTCAAAGGGCGACCGCTTCTTTCGTCATCCCCCAAAGTTGGTCGACCGCGCTTGAATTCGTTATACCAACGATACACGGTTGCCTTGGAAGGGCCTTCATCCATGAATGCCATTTGAAGTCTATCGTACGATTCATCCGGTTTCAGGCGACACTTGAAATCGTATAAAATCATAGCTCTAAAATGTTCCCGGCGCAGATCCATATTTCAGTGAGACACAATACTTTGAATTAACTCGCAAAAAATGTGGAGGGAAATTTTGAAATTGGAACTTACTTATTTTTACTTATAAATAATCATATTTTCGAAAAACATTATAACTGGCCAGTCTCCCATATATAAAAACTTTTTTTCGCAATACTTTCTGAGGGGCCTGGTACATCACCTGTGAAAATTTCAACTGTCTAGCTATCACGGTTCATGAGATACAGCCTGGTGACAGACAGACAGACGGACCGCGGAGTCTCAGTATTAGGGTCCCGTTTTTACCCTTTGGGTACGGAACCCTAAAAAAATGATATCCTTATGGAAATTTCAATAATGTAACCCAAAGTAGCAACATTTTGTGCGCTGAGAAAACTATTGATGATACATAAAAATTAAGTACTAAATGATTAAAGTACTCATTATTACCTACAAAAACGTCTGCGAGAGAATATATCTAACTAACTTAGTTAAGGTTGAACTAGTCGACGGCACGAACCATTTTGTGCGCGAGGTTAAAATGCATGCTATCTCATCCGACGATTATATATATAAATTCGAAAGAAATAGATGCTGTGATGAGCAGTAAGAAGATAGTTCGCGTACGAATTAGCACTTTTGCAAATTTTATCGAAATGGATGATGATTTAGGACAAAAACGAGCGCGAAATTTTATAAACAGGTCTTTTGGAGTCTAGATATCATGAAAAAAAAACTTAAGTATATTTATAAAATAACATTATTTGCATTGTTGAATTACTAATCTATTCCTGTATGGAGGCCGTTTTGCAATTTTCCTTCTTCTTATGGTATTTATTTCCGCCCAAAGATGCGTTAAAATTATTGTTGAAATATGGAACTTTCGACGCTCATAACTTTCTCATAACAGGACTAGATAATGATGAGACAAATTGATATCATTTTTTATTTTGGACAGACATCGTCAAACAGTGGAGTAATCGCTAGACTACGTTTGTATGGACGAATTTTCGACTAGTGTAACCTTAAGTCAAAATAGCAGATTTTGTATTCTAAAATTTAATTAGTTCGCCGCCGCCCATATCATTGATAGAGGATTGCAACAAAAGTTTGTTACATTCGTATTGCAGTATTAATTTTTATTCAAATAAGTAGTTTAACAATTTTGTAGGTAGGTAGATAGGATAGGGTAGGGTTGGTAGGTTGATATGTAGGACAGGTGAGTAGGTTGGTAGGTAGCCAGTTGACGGGAACGGGGATCAGCTAGTGCGTATATATACGTGTTATATAGGATAATTTGTCATCCAGTGCGCAAATAACGTCAAAATAAATTTTAACGAAGTTTTGATATATATTTTACAATGCATGTCCTCGAAAAGAGCGGTTTTCCAAGCAGCCAAACTGTGCGGAAAGTGTCACTTTTTTTCACTAGTGCTTTTTACTTTCCTGTATTTTTTTAATTTTTAACTCCAATGTCAGCCCGACGCATAGAGTTTTTATTATTTGAGAAAAGTGTTAAAAATTAGTTATGTACAGATTATCATTCATATAAAAGGTAAAATAAAACTAATACTTTATTATAGGCGTTTTTAACTACTCTAGATTTAGATTTTGATCAATGAATTAATTTTAAATATTCATTGAATATGTTTGGCAGAACGTATATTTTGCTCGTGCCTTATTGCGTTACGATGTGACAGCTATTCGCACATGCGCAGTAGATATGCCCGAGGAACTATTAGTTAATCTGTGGATATGCTGAACGCGCTTGAATAAGCCCACCATTTTATTAATTTCATTTTATTAATTTATTTATTTCCTCGCACAATGCATAGTAAAATGTTGTATGATACACGTACGTAAGATGATTTCCGACTCGTGTCGAGTTATCCACTGACTCGCTTCGCTCGCACGTGAATGAAATGCCACTCATCGGAAATCACCTACCTTCCGCACTTGTAGCATAAATAACTATTAACGAAGGTTTGATATATATTTTTTTTCTCAGTAATAATAAATAAATAGTGTCCAATTACGAGCCTATCTTTAAACTCAATTAACCCCAGTGATCGAAACGTGGATCCATGATGTTTTTTTTTTATTTGGCGTCTCTCAGTTCAATCAAAGTGATTGGCTACTGCTTAACCGGGCTATCCTGTGGAGACTACACTGGAGCCTCCAGCCAGTCAAAAAAACTTAACCTAAGCGACCACACTGAGGGCTACCTCCTGTGGGGTCAGGGCTTCGCTGGGGGGACAACTAGGGCTGGATCATGATTAAGGATCCACGCGAGATGCAATGGTCTTATTTACGGCATTCACCCAGTTGAAAATCAAATAAAAATCAAATAAAGTAATCGCTTACGAAAGATGCGCGTGCGCAGGTACAGTCTATGCCATCTCTTTCAGTCGCACGCCAATGAAACTTACGCCCGGACAATACACATGCGCACGCGTTC
Organism: Orthosia gothica; assembly: GCA_949775005.1. Classification (NCBI taxonomy): domain Eukaryota; kingdom Metazoa; phylum Arthropoda; class Insecta; order Lepidoptera; family Noctuidae; genus Orthosia; species Orthosia gothica. The sequence goes on along the minus strand of OX459034.1, from coordinate 58,731,461 downwards.
TTATCAACATCCGGTGCTCGACTGTTTTGTTTGTTACCGGAACAAAAGGCTCATCAAACCTTTCTTTGAGGTGCCGAAATTTCTTTGTTATTATTAATTGCCAACTAATGGTACCTACCTGGTGAACATCCCACCCGTATGCACTAAACGTTTTGGAAATACTTTCATTATGCGTACAACTAAAGACGTAAAACGTGACCATTTATTATTTGACTCAAAAGACATTGGTTTATTTAGGTCGATTAACAGGTAGTCAATGTAAAAAACCAGTTTTTTAAAGTTTGTTTTTCAGAAAAAGTCACTTAGCTTAATTGTTACGAATTAAAAAATATATAAATATATATACCCGAAATGTTTAGTTATATCTAATCTTATACCTTTAAACGAACAATTCTTGTATATAATATATGTAATCTGAATCTCGGAAACGGCTCCAACGATTTTCATGAAATGTATTATGCAGCGGGTTTCTGGGGCGATACATCGATCTAGCTAGGTTTAATTTTTAGAAAACGTCGTTTTCTCTATTTTCACCCGAGCAGAGCTCGGTCGCCCAGGTACTTTAAATTTATCAGAGGAACGAATTTGGTGATGATTTTAAGTAAGAATAAAACTTTTGGCACGTTTTTTTTTTAATATTCCTCTTAATTATTAAGATCGCCTTTGGTACTGAAATTTGTAACTGGGTTTTCTCAGGTGTCTACAATTTGTTCATCTTAGAAAATACTCTTTCTACTGGAGCATTGCCTGGTTTCAGAAAACGGGTCATTTTTGCGTCCCGGAGTTCATTTCGGAGACAGTCCCGTTCAAAACGGGACGTCACGTTAGGTATTCCCTGCCGGAGTCTGTGTTTCCCGATAGCTACAACCTGGGAGTCTTTAAGTCAAGAGTGAATAGGTTGCTTCTAGGCAAGCGTGCTTCACCGTCGACCACATCATCGCTTACCATCAGGTGAGATAGTGGTCAAACGCGAGCATATCACTACATATTAAGGGCCTACATACCCTTTAGTGCCGTAAAACGGTAACTTTCTAAAGCATACTCCTTAGTAACAGCTAGGTTAAAAGGTTTGAAAAAAATATATATATATATTATTGGTTCGTGTACATAATTTTGAACACAAAGTTTTTTCGTGTAACTAATACTTTTGCTTTAAAAAAACAATTAACAAACCCGATATTTTTTGCAACATTTGGAAATTCCTCCAAACCGACTTGGACGTTTAAAATATTTTTACACAAAATGGAATTTCTTCATAACTAACATAGCATATGTAAATCAAATAATATTTTGCAAACAAAACTGTTCAAAAGGAGGCTCAATATTGATATTTTGGCTCCGAGCAGGCGCACGGTCAGTACTGCGCTAACATTGGGACGTCCCAAGTGCGAGTCGGACTCGCGCATGAAGGGTTCCGTACCATTATAACAAAATACGGCAAAAAAATCAGCCCCACTTAAATATTTATTTTATTCTGTTTTTAGTATTTATTCTTATAGTGGCAATAGAAATAGATCTTCTGTGAAAATTTCAACTGTCTAGCTATCACGGTTCATGAGATACAGCCTGGTGTGTGACAGACAGACAGACAGATTCGCGGACATTGGAGTCTTAGTAATAGTGTCCCGTTTTTACCCTTTGGTTACAGAACCCTAAAAAACTTAGTGAGTTACATACGTACACAAATGCGCACGCGCTCCTATCAACAGCCGAACACCTTTTGTTATTAGAACAAAAGGATCGGGGTTGTCTGTGAGGTGTTGAGATTTCTTTGCTATTGTTACCTAGCTTTCCGCCCCGGCTTCGCACTGGTTTATTAATGCAGACAATGAAATATTTTGTATTTTTTTATTTGCTTCCCACCTTTACAGACACAACAACAAGTAAAATTTCAAAATTTAAAAACCCCCGACACATTTATCTTGCTAAAACACCCCGATTAAAACAGTAAAACGCCCATAACTTTTAAACGGTTTAACCGATTTGATTCAAACATAGCTAAGAACACTCTCGACAAAATCACCTTTCAAACAAAAAAATCAAAATCGGTTCATCCGTTAAGGCGCTATGATGCCACAGACAGACACACAGATACACAGCAACACACGTGAAACTTATAACACTCCTCTTTTTCCGGCGGGGGTTAAAAACAAAAAGAATTAGCGAAATAGGTGCAGCCGTTCTGTTTCAATACGGCGGACTAGTTATTTTAGGTCACTGCCATGATATGGGTATCAAATGAAAGGGTTTGCTGAGTTGAATATGAAGAAGGCTTGGCTCAAAAAAAAAATGACTTAACATATCGAAATATATATATAAAAACTTTTAGAAAAATTGCGGGTTCGCGCAAATATTCGCGGAGTCCACCATTGTTGACCAAACGTCACTCATTTCTAATTAAAAGGGTAATTTAATAGTCAATAATAAACCCATTTAGATAGACACTAATTAGTGGAACTGGTTTTAAAATTTAATAAAAATAATAATAAATTTTGCTAGTACTTGTACACTATGACACTATTTAGTAGATTAAACTTAGCTGCATTCGATTCCTTTTTAGGGTTCGTACCCAAAGGGTAAAAACGGGACCCTATTACTAAGACTCCGCGGTCCGTCCCTCTGTCTGTCTATCACCAGGCTGTATCTCATGGACCGTGATAGCTAGACAGTTGAAATTTTCACAGATGATGTATCACTGTTGCTGCTATAACAACATATACTAAAAACAGAATAAATAAAATATTTAAGTGGGGCTCCCATACAACAAACGTGTTTTTTTTTGCCGTTTTTTGCGATAATGCTACGGAACCCTTCGTGCGCGAGTCCGACTCGCACTTGGCCGGTTTTTTCTACACTAATCTATACTATATTATAAAAAGGTAAAGTTTGTGAGATTCTAGGGTGTAAACTCTGGATCTACTGAACCAATTTTGAAAATTATTTGACCATTCGAAAGCTACTGAGCTTAGCTATTCCTGAGTGGCATAGGCTACTTTTTAATCCCGAAAACGGGTCCTGTGGGGGTGGTCCACAGGAGCGAAGCCGCGGGGATCAGCCAGTCAGTGTATTTTTGTAGGTAACGAATAAACTTAAAAGTTACTGGACCTATTTCGAAAATTATTTCACCATTGGGAAGCTACGCTATTTATTTATTTTATTTGGGAAAACAAACGACTACAGCAATACATAAAATTTAAGCATGAAGAAAAACAAATGTGCACCCAGCGACATTTTCACCATCGTATAAAATCATTTTACAAAATTAATACGACTTGCGCTTACAATTATAAACTAAAATTTTATAAATATAACACTATCCCCGGGTGACATTGTCTACTTTTTATCCCTGTATTCCCACGGGAACGGGGACTACGCGGGTGAAACCGCGAAGCTTCCGCTAGTATATTATAAAGAGGAATGATTTGATTGTTTGTTTGTAACGGATAAACTCAAAAACTCCTGAACCGATTTTGAAAATTCATTCAACGGTAGAAAGCTACATTGCGACATGGGCAATATTTTTTATCCCTAAAAAGGGTACTGTGGGGTGGGTCTCGGGAGAGGAGGTATTTTATATTAGCTTTTGACATCGGCTTCGCCCGCGTGAAAAGTATTTTTTTAAACCAAGAAACCATTATACCGGGATGAAAAGTAGCCTATGTGCTATTCCAGACTACAATCTATCTCTGTGCCAAATTTCATTCAGATCTGTTCAGCCGTTCTCGCGTGATTGAGTAACGAACATACATCCATCCATTCATCCAAAATTTCGCATTTATAGTATTACTGGCTTCTACCAGCGGCTTCGCCCGCGTGAAAGACGAAAATTATACCGAGGGAACATATTCCCGGGATAAAAAGTATCCTATCTGCTATGCCTGACTACAATTTATCTCTGTGCCAAAGGAGAATGCTCATCGATGTATGGAATCCCGTACCAAGCTGCATCAAATCAAACTTTGGTTTTTATAGACTACACTGACCATGTTAACTCCTACAAAACTTCTTTTAGAAAACAAAACCCGGGTTTCGGAGTTATTTCATAGAATCGAAAAACAAAGAAGAAAAATTAACCTAAAAACTAGGTCTATTTTGTTCGACACTGTCAACGACGTATTTTATTCTAGACACGTTACGTTATACGTGTACGTTATAGTTATTTATTAAACAAAAGAAACCATTGCTGGTTCGTCGATTCATCAAACATCGATTCTATTGCATTCTACATCTTTATAACCGGCTGCTGTGAACGGCCAATTACCCAAGGATATAATAATGATACCTAATCTTTTTTAGGTAAATGATAAGATTCAATTTTTTTTTTTTTTTAATTAATGTAGAATTCAAAAACGTATATTTTTATTACAGTGATCATGACACTTTCAAAAATCAAGGTTACGTTAATCATATCATGTGAAACGGAACGACATTTATAGAAAGTAAAATAATATCCATTCTTTTAAACTCAAAAGTGAATTCCCTATTCAAAAATCAAATTCGCGACGCGTAATGTCGTAAAAAATTATGAAACTTTTTACTATAAAATTTTGGTCTTGATGCGTGAGACTTTTTGGTACCACTTTTGGACATTCTCCTTTCATCCAGCGGATTCTGGCGTGATTGAGTAACAAACCATACATCCATCCATCCAAACATTCGCATTTATAATATAAGATGACAGGCTCGCGCTTGACCACTATCCCACTCGATGGTAAGTGATGATAGGGTCGACGGTGAAGCACGCTTGCCTAGAAGTAACCTATTCACTCTTGACTTAAAGACTCCCAGGTTGTAGCTATCGGGAAACACAGACTCTGGCAGGGAATTCCACTCCTTGAGACGGTACCCTGACCAAAAAATCGGCATGAGATATGAGCATTCCTATTGGTCTAGCGGCACTGGTGGCGCATGAATTACAGTAGTGAATACGCCCAGATTTTAGAATAAAATCTTTATAAAATCGAATTTTGGTCTTTTGAAAAAAATAAATCTACAAAAATGTTCGTTATTAAATTGTCTAACCATTAGTGTTAGTACAAAAAATAATTAATGAATACTTTACGAGGAGATGCATAATATCGATAATTATTTCTCATTTTTATGTTTTGTTGGAAGGAGATTAGTGAAATATATACAACATTTAAAAAAAAACGAAATTTACCATTTTAGAATCAATATCATGTAGAAATTTAATGTATTTTTATTAATTGATATTTCTTTTTAAATAACGAGTAGATAGCTGCTAAAAACATCACAAAAAACGGCTTGCGTGGCGTTTTGCTCGGGGTACCGCCTTAACTGTACGCATAATGAAAGTATTCCCAAAACGTTTAGTGCGTATGGGTGGGATGTCCACCATGTATAACGTGACCAGACGTCCCGTTTTGAACGGGACTGTCCCTTTTTATAATTACGAGTCCCTAAATTGAACTCTAGGACGCAAAATTGTCCCATTTTTCCACGGAAACTCGTTGGGTTAGGTTAGGTTAGGATATATTCAAAGACTTTCAAGCCATCTTCAGCATGAAAACTTTTATATTTTAATTGAATATATTTTATGATTGCCTGCCACAAATGCTCCAGTAGAAAGAGTATTTTCTAGGATGCACAAATTGCGGACGCCTGGAAAACTCAGTTACAAATTTCAGTTCTAAAAACGATGTTGATAATTAAAATGAATATAAAAAAAAGTTAAATCAAAAAATCTAAAAAACCGACTGCTTCTAAAGCGAACTAAAAAGACGTAAACAAGGAGAAAATCATGCTGTGCAGTCGGAGGATACATATTCGCGGGCTGGCTGACCAAAATCTAGTGTATCCTCCGCCTGCACAGCATGATTTTCTCCTTGTTTACGTCTTTTTAGTTCGCTTTTGAAGCAGTCGGGATTTTTGATTTAACTTTTTTTATTTATAACTTTTTAGTTAGTTCTTTTTCGAATTACGTACATTTAAACATACAAGTATTATATATTTTTGAAAAACCCTTTATTTTGATACCCCCACGATGGGTTTGGAAGAAAAAAAATTGGGCTCCCACAATATGGCGCCCAAAATTCTCTTATCCAATTTTAATGTAGCCTGTGACACTCGAAGAGTTAAGACGCATCGAATGACGTACGAACCATCAAAATCGGCCAACGCGTTTGGTCTCTGGAACGCCATATAGGAACAAATATACATACATACATACATAGACTGATTAACACATTACCCTCCTTCGGCAGTCGGGTAAAAAACGTGCCACGAGTTTCATTCTTACTTAAAATCATCACCAGCTTTATTAAAGCAAATTAGTTCCACTGATATATAATATATATAAATGTAACTAAACATTTCGGGTATATATATTTTCTATTTCGTAACTTTTCGGCTAACTTACTTTTCTGAATAAATAACTTAAAAAATGTGCTTCGTTTTCATTGCCTACCTGTTAATTGACCTAAATAAATCAGTGTCCCGTTTTGATTCAAAGAATAAATGGTCACGTTAACCATGTACCGAAGGCGCATCGCCGCACGTCTTGCAGTCCGATGATTGACCATCCCAAATCGAAGTTTCGCAATGTTCATTAATGAGGAATGCTGCAATTAACTTATATGTCGTGAGATACTCATTATAATTTTTGTGGTTGAAAATCTTGTAAATTAATGATATTATTAATTAATATTTCGCAAGATATTTAGGTTAAGTGCAGCGTTCTACCTTAACGACCCTTGCAAAACCTGAAAACTTAAGCATGGCTCTTTCCAAGCTACGAGTAGAAGCAACAATATTTGCCTTTACATTAGAAGATCAGTTTTTGTTAGAAAAATCCTTCAAAGAATCGAATAGATTATATACTTTATTGTACATCAAATTAGCAACACAATTTTGTTTGCAAATAATAATAATACTTATAATTAAAAGCCTGTGTTGCCAAATACAACACAAATTTCTCCCTTGATCGTTCCACTTTGCCTGATCTACTGCGATCGCGGGACAATCTTTTAAAAATAATTAAACAGAATACAATAAAATAATTAATTAATCTATCTAATAATTTAAACGTCATTTTCTATGTTAAATTAAGATATGAATAAATTCTACGAAAAAAAAAGTTTTTGGGCGTTGCCACTGGTAACACTGAAAGTTTTAAGTTATGCATTACCTGTTGTAGTTCCGGTGGTTCTTAGTTAGTATACAAACACCCAAGGTAGCAGCCGTGTGGTACTTTGTTAGAAGCAGACGTGTGGTATTTTTTTGCCGGGAATAAAAAATACAATATACGTTATTTCTACCCGAAAATCATTACAGAACTATTTGTGAAGTGTGTGTGACTGTTATAAAAGTGCAATTAATTTAAAAAAATGGAGTTTCCAATTAATAGGGATAATATTAAACGAGCTTTCGCGTCGCGAGTGCCTATAGACATTGAACTATACTACAAGCGTTTTTGTAAATTCATCGTGGCGATTCTTACAACTACTCAACTCATACGTTTATTCGCAGTTTTAAATGTAAGTGAAGAGCCCGCTCCCGCGCCCTCAACTTCTAAACCAGCTGATAAGGGCAAGCATCAGACTTGGGAACAAGTGGTGGCTCACATTAACCAAGTCGCCAAAGGAGTCAACAAACAAAAGGTAAATAATAATAATAATATTGTAATAATAATAATCACAGATGCAGCGTTGGAAGGCTCCTCTAGGTGGAGTTATGACCTGGTCCAGGATGCGAGACGCACAGGACCGATCAGTGTGGCGTCGCTTGGGGGAGGTCTATGTCCAGCAGTGGACTTCTTTTGGCTGAAATAACGATGATGATATTAGGGGGATGAATCGTGTCAGCCAATGGCTTAATAGCCACGAGTCTCGACAAACACCTCGTTAGGGCTTGATTCAGAAAGATTTACTTCTGGACACGGCTAGTATTGTTAGGAGGTTCCTCTCTCTGGAGCCCTGACCGCCGGTAGCTTGGACCCTGTTTCCGATAGCGGTAGGCATCAATTTTATTTAAATGTACTATCTAAGAAATAAGGAGGGTAAGTTAGTTAGTTTGGATGTACAAGGTAATCTCTGGAAGTACTGATCCGATTTCGAAAAACCTTTCATTATTGGTGAATATTATAGGCTACTTTTTACGTTTTTCGACGTGGGAGATTTATAACGCATAAGTGCGGTACAGGTGTAGGTGTACAGGTGTACAGATCTTCTTGGCCATTCTGAAGATTGATTGGCTACAATGTCTGCGCAGTATTCAATCTTATAGTAAAACAGCAGCACGCCATGCATGCATAAGGAAGTCAACTCCGGGGTGGTCAAGAAGATTGACGAGTACTGTACTGTAAACTCACTAACTGTTATTAATAAAAACCTTTTTTACCAAATGAATATGTTAAATACTGAAATTCTATATTCAAATTGTTCAAAGAAAATTTGAATTAAGAATCTGCTAATCGGTGTTTAAACTAATCAAATGATAAAAAATACCTTGAAATCATGCCAGTATTCACTGAAGGGCTGAGGCCCATAGTACACCCTCTTTTCGTGAGTTATATTTAAGTTTCATGTAATAGAGGAATTAAACAAAATAAAAATAAATCTATATACATATATAAAAATCAATGCCACTTTCCTTTGTAATTTTATAATTCAAGAACGGGCTCACCTATCCAAACCAAATGTTTAGGCTTTGTTCGGACTATTTACTAGATGGTTTATGTAGTTTTTTTTTTTTTCAATAGGTAGGTTAGGGTAGTTATGGTAGGTATGGAATGTCTGAAAGCCGCGGGGGTCAGCTAGTAATATAATAATAATAATAAAGCCTTTATTTACTGATAAACTTAAACTACAATTACAATATAATATAGAAACTTAACATAAAAAATTATTGCACTTCGGCGTCTTCAGCGTCCATCAGCGCGTCCCTTGACGCATAGGCCTCCCCCAGGCTCCCCTCCACTTATCAAGGTCTCGTGTAGTTCTGGCCCACAGGGCTCCAGCTATCTTCACTATGTCATCGTCCCAGCGTTTGCGTTGTCTACCTCTGCTTCTTTTTGATCCGTCTCTGATTTGCCATTATGTTAAGGCCTTAGACCACTTGTTGTTTTTATCACGGAGCATATGACCAGCCCATCTCCATTTCAGACTTTTTGTGTGGAAGGTAGCATCTTTTACTTTGGTAATCTTCCTCAGATCTTTAGCTCTCTTTTTATCTTTTCTTTTAAAGTTCAAAATGCTTCGTTCCATGCCTCTTTGACAAGAAGTAATTTTTTGGAGAATTTTACGAGTCAATGCCCATGTTTCACAGCCGTAGGTAAGACATGGAAGAATACATGTATTAAAGAAGTTTCCTTTTCGAAATTATTGGATATTGTTCATTTTTCATTATTTCTTTGAGTGACCAGTACCTGTTCCATGCGCTAGTTTAGCTAGTAATATAATAATTTTTAAATAACATAATTTTGCCTATTGCCATCAGCCGTGCACAAATCCTGTCTCCAGGCTGCTACTAAGAAAATCCAGATTGAAAAACCCAATAACTTTTTGCCAAGTTATAATAACTAAGCCTGATCATGTTTAAGACAGTCTTTACATAATTATATTGGCCTTCCCTAACTCTTACAGCCGTCTACATAACCGAGGTTCACACAATTTCTCGGGTACCATTGCTACATTCAGTTTTACTTTTAAAATTTTGTTTCTTATTGTATATATTCGTGTAACACCACACACTTCAATTATTTGCTAATAACATAAGGTAAAAAATACGAATAAATTAATAAAAGTAAGGGCAGAAACTTTTGTGCAGGAGCTTAAATAGTGCTGAGATTTTTATACACAAGTCCCAATTTCAATCACAGAGACCATTCTCTGATCTTCTCTATTCTTATAGCCATCCAGATTCATACTCTAAAGTTTCTTGACCACTTTCATTCCTCCGCATTACCTGTCCGTACCATGACAACAGATTTTCACACAACTTCTCCTGAACCGTTGCTACGTTCAGTCTTACTTTTAAATTCTTGTTTCTTATTATATCTATTTGTGTAACACCACAGTCCAATTAGATGGTAATAACAGAAGGTGAATATTACGAATATAAATTCGTAATATTTCCGTGGTTTTCCCTAGCGACTACAATATGGGGTTCTTCAAGAAGGGCATTAGAAGGTTTTTGCGGGGTCGGCAGCGCGAGTGTGATGCCCCTGGTGTTGCACGCGTCCCTAGGCCACGGTGACCTCTTCCCATCAGGTGGGCCGTGTGCTTGTCTGCCACCTAAGTGGTATAAAAAAAAAAAATATATATATATATATAATGATAAAAGGATAGGAAGAAACTTTTGTGCAGGAGCTCGGCTAAACAGTGCTGGAAAAGCGTCTGTTAAATAGTCCTTAATATGACAACCGATGTTATCACAACTTCTTGGTCAAAGTTGCTACGTTCAAGACTTCTTCTTAATACTTATTTCAAATTCTATCCATTCCATTCAACAGCACACGTTCGTCTTAGTATCCTCATCTCAGAAGGTAAATACTACGAATACATTAATAAACGGATAAGCATAGATTTTTATGTAGGACCTCGTCCCGGGCAATTTTACCAACTCACATCAGATCATCAGCCTATCAATGTTCCCACTGCTGGGACACAGGCCTCCTCTCTGTGAGAGGGGATGGGCCGTAATCCACCACGCGGGCCCAGTGCTGGTTGGTGGATATCACATGTCTTCGAATTTTTGGGTCTAGGACATGCCGGTTTCCTCATTTTACCGACTACAACCACCATATTTATTTCTGCCATCAAGCAGCAGTGCTGTGTTCATTTAATTTATTACTAGCTTTTATTTTACTTGCCTTGTTAGTTAGTAAGTATGTGTCAAACTATAAATGTGAATTTAAAAATTGGTGATCCATAGCCGACTAAGCTAAAATTTTTACATAAATGTTTGGTTGTGGCTGACAACACACAGTAAGCTAAAAGATATTGCTAAAAACATTTTACATAGCGTCTGAATGTTTTACAAAATAATAATTCAAACAAAAGGCTGAAAACAATATTTGATTGAAAACCAACACAATAAAATTTTTACATTATTGACAATATTTTTTTCTTCGAAACCCATTGAGTGGGATATCAACATGAAGGGTTTTTAGAGGTGATTACAAAAATATATACCACTTATATAAACATATAAGTGGTATATATTTCTGTAATCACCAAAAGTCGTTCGAAAAAAAAGATTACTAAAAAGTAGTAATAAAAAAAAGGAAAACAAAATCAAAAAACCCGACTGCGAAGATGTTAACAAGAAGAAAATCATGCTGTGCAGTCGGAGGATATTTATAGTATTGGTCAGCCAGCTCGCGAATATGTATCCTCCGACTGCACAGCATGATTTTCTTCTTGTTTACATCTTTGCAGTCGGGTTTTTTGAATTTATTAACTTTTTTTTTACCTTTTGGGTATCCATATCCAAAAGATAAAATTGTGTTTAGGGTTCGGACCCTAGTTCTCAGTAGTAGCCCGGAGTCTGGACTTCTGCCCGGTTGGTAATAGGTCATTCCCCCTCCCTCCCCCCTATTACATGGGACTTAAACGTAACTGGAATGTCGCTGTACTCGTAAGTGCGTGCATGCGTGTAGCATATTATATAGTTATAGTATATTCTATACATTTCTTATTTTCTTTAGTAATGCAAGTTGTTTTTAGCAGAAAAAGCACAAAGAGCCTAAGGAGAAGACGCCTCAAGCGGAACAGAAGCCGAAAGAGGTGAAGGAGCTTCAGAGATCAAACTCTCTGCCAGACCCCCAGACTCTCTCTAAAAAGCAGAGGAAGCAGCTCGCTAAGCAACTGGTAAGAACTCCCCGAGTGCCTATCATCTATCCGAGTGGTATCTGTCATCTTTTTAGTGCCTATCAGGAGCTAAAAAGATGACAGATAGACATTGTAGGCATTATTTGATAATGGCATTATAATCTCACCTTAGTGAGATTATCATATAATATTGGACCCGTATTTTTTTCTTTATCAAATAAATGTAGCTAAAGCTTGATATGCTTTAGGTGAGTGGGGTTTGTCAATTTTAATATCAAGAGTTCAGGAGTGGGAGCTTGTGACGTCACTTTGTCAGTATAGCAAGTATAAATTTCGACTTTTATCTAACTGATGGACTAAATAGATATTTTTGCCAACTACCCTAATAATTCTTATTTATATAAACATTAATATTCAATTCTCTTCCTAGGCCGCAGAAGAAGAAAATAAAAAACAACAGCAGGCAGAAGTAAAAGCCAAAAAGCCAGAAGCTAAAAAACCCGAACCGCCTAAACCCGAGCCCGCTAAGAAGGCCGAGAAGAAACAAGAGCCGGAAAAAACTAAGAAGGAGAAGAAAGAAGAGAAGAAGAAAGAGAAGGCGGTCGAGAAGAAAGCGGAAAAGAAGGGGAAGGAAAATAAAGTGGAGAAGAGTGAGTATTTTAACAACTTTTAGATTTATTTTTACCCGACTGCCGAAGGAGGGTAATGTGTTTATCAGTCTATGTATGTATGTTTGTTCCTATGTGGCGTTCCAGAGACCAAACGCGTTGGCCGATTTTGATGATTCATACGTCAATCGATGCGTCTTAACCCTGCGAGTGTCATAGGCTACATTAAAATTGGATAATAGAAAAATGGCGGAATTTGGGTGCCATATTGTGGGGTCCAATTTTTTTTTTTCTTCCAATCCCATCGTGTGGGGTATCAAAATAAAGAGTTTTAAAAGGTGATTTCAAAAATATATAACACTTATATGTTTAAATGTATCTTATTCGAAAAAAAACTAACTAAAAAGTCATAAATAAAAAAACTTAATTCAAAAAATCAAAAACCCGACTGCTTCAAAAGCGAACTAAAAAGTCGTAAACAAGGAAAAAATCATGCTGTGCAGGCGGAGGATACACCAGATTTTGGTCAGCCAGCCCGCGAATATGTATCCTCCAACTGCACAGCATGATTTTTTCCTTGTTTACGACTTTTTAGTTCGCTTTTGAAGCAGTCGGGTTATTGATTTTTTGAATTAAGTTTTTTTAATCCACAGACAAATCTGACTAGATAACGCAAGTCCCTTCATTTGTATGAAAACCTAGCGTGCCACTTTTTACACACAAGTTAAAAACAAATTTACATAATTATTAATGAAAAAATAATTTTCAATGTCTCGGCTAACTTTTTCAATACAGTCTTTACAGCTCAATATGGCATAAAAAAGTCATTTCGTAACTTATGTAATTTTGTTTTTTTTTTAAGTTTAATTTTATAATCTTGTGTCTAAATGTTCATATTTCGAAACGAATTTCTTAGGCAATGTGTTACATAATAGACAAGGTCGTGGAAAAAGGCATTTTTGTAGGTTTCGGTGGATTGCCGGTGCCGATAATGCTAAATGAAAAGCTCAAGCTTCGTTTTTTGACACGCTTAGTACATACAATCGCGTCATCTAGTTAGATTTATGTCTGTGGTTTAATCCCTAATAAAAACAGTCGACTGCCTCGTTGGGTTGTTCTGGGTTCGATTCCTGGGTCGGACAAAGTGTTATTGGGTATTTCCATTAGGAATTTCTCAATGGCAGCCCAGACTTTGGAAATAATATCTTATTTTGTGACGTGGACTAGTTAAACCTGCGTTTAAAACACATTGGCTGCCTAATACCGGTCTGATACACTCCAAGAAATTCCTGGGCTCTACGTTCAAAGGGAATGCATTTGGAACATGAGCAGCGGCACGAGGTCTCAGCGCTAAGAAATAAAATTTGGTTCAAATAAATCTCACTAGATTGCGCGATATGCACCCAAATCGGTGCATATCGCGCATTATTATTGCATGATTGTAAAATTAATATTTTCTGGAATTGAACATAAAAAATATATGTTCTTGTTTAATCAACTCTCCTAAGCAAAAAATTATGGAATATTGGGCTCTTAAATCACATTTCAAAGATTATTAATCGGATCATTTAAAATTGATACCAATAGATGGCGCGATTTCTGAGGCATTCCACTCAATTGTTTAATTTTGCATTTAACACATTTTGGCGCAAAGAAACTGTAAAAGCGTGCAAAAAAATACTGTAAAACAAAACCTTCACTGTATTAAAAGAAATAAGATTCACGAACCACGTAAACCCTTTTACTTGCAATTCGCTACTAACACCATCGATCTATCGCCGTGGAACAGAACCGAACGCGATTCATGGATAAAATATAATCGGTTTAATCAGACGAAAAACGCTAGTTACGTCGGCACGGTTTCTTTGTATGGGATGAGGCATCGATATGCTAGTATATATTTATCTGTGGCAGCGGGCAAATCCGCTACCAGCTTGGGGCCTTTACTGGGCACTTTGGAACCAACGACATGCTCATGAAGATGGGTCTAACCGCGACACCCATGTGCAGGTTGTGTGGGGAACATACGGAACGCATGGAGCACCTTCTGTGCACATGCGATGCATTGGCTGGTAAGCGAATGAGTCTCCTAGGGGTTGGATATCCAAAACCAGAAGACTATAGGCTCATATTTCCTAGTGTCTTTGTAAAACTCATGAAGATAGTTTTCAACGAGATTGGGGAGGACTAGGTTATCTAGGGGACCACAATAGATCCCAATGGGTCGAAGTGTCCGAGTTATTTCTCGGCCCCTCCACAAGATAAGATAAACATGCGTTCCCGTCCTATAAGATTTTCAAACGGTATAAAGATCCACAAATCAAATAATAATAACACAAAATGTTTTCTTTTAGCACCACCACCTCAGCCCAAAACACCTAAACAACCGGCTCAGCCACAACAACAGACTAAGAAGGAGGCCAAGAAGCAACAGCAGCAACAACAACAACAGCAGCAGCAACAACAACAAAAACCGCATGTGATCAACATCACGCCAGATACCACCATAGAAGTTGTTAGTAAAAAGGTAAGATCCATTCTTGGTTCTGCAAATTATATTAAGCATACAAATTTTGGTCAGCTGACAACAGCTTTATGTGGAAAACCCAAAAAAATATATTAGGGATTGCCTATGACTTCCTAGGAGAAAGTTGTTCATTTACATGTGCATAAGCAATTTAATAAAATATTATCACATATTCTTAGTTCTACAAATTATATTTTCCATACAAATTTTGGTCAGCTGACGACAACTTTATATGAATAATACAAAAAAAAAATGAAAATACAAAATAGCCCAGGGTTTTTGATCAGTAGGATCAACTAATGGGTATTATGCTACTACTACTGACGCTCGGGTTCTCCGCAAGCGTTGCTAAACCGTGAAGATCGCTTCACGGTTTAGCAACGCTTGCGGAGATCGGTCTGTGGTTTTGGTGACCATTCATTTAATATTGTGACTTCTTCGTACCTCGAAAAGCACGTTAAGCCTCAGTTAAGGCGTATATATTTCCCAATGTTAACGCGGTACTGGTCTTGCACCCGCTCTGTGCCAGAATATCTATATTGGAATTGGACTTCCTTTTGGACAATTTTGGTTGAAGAAATTTTAACCATATTTTTTTTGTGTAAAAATATTTTTAAACATCCAAGTCGTTTTGGAGGAGTATGCAAAAGAAGCGAAAAATATAATATTGGTCATACGAAAAAACCATGATTAATATTATTATTTTCTACTTTATTTTTTTTAAACCTTTTAACCTAGCCGTTATTAAGGAGTATGCTTTGGGAAGTAACCGTTTTACGGCACTAAAGCGGAGTAAGGGCCTTAAGGCCGCGTTTCCACTGACGCGGAGCTGGGCGGAGACGTGCGGAAGCGACCAATCACAGACGAGACGAGTGGCGCGATGAGGAATTTCAACCATTGTAATTGGTCGCTTCCGCACGTCTCCGCCCAGCTCCGCGTCAGTGGAAACGCGGCCTGACACCTTAACTGCCAGGCAATGAGACACAATTGAAAATGTATTGTTTGTCGGTCTCTTGGCAGTTAAGGTGTTAAGGGTCCGGCTATCATTTTGTTTATCTTTAACTGCTGTTACAGGTAGTAAGAAGACAGAAAATCCGTCACCAGTCTTGCCACATGGCAAAAATTAATAACATATATATATTTCAGAACCTTTGCACCAACGAGCCCGCTCACCCAGCCTCATGCAGCATCATGGAGCAACTTAGCTGTGGAGTGCAGGTATGTGCCAGTGTGATTATTTTATATTTTATTATTATTTATATAGTGTGTGTACTCATACCGCAGTGTAACCACATTAAATACATAGATATACAATAGAACAGTCCATTAAACCGAGGCGTTACAGCATTAATGCAGAACCTGAAAAGGGGTCATTGTACTTAATGGGCAAAAGGTATAAGAAGGTATATAAAGGTATATACAAGGCAGACGTGAGAGCAAAGGCCATAAGCAGATGGGTTGTGTGCGTGATTGTCGAGTGAGGTTCATCCTCCCAGTGGATGGGTTGTGTGCGTGATTGTCGGGTAAGGTTCATCTTCCCAGCGGATGAGTTGTGTGCGCGATTGTCGAGTGAGGTTCGTCCTCCCAGCGGAAGGGCTGTGTGAACCCTTGCACCACCGAGCCAGAGAAGCCAGCCTCATGCAGCTACTGAGTTGTGCAGTGCGGGTATGCGCTAATATGATGATGTAGTGTGTGTACTCATACCGCAGTGCTACTACATTTAATACAATAAAACAGTCCATTCAACTAAGATGTTACAGCATTAATGCAAAACCTGAAAAGGAGTGATTGTATTCAATTATACACCAAAGGTGGTTACAAGGCAGACGTGAGTGCAAAGGCCATAAGCAAGATGGGTTGTGTGAATGATTGTTGAGTGAGGTTCGTCCTCACTGCGGATAGGTTATGCGCGTGATTGTCGAGTGAGGTTCGTCTTCCTAGCGGATGGGTTGTGTTAGTGATTGTCGAGTGAGGTGCATCCTCCCAGTGGAAAACATACCGTGTTTTCTCAAACTAGGAAATATCTTGAATAAGATCAATTCACTTTATCAATAATTTACAGTGCATTTACTGAGTAAAAGTCCTTTGTGAGAGTCTGGAGATAAAGATCAAATACATATTAGAAAGTAGCAATGTATGTCCGTAGTATTTTTATTCAATTCTAGTTAGTACCCAAAGAAAGATTTATCTTGTGTTATGGATTCCACCAGGATCCAAATTATGTTTCATATCAAAACAGAGTTACATCAGAGCTTCAGAAGAGAAGAAATGAGACAATATCAAAAATAGCTCTTTCATGTTTGTGAATGTGGAGTTGTAACTTTTCCACTGGGGCGGATGAAGTTTGTCTGGGACGTTAGCAAATGTGAGTCTCGCGACTCAGTTCTTAAAGCAGCCGCAGCCGAGTCGTACTGGGCTATCTATAGACGATTAATTAGCACATACGAGTTAACACGGGGTGAATAGGAATGCAGGGGTGAATGGGAACAAAACTCTGATTGGGATTTTAACTGTGATACCACTTTATTGGATTCAAACAAAGCATCATTTCTTTATAATGATTTAATATATTGGAGTACGTCATATTAAAATGCTGCAAACAATTTTTAAATACCGTGTAAATTTCCTTTACAAGTTTTGTTTTTATTCACCCCCGCGTTTCTATTACCTTCGTTTGACGGTACTTTGGCTAAGCTTTGCTCCTATCACTGTCACACAACTTTCAAACTACACGTATTAGATAGAAACGAGAATATATCTTAAGTCAAAGCGCGTACTAAGTAACGTGTATAAATACCGCAGTTACAACTCATAATATCAAGGTCTGATTTGAAAGATGTGTTTCGTGGTCTGTTTATAAACAAACTGGAATGAAAAGAAATACATTAGCTATAATTGAAGGCTCGAAGAAAAACCGGAAACCTATTATGTATAAAAATTGACATAGAGATCGTTTACGTTATCTCGGTTGATTACGTTAAACAACTGAATAAGGCCACAGAATTGCACTGCTGGTGCAAAGATCAGCGATCTTGATGAAATAGCACGATGTAGTTTTCTATTAGTATTTACTGACGCAGATGCCTGGGTTACACACGCCTGTGCAGACGTCGGTAGCCAATTTCACACCTGACTCGCGTGTTAGCCGGATTGCATGAAATAACGCATTCCATATCAGACCGAATCAAGGTTTAAAATAAACAATACTAACTACTAATACTCTTAGGGCCTCGTTCACCACCTGCATTTAAAGTGTCCAATAGGCTAACCGCCAGTCAAATTCACCCGTAACGTCATGTGCGAATTTCACGACGTTCGAGTAGGACTAATTATAAGATTAAGGGCCTCGTTCACCATCTGCATTTAAAGTGTCGAATAGGCTAACCGCCAGTCAAAGTCACCCGTAACGTCATGTGCGAATTTCACGACGTTCGAGTAGGACTAATTATAAGATTAAGGGCCTCGTTCACCATCTGCATTTAAAGTGTCGAATAGGCTAACCGCCAGTCAAAGTCACCCGTAACGTCATGTGCGTATTTCACGACGTTCGAGTAGCACTAATTATAAGATTATCTGACCCATATCTTACTTGCCACGGCATCTGCCCATTAGCGAGTTTACCCATCAGTTAAAAGTTGTTAGTTGTCATTTTGTATAGATTATTTTACAATTTGTGAATAAAAATGGATTAATTTGACTTGATTGATCATCAATTGGATGAATTAGAACATTCTACTACGCAACGAGTACCTAGGATTGGTGTATTTAAATGCTGTGTTGATTATTTTACGGGGCTAGATGTCACTAATTTTTGCTAGAATTCGTCTATTGAATTATGCAGTAAACCAACATAAAATAACCCATAAATCGCAATATGATTGGTATTTTTTATTTTTCAAGGGGTTTTATTAATAAACTATCAAATCTACTGAACTTCTGAACAATAGGCTATTATAACATATTAAAACCACATGCATACCAAACCAGACGAAAAAACACCATAAATATAAAAAAAGAAAGATAGAAAAAGTGTTTATATGCGCCAGGCACGACGCATACCCTAGAAAAAAGTACAAATGACTATTGACATCTGGCAATGGCATTTGCCGAGTAACATTGACGTATTATTGAACGAATGTAACGCAAGATTTGTTAAGGCATTCACTTAACCAGTACGTTGTTACTCGAACCTATAATTTCCTTTGTGAAATTGACAAAAGATACTCGCAACTTTTACGTGCCACATAACGTTATCCTGGACATAACTAATCAACGCTTTACTTGGAGATGGTGAACGAGGCCCTTAAACTAGTTAGCGGTGGTAAACAACAAATAAGAAATCACCTTCTATAAAGAATGAAAGTTTTTTTTTTTTTGTGACAATCATAGGAGATACGAGAGATGAAACAAAAAAAATAACACAATAATAAAAAAGAACACCTTGCGAGACCAATAAGTCACAAGACACCTATCTCAGCATGAGCATTTTCAAGGCTGAGGCTGGCTGCTCCCCCATAGCGCCGTCTAATCACAGAAAGCATTCGCTTATAGTACGAGATCCCAGCTCAAAAGCACAGTACAAATATACAAACATTATGGAAACTACCTACAAACGCTCGAAACGGCATGTCGATACGAGACCCTCAAGCGGCTCGCACTGCAGAAGTGCCCGAGTGGTCTCGTCGGTGCGTATGTTTGTGTGAGTGTGCTGTTTCGAGCGTTTGTAGGTACTTTCCATACTGTTTGTATATTTTTACTGTGTCAAAAGTCTGCAGTCATCATGTTTTTGTATAAACTTAATTTCTATGAAAGATAATTGATACAGTAGGGTTGTCTGGCAAAATCTACTAACAGTTGGTAAAATGTTTTTTTCCACATCAATTTCTTTCAATTCACTTGAAAGCTTACATATCTGGGGTTAACTATCAAACATAAAATTACAATTTCTTTAATTAAGGTAATTCTGGCTAGATATTATGTGGTAAACCTGCAGCCATCTATTCTACTATCAAGTAATATTCATGAAATTCAAGTTTAATCAAAATTTTCCTGCAGATTTAAGCAGTTGAATCTTAGGCTTACTGAACTGTGGTGTCAGAAAACTAGTTACAAAGTGGTGAAAAGGCTAAAAAGAAACTACCTTATATTCTTCTAAAGAATTCGCAGTTCTGACGACCGATTGCAAATAGAGAAATAGGGGCAAAAATATCCGATCTTTTCATATTAAAAGAGGGGTTGGAAGTAATCCTTACAGAGGTTTTCCTGGGGAAGAGCGAGAGAAGTGGTAATTCTAAGCGCCAGATGGCAAAGGGCGTCAAAAAAAAAGCGAAAAACAATTGTTAGCTCAATATAAAAGTTGATGGCTCCTTTTGAGAGGAGCGGGAGCAGTGTTGCCAGGTCAGATTTAAAAAAAATCCGCAGATTGTCTCTAGATGAATTAAAAAAAATGTGCCAGCACCAGAAATGACGCGCGCTGATTTGCTGCGGTCTGCTACAGACACGACAAGTTTTCGTGCCTAGGTCCGACAAAATTCTCGTAACGTGTACTCGCCAAACTTCTTGGCCGCTCAAGTTGGTTAAAATGGCTGCGCAGCAAAAAATCTCTTACTGAAACAGTAGCGTGCCAGGCCTATGTTCAGCCCGGCCAAGAAGATTGGCGAGTACCGTGATGAACTGGTCCTGTCTGCAGCAGACTCAGTAAATTTTCTTAGCGTGTTCAAGCGGCCTTAGTCTTGCGCTGTTGAATGCAGCGAGAATGCGGTATGAGAGTGGGAACACTTTCGAGACGTAAGCTCTGACACTTACAGGTGGCTGATTTGAAGCTGCCGCCCGGCATCACGCTGACGCGCGTGCAGCCCCACGAAAAGAAGGAACCGCCGCCGATCAAGTCCGTGGTGAGCATCATCGTCATCATCAGCATCATCATATCACCAGAAAAACCTTTTTTTTATTCGTGGTGGTATTCCTCAAGGATGTCCTCCGCCCTGGAGGGGGGGAGGACTGTCAGATTCATACTGACTAAAACGCAACGCGTAGACTCGCACACTTGCGAGGTTTGTTTGTGGCTTCCGCTGCCTCGGACTATCCCCCGTCTGTAGTCTTCATCCCGAAGTGGGGAGTGAAGTGTTACCTCCCACTTTAAGACTAAGAGAGGTGCGCGTGGGACAACGCGCTGCCATGTCGAGTTGCTAAACATAAGTCTCCCCCAAGGGTCTCGCATCCAGCGGATTTCCGAAACCTTAACTAGGTCATCGGTCTAGCTAAAGGTAAAGGCGACTCAAGAACATGTCGCCAAGAGTGAATAGGTTACTTCTAGGCAAGCGTGCTTCACCGTCGACCACATCATCGCTTACCATCACCATGGTCAAACGCGAGCCTATCGATAAATAGAAAAATAAATAAAAACTTGTCGACCCCATAGATCTTCCATTCTGCGAGCAATGTAATGTGCCCACTGCCACTTAAGTTTGGCAATTCTTCGGGCTATGTCGGTAGCTTTTGTCCTTCTGAGGATATATTGATACGGTCACGCAAGTCCGAATGTCTCCCTTGTGGTGAGTACATGTAGCGACATCTAAACCACCACACACGAACTACTCAAAGGCCTGACGTCACACAAACCCCACATCGCACAATCAAAGTTCTTCGCGTGATTCGAACATTTACAAAAGCCATCGGGCAGTTGCCCTGACCATACACAACTCTCGTCTGGTCGGAAGACCCAGTATTTTTGATGGAGGTTGCTGGACAATACAGATTGTTCCCCATACTCTTAATAGTTCTATATTGACCTACTGTTCTTCACAGATTGACGTATAGTCGCCTTTATTTATAAAATTCTCTGAGCTATTTACAATAGTAAATGATCAGAAGATTCTTTATTCAAATTCTCTATCGAAAATTTGAATATAGAATGTGCTAGCATCGGTAAACAGTGTCGAGATTTTTATAAATAAGAGTTTTTTTTAAATGGTCATCACTCATCAATCAATCAGCCAGCGTAGCGTTTTGCTCACTATTTTTGGGTCGGCTTCCAGTCTGACCTGAGGCAGCTGAATGCCAGTGTTTTATATGGCGCGACTGCCTATCAGACCTCCACAACCCAATAACGCAATATCCCGTTATCTCTGGCTTCTGACTACTCGTAACGACTGTCAAAGTTCTTCAAATGACAGCCGGGACCAACGGCTTAACGTGCTTGCCGAGGCACGGAGGAAACTCGATATATTAGGAGTGGTCACCCATCCACGGAACAACCTCTCCATGTGTGGCTTAACCTCACAGATCTCTGGCTTCTGACTACTCGTAACGACTGTCAAAGATCTTCAAATGACAGCCGGGACCAACGGCTTAACGTGCTTGCCGAGGCACGGAGGAAACTCGATATATTAGGAATGGTCACCCATCCACGAAACAACCTTTCCATGCGTTGCTTAACCTCAAAGATTGACCCGTGTTATTATTATTATTATGAGCCTATGGTGTCTCACTCCAGGGCAAAGGCCTACTTTTCGTCTTTCCATTTTTCCTGTCCCTTAGCTACATGTAGCCAATCCTTTAGATAGAAATCTTACTCATATCTTTCTGGGCCTACCGCGTCGCCGGTTCCGGTTCCCAACCAATGTCTACTTTTGCCCAACTCTGCTGCGACATGCGGTAGATGTGGCCTAATCAGTTCCATTTTAGTTTGGCTGGGCTGAGTTGCCCACGTCAGCGATTTGTGTTTTGGAACGAAGTCTACTGTTCCGTGTGGCCACGAGATCCTCTTTTATTATGTATATGTAATAATGTTTCGTTATGTGTCTGTTTAGCCTCTGTGGAAGGCGGGTCAGCTGCCAGCTGCGCCGACGCCTGTAGCTCGTCCGGCGCCCGTCATCAACGCGGACCCTGCCAACATTATGTTCACCACCGCGCATCCTGGTAAGATACACATCTATTTTTAATTTCGTCGACTAAACTGATATTTGGGAGGTTATCTCTTTATCGTTACATAAAAACAGTGTTTCATCGTGACTATCCTGAGTGATCGAAAGTTTATCGAAAATGGAACTATTTCACGGCAAAAAATACATTTTTGTTAATAAACTAGCGGCCCTTAAAAAAACTTTGTAGTTCGCAACATTATTGATATGGCCAAACGTGTATCTATACCAATAAATAATATAAATATAATAATAATAATATATATGTATGTTTATTTTAACAACAATATATACATTATTATTCAATTTTACTTCAGTATTTTTTCAATTTTTATGCACCTGCCATGTTATCTCTCCACCACCCTTGGTTGACTGGTAGAGAATGCCTCAGGCATTAAGTCCGCCTATGTATCTGTATGTTGCATGAAGTTTTAAATAATAATAATAATATTATTATTTATACTCGTATAAAGAAGAAAGATTTTTTTGTTTGTTTGTTTGTACCTAATAGGCTCCGAAACTCCTCGACCGATTTTAAAAATTCTTTCACCAATAGAAAGCTACATTATTCCTGAGTGACATAGGCTATTTTTTATCTCGAAAACGGGTCCTATGGGGTGGTCCGCGGGAGCGAAGCCGCGGGAAACAGCTAGTGTTATATAAATATTGTAATTTGTGAGTTTGTTTCTATGCGTAGGGTAATCTCTAGAACCACTACACCTATTTAAAGAAATCTTTCACTATTTGAATGGTACATTATTCTTAACTAATTTTTTAAAGAGAGAGCTCGAATTTTGTTTTTTTTAGTTCGTTTAGACGTGTAGGGTGTATGTAATCTTATATATAAAATTCTCGTGTAACAATGTTAGTTACCATACTCCTCCAAAACGGCTTGACCGATTTTTATGAAATTTTAAATGCATATTCAATAGGTCTGAGAATCGGCTACTATCTATTTTTTAATAGGTAGGGTAGGGTAGGTAGGTAGGGTAGGATAGGGTAGGTGGGGCAGGGTAGGTGGGGTAGGGTAGGGTGGGTAGGGTAGGGTAGGCTAGGGCAGGATAGTTAGGGTAGGTAAGGTAAGATAGGTAGGGTAGGGTAGGGTAGGCTAGGTAGGGTATTATCATTTAGGGTAGGGAGGGTAGGGTAGGATAGGTAGGGTAGATGAATGTTATGGTGTTTTTATGGCAAAACAAAGTTTGCCGGGTCAGCTAGTTGACGTATAATAATCAACGTTTAAAAGATAGCTGACCATATCATGAAATACAACCATTTCATGAAATGGTCGGCCACATCAAAAGTGATCTATTCTGAGATCTATACATTTATATCTAAAGCTTCTTGAGTTGTAAACCAATTTTTATACGAGTGCTAATCCCGCCGACAAACTGCTTAGCAGTTTTGTGGGTTTGGCATTATGAGAACTAATGTATTTTCCTTTATTAAATTATTATTATTACATTTCGGCCGTAAAATTAAAAAAAAACAAGAGATATTTAACAAAGTTTTAGCATTGAGCCCAAACTAGGCAAGCCTGTATCTTGGGTACCAATTTTGAGGGTTTACCATTAAACATTTTTTATAGGTAACATAAAAAGTTAAATTACTCAAAAGAAAATAAACAAAATAATAATAATTACTGTTTATTCTTAACTAATAAGAAATCTATCTCTTCACAGAACCACCAAAGCCAGTAATAATTGCCGACCCACCACCACCACCCCCAGTCGGCAAATCGAAAAAGGCTAAAAAGAAAGCCAAGAAAGCTGCAGCGGCCGCAGAAGAAGCCAAACCAGAAGGAACCAACATGGTCACCCTGCGGAACCCCATGTTCCACGCGAACTTACCTCCCGTACAGATTAGTAACCAACCCGCTCAGAAGAAACAAGAACAGATCAGGATACCGGACCCTATACCGATGCCGCCGAACGCTTGCCAAGCCACTATCACCCCTACTTCCAACGGGATGTACACCATAAGGAACCCATTGATGACTATGATGCACCAACAGAGCATGATGGGGGTTCGAACGCAGAGTCCACAAGTGAACCCTATGTATGGACAACAGTATAACTACACGAACCCCAATCAGTACAACCCTGTACCCCCAACACCGACTCAGTACATGGAGCAAACTAGAGCGTCCCCTAAACCAGACGACTTCCAAACTAGGATCATGAATTTAGCGTCCTTTACACAGAAAAATGATGAAGGATACTCCCTATTCAAGACTCCAGATGACAACCAACAACGCAGCTTTTTAACACCAGAATACTATGAGAACCAAAGCCCTAAGTCCGTTGTATCACCGAACCCTATAGGGACACGACCAGTCGACACATCAAGGTCCTTCGAGTCGGATTCCTCTCTCTTCGCGAATCCGATTCAAAGACCCGAGCCTATAGGAACTCCTTTGAAACAAGAAGAACGGTGTGACTATACTGGTCTATACACTCCGTTTGGACAAGAAGACAGGAATGTCTTCAGGAATGCCTTGTTCAGTGATAAAAATGAGACTTCGAGGATGAAGAATGAAGAGATGGGGGTCAACCATGTCGCCAATGGAGACTCGCTGCCGTATTTTCAGAGGTTGAGAGTCGGGTCTCAGCTGAACAGTGAAGTTACAATACATCATGTTACGGAATCCAAGTTTTATAAGGGACAGGTGAGTTATCTTTCTAATACCTTTAAACAAGCAATTCTTGTATATATGTATGTATATATATAATCTGAATCTCGGCAACGGCCCCGACGATTTTCATGAAAGAACAATGGCAGGTACATTGCTTTAGCTGAGATTAAATTCCTTCGTCATTAAATGAAAAATATCTGGTTTAACTCAGGGTGATGTTCTGAATTAGTTTGTGCAAGAATTTTTGTTCGAGAATGTCGAGAATAATAAAATTCAGTCATAAACTTTTGTAGGTTATGTCTGGGTAATTTAATAATGTGTTTAATAGGTAATATTATTTAATTTCGTGGTAGTAAAAGGGCAATATCGCATTAGTATTTCCGTAACTTAGTCATTTCAGCATGAAATGTATAATATACTCTTTGGAAAGAGTATACCTAATCATACTAAAAATCAAAAGGTCGTCGTCAACAATCAAGCTATATTTTTTTGGATAATATTTTTGTGTTCACCAAAAATCTGAAGGTTCATCTAAAATACCTACTGATTGTGCACCAAATATTAGTTGATCTACGAATAAATTATGGTCAAAGAATCGGTCCAAGAGCGAGCGAAGCGAGCTCGGGAACTTAGGGCACCCCGACACGGACAGGTTAGGTTCGAACGAGATGACGGGAGCTGAAGTGAGCGAGCAAAGCAAGCGAACTCAGCTCCCGTCATCTCGTTCGTGTTAGGTTACTTTTGACCCTGCAGACAGAAATAGGAGCCCCGCGCAGCGGGGCTACGTCGACTTATATGAACATATTTTGGTGCACATTCAGTATATTTGGTGGAACGCAAGCAAAATTAGGTAAATGAAATGGGAATAAATTGAAGTACTTTTAAATACCATCCTATTTTTTTTAGACTTGGATACTAGTCTTTTTGCCAATCATTAATTGAAAGTAATTCATTTATTTCAACTATATTAAAATAGTCATACCTGCCTGCAAGGAACATCTACAAACTGTATAGTTTACTAATTTACTGCAATAAATACAATAATGATATTATTACTTAATATAGTTACTACTTGTCACTTAGCAGATAAAATACATAATGGCAACACTAAGCTAAAGAAATTAACTAAAAAATCAAATAACTTTTTATTTATTATGTTTTTTTTTAATCTGTTTTGAACCAGCTCAAATTATAATGAATTTCTTTCGTATATAACTCACTTCCAGACCCTCAAATTTAAGTCAGCTAACATTTCGCCATTGTATATAATAATCATTATATAATTGTTCCGGCTCTGGGTGTTGTGTATGTGAGTTTATATGTTTGCAAACGCACCCACGATACAGGAAGAAATTCCTAGTTTGGGGCAACGTTTTTTTTAAAAAAAAAAATTGTTCTTTAGTATGCTGGGGGTTTCGGGGGCGATAAATCGATCTAGCTAGGTTTCATTTATAGAAAACGTCGTTTTCTCTATTTTCACCCGAGCAGAGCTCCATCGCCCAGGTAGTCTTAACTAATGCAAAGAGGTAAAATTGTATCAATTTTTGTTTTTATAGGGTAATCTGTAGGAGTACTGGGGGGTGATCATAAGCTTTTAGAGCAAGGTCAATGATAGTTTTGACACTTCAGGGTTCGGGGGCTGATACACAAAAAATATTCCACTGAAAGGACGCTACACTATTGCTGAGTGTCGTTTATGAGGTTTTATCCCGAAAAACATGCAAGGTTCCTGAAGGTAGGTTCGAGAGCGAAGCCGCGGCAAGCAGCTAGTTATTATTTATTCAGTAGAAAAATGCTTCTGCTTCACTTTATTTTCCTTCTAGCCGTTGCCCGCGGCTTCGTCCGCAATAAACTCGAAAAAAATATGCAACGGCATATTATAAGATATTAAAATACTCTTGTGATACTATTATCACCCTTCTCGTATTTTAATAATCCCTATTATATGACCGTTGCATAAACTACTATTAAACTGATTTTGTAAGGATTTATATTTTTTTTTTTTAAACGCTAAGTGCATACCTTCGCGTCATCTAGTTAGATTTAAACCTGTGAGATTTTCGCACTGAAATTTGTACGTTTTTGTTTATTAAATAAAGTTCTATATCGTTTGTTTCTGTGTGAGCTGATCCTTAATGGTTTATTTCTTTGTCCAGGAGCCTGGTCTGCCCTTGGATTCTGGGCTGCAAGGAGAGGAGTCGTTATTCAGCAGACCACCGGCGCACACGTGGCCTGACCAGCTGTACGGAACGCCATGTCCCCCTAGTACTTCCGGTAAGTCTATTCGTTCTTGTACAATAAGGGTTTGTCGGCACGGTGGCGTAGTGACTAAGCGGTTGACTTCTGCGCTGCGTCTCGCGAGCTTTATTACCGCACGGACCCAATATTTGTAAACAAAATTAATGTAATATATAAAATTCTCGTGTCACAGTTTTCGTTGCCAAACTCCTCCGAAACGGCTTGACCGATTTTGATGAAATTTTATATTTATATTCAGTAGGTCTGAGAATAGGTCAACATCAATTTTTTTTTTTTTTTTTTAATGGGTACGGTAGGTAGGGTAGGGTACGTAGGGTAGGGTAGGGTAGATAAATGTTTGGTCTTTTTATGGCAAAACAAAGTTTGCCGGGTCAGCTAGTAAATCTATATATATATAAATCAATACCACTTTTAGTTGTAATCTTATAACTCAAGAACGGGCTCACCTATCCAAACCAAATGTTTAGACTTTGTTCGGACTATTTAGTAGATGGTTTATGTTTATTTTATTTTTAGTAGGTAGGGTAGGTAGGTTAGGGTAGGTAGGTAGCAAGTTGACGGGAGCTAAGCGATGGAGGTCAGCTTAACTAGCTAAATAAAAATAACCTTTGTTTACTGTAACCTGTTTGTTTACATTAAAATTCTTATATCTAGTCAAACTAAATAACTTATAATAAATATCTAAAGGTCATTGGGCATCTTAGTATGGTAACTGGAGGTGCAGGCGTGTAAATAGCCGTGCCCGGAGTGCGGGATGAGAACGTATTACGACTCGATTGGAATTGCACGCCTATACGTATTACGTGGAGGCGTGCAATTCCAAATTCGTCTATATGTAGCCTATAGGAAAGACACTGGGGACCATTCGACGTGAAAACCAACGAGAATATTGCAAATCGCTTACCGAGGCTGGCTTCTTGGGTCAGGTCTCCTGATGCTTGAAGACTCCCACTGTTCTTCTCTACTCTGGTGGCCACCAGTGATCCAAATATCCAGTCAAACGTACACTGTTGATATCTAGGCTGTTGCGGTTATAATGTGCTGCAGAATTGGAGCTGATTTTCAAATTAGGAAGAAAACCGAATTCGACGCTCAAATTAGGCGTGCGCGCTATGCGGGTGAGTTATGACAACTGAACTAGAGGCGGGAATATGGCGTCGCAAGCACATATCCGATTTTGCTAGTGAGGCGCCATCATTGACTTTACGGTTTTACGATAGCAAATCTCGCAAAGCAGATGTCGAAGGTCTCCCAAGCCATAACATGGGCTATTACCAATAAATATTATGCTGTAAGCTAATAAGGGGCGAATATCCGCCACACCAGTAACCATACCCATAAATTACTGAGGCATGCTCACTCGATTTTTTATTGTTACACATTTTGGTACAATGAAACTGTAATAATGTGCAAAAAAATACTGTAAAACAAATGGTCACAGTATTTGAAGAAAAAAATCGTCACGAACCGAGAAAACACTTGAAAGAAGTCGAAAGAAGTCAGAAGTCGCACCATCTTTTTCCGTAGAACGGAACCGAACGCGATCGTAGTACTTACAAGATTAATCATCTAAATTATATGAATAGGCTATTTACGTCGGCACGGTTTCTTTGTGTGAGAAGAGGCATCTGTATGCTACAAATATACTTTCTGTGGCCACGGTAACAATTCGTATTTTTTTTCTTTTACCTTTTATTACTAGCACGCTGGCCCGGCCAACTTCGTACCCCCTCATCAGTTAATCCGTTCTCGAGATATCCTCAAAAAAGCCGTCCCAATAATTTACTATTTTTTTGTGAATTTATTCAATGTTTTAATAGTTATTTTGTAAGATCATGAAAATGGGTTCAGCCATTCTTGATTTATACATGGTGTAACAAACCAGACTTTGTTTTAGGGCAATTTTTAACTGCACCTCTATTTAGAAATTTAAGCAAACAAAATATCTCCACTAATAACCTACTGCAAAACAATATTACTCACCGTAAAACAAAAATACTGATTTGCACACAAATTATTCAATTAAATATAAAATAAGTGTGAATTAGTCCAAGAGCGAGCGAAGCGAGCTCGGGAGCTTAGGGCACCCCGACACGGATAGGTTAGGTTCGAAGGAGATGACGGGAGCTGAAGTGAGCGAGCAAAGCGAGCGAACTCAGCTCCCGTCATCTCCTTCATGTTAGGTTACTTTAGACCCTGCAGACAGAAATAGGAGCCCTGCGCAGCGGGGCTCCGTCGACTTTGTTTCGTTTCCCCCCCTCCCTTAAAACTTAAATATTTTGTTGCACTCGAAGAATTATTAGATTTACTTTTAGTTAACAGATAGTTATTCAGTAAAACAGTTAAGCTTTAAAGATCTAGCAGTATAGTATAATTCATTTATTTGATGAGCAAATTTAGTGTGCAATTCAGTATTTTTGGTAGTAATTTCGAATATTTTGATTGAAAAAAGGGGAATTACAGTTAAAGTATTAAATACCACCCTTTGTTTTATATCAATAGATTTTTGTGCAAATGTAAGTCAATATTGTTGTGCAAGCAGGCGTGCAGTCAGCACACAACTCGGCCAGCAACTCGCCGGCCGCAGCGGCCTCAGCGGCCTCCACGAGCACAGCGGGCGCCGCGCGCGCGGACGAGCCCGCCGCAGACGAGCGACGCTTCGGGCCCGTCGGCGAGCGTCCCGCCGAGCACAGAGGTACGTACTAACGTAAGCTCAATTTTTTTATTTCGTTGACTAAATTGATATTTTGTGGGTTGTCATTTTATTGTTACATAAAAATAGTGTTGTCTCCTGAGTAGAGAATACAATCCCGAGCATGTGTTTCAATACCGGGATTACGGGCTTTTTGAAGCGTAATCCCGGGATCCCGGGATTAGACTATGTGGTTTCTAATTGGGCTCAAATGAAAAAAAAACTTGAATAATAAAAAAAATGTTTTAATGTCTAATGTCTTTGCACAGCACAAATCACATTAAAATAAGAAAAGAAAAAGACAAAACAAAAAACAATACTTTTGCAAGAAATTAAAAAGACAACACGAAAAAACTATTTTGAATTTCGAAAATACAATCGCAGAAATATCAAAGCATCCAATGTTTAACTTCCAAGCCTGCTTCTTAGTTTATTGCCAACATAAGCAACAACTGAAAATATTTTGGGTGTTTGTAAAATATTATATAATAGTATTTAATCCAAAAAGCATATTATTCTGTTAATGATTATTTAAATGAGAAAATAATGTAATGATTAACTTAAGTAATTGTCCAATAATATAATTATATAATGTACCTATAGATGATAAAATTGTTAATTATTAATGTAATATTTTATTCATTTTATTGTAATATTTTGCTCACCTGCCATGGTAGGATATGGTCTAAAGAACTTTTATAAAAATGTCACCCTGAAAACTACCCATATTTCGCAAATAAATGATTTTGATTTGATTTGATTAGAACTGTACCTGTGTAGTTTATACTGTGTATAGTAGGTACGTATCGTACGTACGACGGCGTATCTAAGGGTTGTTTTTTGTTTTTTGGTCTTATGTAATAAATGCTATTAATAAAATCTAGGCAAGGTTGTTGTCAAGGCGCAACGGACTACGGCATACAAACTTTTTGTTTGTGGCGAAAATTTCGGGATTAGCCAATTACAGTCCCGGGATTTTCGGGATCTGGGAACGGTCGGGATCCGGGATCCCGAGATTCGGGATCCCGGGATTGTATTCTCTACTCCTGAGTGATCGAAAATCGAAGTAGACAAATAACTAGCATCAACATTTGAAACTAGCAGCCCTTTTATAATTTCTAATCATTTATGTCAGACTAAATTCTATCGATCGCATTAATTTTATTGTTGATTTTTTAATTATTTCAATAATAGTTTACGAGCTATGTTCATGAAACAATTATTTACACCAATTAGTAAAAATAAATTGAGGAGTCATGTCACATCGATTTGATGGATCACTTATGATTGGACCTTATCTACAACACTATGCTCCGCGCTTGCTGGCTGTCATTTTAGTAAAGAAAAAAAAAAAAAAATGTTTCATTTTAGCACGGGGTCTCATTGCTAAGAAAGAATATTTGGTTCAAATAAATCTCACTAGATGAAGCGACGTGTGCACACAATTCAATAGAATTGTGTTAAAAATTAACATTATCTGGAATTGAACATAAACATTGTATGTTATTGTTTAATTAACACTCCTAAGTACAAAATTATGGAATATTGGGCTCTTAATTAACATATCAAAGATTATATGAACGGATCATTTAAAATTGATTCCAATAGATGGCGCATTTTTAAATTTCTGAGGCATTAAACTCGATTGTTAAAATTTGCATTTTAACACATATTGGTGCAAAAAAAACTGTAACAACGTTCCAAAAAATACTATAAAACGAACCCTCACTGTATTTAAAGAAAAAAATATTCACGAACCTCGTAAGCCCTTTTACTTGCATGTCGCTGCTAACACCATCTATTGCTGTGAAACGGGATCAAACGCGATTGATGTACTTACAAAAATAACAAGATTAAGCAGATGAAAAACTCTACTTACGTCGGCACGGTTTTTTTTGTATGGGATGAGGCATCTGTATGCTAGTATTATATTATCTGTGATTTTAGCTTTTTTCGCATTGGTCTCAGCAAACCCTTTCATTTGATACCAATATCATGGCAGTGTACCAAAAAGAACTATTCCGTCATATTGGCCAATTTTAAAGCTGTTTCCTCCACCGGTTCAGATGAAACTATGCATACACGTTTAGTTTGGATAAAAAATAGTGACTGTTAAATAAGATGTACTTACAATGTTCATACATTTTCCAATGTTGGCAGTACTGTTTTTTTTTCTGTCGCTACTAATATATTCGTGTGGCACTACTTTTTTCTTTCTCCGTCACTTACCTACTTGTAATGGTGTATAGTGTTCAAATAAAATAAACAGCTTGATTAGTTAAAATCTCTGCATTTCATTTTTAACTAACTTCAGTGACGTCATTTTAAATCCAATATGGCGGACGGCCCAAGATGGCGGACTATTTATTTTTTATGCACTGCCATGATATGGGTATCAAATGAAAGAGTTTGCTGGGAAGAATACGAAAAGACCTTGTTTATAATAATTGTAGGATTTGTAGATAAATTTATTAAAAAAAAGATCTCGTCCACAGAATCCAGCGTGTTCCTCCCCGACTCGTCGATCACGAATCTATCATCATTAGAAGTATCCGAGCGCGAGATCGAATCGTTCAAGCGGTTCGACTACTTCTTCGAACCGCCTCAGCATAAACCCAAAGTGCAACTCGACGTTAGAGACATCGCTGCTGCACTCAGACAGAATCAGAAATAGACGATGGAACTTCAAGACAACCGACCTTTCTCTCAATTGTATAACGGTAACGTGTGGTCACGGATATAAATCTAACTAGATGACCAAAAAACCGAGTAAAGTTACTATCAATGAACTTGAGCTTTCATTTAGCATTATCGGCACCGGAAATCCATCGAAATCTAGAAAAATGTATTTTTATGCCATATTGAGCTGTAAAGACTGTATAGAAAAAGTTGGTCGAGCCTTTGGAAATGTTTTCTTTCATTGGTACGTAAATTTGTTTTTAAGTTGTGTGTGAAAAAGTAGCACGCTTGGTTTTCATACAGATGGAGGGACTTGCGTTATCTAGTTAGATTGATGTCTGTGGGTGTGGTCAATTTTTAATATCTATTATATACGGTTCACAGTCCCATGACCCACATATGGGCTGTTGTGATTGTTTTAACTATTATCTGATATGTGGACAGTGAAGCTGTTTAAAAACTTCAGTCAAATATTACTTGCAAGATTCAATTACAGACACTGGGACAGGTATAAATATAAGCTTAAAAACTGTACTTACTGATAATAAAATTAGGTATTCACTAAAAATATTTTTTTTTAAACCAGCTTTTTTCCTATTCTTCTCAGCAAACCCTTTCATTTGATACCCATATCATGGCAGTGCACAAAAAATAACTAGTCCGCCATCTTGGACCATCCACCATATTTTATTTAGATAGACGTCACTTAACTAACCATGCATTGTCATCCAAACTAAATGTATATGCAAAATTTCATCTTAATCGGTGGAGGATAACTGCTTTAAAATTCAGTTGCCAGATTTGACCTGAACACACTTACATACATTTATTGCAAGTTAAATAAAAGCTTGTAAAAATATATACAGTTTATAAAATACATACTAAAACGACTAACCAAGCCTAAAAATTAACTAAACTAAAATATTGCGTCGAAAAACTTTTCCACGTCGCTGCACAAATTCAAAGCAAGTCTCAAAAAAAAAAAGATTTCTATATTAAGTCATTGTCTGTTGACCTAAATTTGTATGGGAGATAATTTTTTTGAGTATTTTCTATGCTTCCTTAGAGAAATTTGTTTGTATACATGGACAGAAGCAGTTTTTAAGATATGATCACACTTTGCCGTTACACACTATTTATTTATTTATAAAAAGATATTTTTTTTATCGTCATCCAAAATTGTTCTAGTCATTAGGTATTAGACAATTGTTTGTAAAAAATTCATTGTAATAAAATAAAAAAATCTGCTGTTCAATATGGTTTTTCTAGTATGCCTCGATAGGACAGCTGATTTTTTTTCTTAGATAATTTTGGTAGGTGATGAAAATATCTTCTAGTATTCGATAAATAATTGAGAGAAAGGTTGTCTAACATTACCAGTATGAGTTGGTATCTCATTGTATATGATTTCCTTGCAATGAGAGGTCAGCTTATACTGGTGTAAATAAAAAATGTGGCATGTATACAACTAGTGTAAGTTGACTTCTCGTTGTATAGAAAGTCTCTACAACGGCAGGTCCGCTTATACGAGTGATAAATAACTTGTAAATTTATTCTGTATTAATATACAGAATATATTATGAATCATTTGTTAAAAATTACAGACCATGTAAAAAATAATATTTTTCAACACACTTACTCGAAAATGGCTCGTATTGCTCCACGTTTAGGCTCATATTGCAGTACGTGTTAGCTCCCACTATTCAGTTTACGTTTCCCATGGGGGTAGGCAGAAACTACAGAACCCCACCTGCTACGATCCTTACATCTTCTTTTGCATCACTCACATTCATACATCTAGTCACACACACACACACGCCAGTTATGAGTACTGCGCACTTGGCCTTTCTGAAGAACATCACCTATTACAGTACAACTATTTTCTTTACGTCCCTCGACAATCATCGCATTTCCGAATACAAACGAATGCTAATTGCCATGTCCATCAATTATTAGATTTATAGTGTATAATAATTTGAATTCAGAAGTAAGTTCTATATTGTTGTTTTGTTTTAATTGCCGTGTGAAATATATAGAGCTGTAAATCTGCCAGCTTAGCAGCTTTCTCCTCCCATTTTTAAATAAATTACTTTAAGTTAAAAGAGTATTAACAACTCTATAATCTACCAAGTTGATTGAGACCGTCCGGTCTGCAGCA
This sequence comes from Orthosia gothica, assembly GCA_949775005.1. Taxonomy (NCBI): domain Eukaryota; kingdom Metazoa; phylum Arthropoda; class Insecta; order Lepidoptera; family Noctuidae; genus Orthosia; species Orthosia gothica. Next base: position 58,696,192 of record OX459034.1, on the reverse strand, counting down.
AGTGCAAAGAAACTGGTAGAAATCGGACGACCGATGAAATGCGAAGTATGCCGAGGGACAATAAATAAAATAGTTGTACTGTAGATCCGTATATGTTCTTATCAGCGTCTCCATTCACGACTGCCGTGTAAATACTTTTCTTTAGGCTTTTTTTTTCATAAAAAGTACCATAGAAAAAAGCTCATCATTTTATTTTTTAATTTCCTGGAATCTTTTCTAATTTTAAAAACCTTTTTCGAACTATCAAGAACATTTACAAAAAAAGTAGCTGCCGCCTGGTACCAGTACTTCTATCTTTTGTACTGTTAAGTTTCATCAAAATTCATTCAGTAGTTTTTTTCGTAAAAGTGTAACAAACATCCTCACAAACGTTCACTTATGTAATATAAAATGTAGGATACCCATTCTCGCGTTTACCATCGCTTAAAATTTCATTAGAAGACTAACTGTACCACGCGGTTTCAACCGGCCCTGCTATTACTTTGTTTTCCCTTAACGTTCTTTCTGACTGTTTTTTCTTTCTGCTCGACTCCTAAGGGTCGTAGCTTGATAGTACATAGCCTAAACTTCCTCAAAAAATGGGCTATCAAATGTAAACAGAATTTTTCATCCATTAAAACATCTTCGAGCCATACAGCCGTAAATAGAAAAATATCTTACTAAACATTAACGTTTATGAATAAATTTTCTTCGTAAGTGTGTTGAAAAACGTCGTTTTCATACACTTGGGTATTTGTCATGACACTCTTGACAGAATTTGCCCACTTGTATCAAAATATGTATTATTGAAAATTATGTTGTAGTACATTACATTATTTTATGTCTTGTAAAAGTATGTTGTAATATTACCGGTCTTTGACTGTCCCACAAAGTGGGCAAACACCTCTTCTCATACAGAGAAGGCACAAACATTGTTCACCGCGCTTGCTCAATGCGATTTCAGAAGTATTCTAAAAGCGATGGCCTGTTTCCTGATAAGCTCCGGTTATCGTATCTGGTAGATAGGCTTATCCGGACATTGAAACAGGTCGAAATTAGGGCTTAGTCGTTAAATACCCAATTCGTAAAATGCCCAACAGCTTGAAAAAGGGCTAATTCGCTAAATACCTAGTTCTGAAAATACCTATATCTGGAAATGCCTAATTATTAAAAAGCCCAATTATCAAAAAGTCTAATTCTTTAAAATCCCAATTCCTAGAAAGCCAAATACTTAAAAAGACCAATTCTTAAAAAGGACATTTTTATATTACGGGAATTATATTGGTTGTATTTTTGTAGCGAACCTACGGGCCAACATGTTCGCCCGTACCGCCAATGCTCTGCGTTCCCGTTCAATATAAATTTCTACACACCTCTTTTTTTAATTCATTCCTTTTAAGAAAAACTTGGTTTTTTCCTCGTCGGGTTCGCATTTATGTCTGGACAATTTCAAGATTTTCTTCTTTGTCACGTCCAATGTTAGCGATGCACTACACTCTATTTTGTTTATGCAACGCCAAAATGTGCTTCCATTTTTATTCACCTGCCTCGTTTTATTGTAACGGTGGCCTTCATGGAGCAGAGTGTCGTTACCTTTCTGATTTTTATCAATACTAAACTCCAGTTTTTCCATTGTTAAACGCGAGCTCACACAATAGAGTAACACAACAACAACAACTGAAATACCGGATTTTATTCCTTCGATCAAATATTAAGAACTACCCACAATATTCGTGTTTGTTAAATTAATATAATTTGAGTTGACTATACCCTCATAAAAGTTCTTCTTTTGAATCACTACTACTATACAAGTTTTGAATTAGATAACACAATTCTGTTATGAATAATTGTAGGATAATTTGCACATATATAAATGTGCAATATATAATAGTGATTCACATTTAATGGATTCCATAATGTTTACCTGCTGCACCATAGTTATGTACGTATGTAAGGAGGGTAATATTTTTCGATCGTTCATAATATTGTGTATTTATTTATATGTATATTTATATTATCTGTAAGTATTTCCAGAATAAGTCCTTTTGCGAATTGGTCATTTTAAGAACTAGTCCTTTTGAGAATTGGTCATTTTATGAATTAGTCCTTTGGCGAATTGGTCATTTTAAGAACTAGTCCTTTTGCGAATTAGCCGTTTTAAGAATCAGTGCTTTTGCGAATCAGGCATTTTCCGAATTAGGCATTTGTAGAATGCTAGGCATTTTAGTAATTGGGCATTTAACGACTAAGCCGAAATTAGACGAAAATATTCAAGGATGTGAATTTTACTGCCATGTAAGTAATAATAATGACAAAATGGCTTCTCAAGCCAAGCGTTGTGTAAATTTGACGTTTTTTTTATACTAATTGTAAAATAAGACAGCGATTTTCATCGCAAAACACGGAATGACAGAAGATAACATGACCTGTAAATAAAAATATGGTTGTATAGTGACATGGTCTATTGCGAAAATAGACCTTATTGTAATGGAGTAATGAGTAAAGGAGCTAGATGTTAAAATGGCACTTGTCACGTTTTGAAAATAGTTTTCGATCTTGACAGTGAGTCGCAAGAAAAATTTGGAGAAAATAAAATATGAAGAAGGTTGTATATTTTACTGATTACTCTATCATATCCACATAGCGTTAAAAATTGATAAAAAATTACCAAAAGACATCATTTTCATCTGAATTTCTTTTTTGAGAAAATTTTACGATGTCGTGTACAACTTGAATTCAAAATTCGTTCAATCGCCACCAACTTAAATATCGACTTTATTTCGTGTATTTAAAGTTGATTTTTAAGTATTAAAAAGTCCCTAAAAATAGTTTGCATGGAATTTAAACCTTGTCTTATACGACATAGAGTTACTTGTTTTAAAATTTGAAATGTTCGCGAATTCTGAATTCAAATTTACACAAAATATTGATCGAGTTCTAATTGGTTATTTTTGACGTTTTTAACGTATCTGTGTTAAAAAAGGACGTGACTTATGTATAAGTGAGCGAAGAACGTTTATATTCAGTCTCCAATTGTATCACATTAATATAAATAATAGTATTTTGTCGATTTTCGTTGCGTTCAGTTGGTTGTATGATGTAAAACTTAAGTGAAATACATTATCATAGATGAATTAATTGTGTTTTCTTTTTAATTTATGCCCTTTAAACGTGTTGCGGCGATTCCAAGTAACAAGGGACAGAGGTAGGGAGATACATTTTATTAGAGAGAGAGATATTTTACTTCTTCCCAACCGCTGTAATTCTTGAAAGCCAGAATCAACAGTGTCCACCAGAAACTTTTTTTTAATTATTGATAGGCTCGCGCTTGACCACTATCTCACTTGATGGTAAGCGATCATGTGGTTGACGATTTAGCAAGCTTGCCTAGAAGAAACCTATTCACCCTTGACTTAAAGACTCTCAGGTTGTAATTATCAGGAAATACAGACTCCGGCAGGGAGTTCCACTCTTTTCCTTTGTGCATAATAAAAGTATTCCCAAAACGATTAGTGCGTATAGGTGGGATGTCCACCATGTACCGATGACGCATCGCCGTACGTCTTGTAGTCCTATGATGGAACAGGCTAGGAGGAATCAGTTCATGTAATTCCATCGCACACTCCTCGAAATGCAACTGATATAAAACCGACAGACTGGCAACTTGGCGCCGATGTTCAAGGCTCTGGAGCCTAGACTTGACCAGTATCTCATCGCCGATGAGCCTCTTGGCCCCTTTTTCGATCGACTCCAAATCGAGCAGATCCGTTCCAGAGATGAAAGCAGTACTCCATGCATGACCGAACTTGCGCTTGATACAAGTTAAGCAACTGTTCTGGCGTTAAGTACTGTCTCACCTTTGCTACTGCCAGCAATGAAACTAGATGAAGCACTCGTCCCACCGCCAACGAGTAATGACCAGCAGCCTAATTGTGTAAGTAAATTCGGCAAAGGAAACAATCTGTTTCTTTCCCAAAAACGACTTTTCGTATTGCAAAAAGTCGTTTTTGGGGAAGAAACAGATTCTTTCCTTTGCCGAATTTACTTACACAATTAGGCTGCAGATTACCTGACCTACCGAGTAAAGTGGCGAGTCACTAAAATGTCACTCGGCACGGCGTGTACGTTACCCCAACAGCCCGGCGAGCATGGCCTACTGTGACATCGCTTAAGTCACACTTTTAATCACAGTTTGGGCGATAAACTCATTTTGTCATAAATGCTAGCACGGCGGCGTGAGATATTTTCTCGACTTGTGGCATAACTTCTTGACGTTTATTTTTTTCTTTTTCGGAAATTTTCCAATTTTATTGCAGTTTCGGTTTAACCTTGGCTATAAAAACCATTTATGTTCTGAGAAGCATAGCCCTACGACGCACTGTTTCCGAATTATGGGCCTCCGTATCTTATTTTATTTTGCATAAAACGCTCTATAATTCTAAAATGATATCTCGAAAACGGTATGTCCTAGGCAAAAAATAACCAAAATTTAGCCCTTTGCTACCCCCATGTTAGCAGCATCCCAACATGAATTATACGTTTTTTTTTTTTTTTAACATTGCTTGGTTTTCGACTTGAACTACGGTCATGACAAGTTATGATAGAATATGTCATGTCTTACAATTTGTCTTGAATGCTAGCACGGGACAACCATGTGACATAGTGTGCAGTCGCGACTTGCTTTTCTTGTTGTTGACTTCATAGTGCGACATAATTTGAATAGACGACCAAATAAAATAATACGTAAAAAAGTATGCCGTTCATACAGCCAAACAACTTTTTTATTTTTCTTTGTTTGTTTGATAACATATTAAGTGTTTGTTAGAAAGATTTACAAAAAAATATAATAGCTTGGACCAATACCGGTAGGCCCCTATTTTTTATATTTTAAATGATTTTTGGGGATTTTATTTAAGAAACATTTAAAAATGTAGAAAGTAAGAAGATATAAAATTAATTGTAGATCCTATAACATTTCAATTAATAAATAAGCATTGATCACCACACACAAAATAAATTTATTGCCATTTGGTGCAGTAATTAGAAGGAAAATATTATTTTTTTCAACTGTACAATTTTATCACCACCTCCGAACGAAAGTGATACATTTTTCTCAATCATCTGACAAAATGTGACATTTGTGACAAAACGGGTGCGCCCGTATTAGCAATTAAGACCCGATGAGTCCCAAATAAACGTCACGAAATTTTCTCACGCCGCCGGTACTAGTATTTAAGACAAAATGACTTTATCGCCCAAATTGCGATGAAATGTGTGACTCAAGCCATGGTACAATAGGCCGTGCTCGCCGGGAAGCAACAAAAAAGACATGTCGCGCCTTTAAAATATGTCACATGGTTGACCCGTGCTAGCATAAATGACAAATTGTAAGACATGGACAAATTTTATCATGTCTTGTCAAAAACGTCTTGGGTTTGCCATGCTCGCCGGGCAGGAAAGTGACTCCTAGAGAGATATGAGTGGAACGTATAATTCGTGCGTAATCTGCTATGTAATACTGCTAGTGAATGTGCGCCACTTAAAAAATAAGTGCGTGTCGTCGTTTTTGAAAAAAAAAAAACGGGAAAATAGGTTCCTGCTAGGGTAACGTTGTTCCAGCAGGAAAATTCTAAACGAATGATCGTAATGAGAAATATTGTTCCTGCTGGGGCTACGTTTTGCAGAAACGTGTATCTCTAAAACCATTGTACGTGCGCCTGTACGAATAGCTCTTGATTTGTGCCGGAATTAGATTTAAGAAAATATTTATAATTTTCAAGTAATTGCGCTTTTTCGAAAACCCGAAAAAATCCGCGCGTATTATTAATTCGTAACATTTATTTCAACATACCCGTTAGAAAACAAAAGATCTGGCTGCGGTAACGTTACTCCAGCCGGAACTGTTTTTATCAAATAATTTAAAAACTATCAGCTTACCAACATCCAGATCCGTTCAGTAGTATTTGTGTGAAAGAGTTACACACTCATAAACTTTCGCCTGTATAATATTAGTAGGATTACAACAAATAATCAAAACAAAACATTGCATTATTGTCATTTATTTCACAAAAAAATACATAATTTCGAGATACAATCACAAAGCTTTTTACTAGAGTAGTTGACTAATTTGACTTGAGACAAAACCAACATCACGCCAGTATTCCTCGAAGGGTTGGCAGACCTGCACGTACAGTACACCGAGCACAAGTCCTGACACAGAGCTGCTACTAACCAATTCCAGATGGAACAACCCTACAACACTCGGCTTGGAATCAAACCCAAAGGCTCAAGACAGGTGTCATTCTACGAAAGCGTCGTCGTGGCAATTGGAAAAACGTCGAAAATTTATGGGAATATCAAGATCCATTCCAGGTTGCCTGGAAGAGATCGCGGTATGCGATAAGCCCGCCCGTTATAAGTCTTTTAGTTTTAAGTTTCCTTTTCTATTTTTTAACTTGGTGTACCCCATTGATGTATTATAAGAGGTAGATACGGGACTGGCCACAGCGCTTGGTCCTACTAATCTAAGTGATTGCCCGTAGCGGGCACTCAGTCGCGCACAGCACATGGTTGATCACACAGCTCAACAATTTCATTGTTTTATGTTTTTTTTGCAATAAATACGCATCAAAATGACTTCTTGTGTAGCTAAACAGTGTTTAAATAATACTAGGAAGAAAAATAAGTCACACGGGATCTCTTACCAATCGTAAGTACAGTCAAAAATGTTAATTTGTTGAAAATTACAATAATATTTAATGTTTGCTTCGCCATATTTGTGAAAGCGAGATAGATATTACAAACATGCGTAAGAGACACGATACGCACATATTGCAATGTCAATTCATTCATAATCGTAAACATTCGGCTGCTAACGCGATTTCGCTCGCACTACAGCGCCGTCTCCTATCTCTGTACTTGTCTATCGGTCACTGTAGGTTTGGGACTGTTAATGACACTGAACACAAATGTGTGAGTTACGGTGCATGTAGTCGTGCTCCGAGACCAGGTTTTCTGATCGCGATGTTAGCGCGTAACGTATCTTCCTCTTTTTCATACATCAATGGTGTACCCACAATAAAGTATCCTGGGCGACCGAGCTCTGCTCGGTTGAAAATAGAGAAACCGACGTTTTCTAAAAATGAAACCTAGCTAGATCGATTTATCGCCCCCGAGACCCCCAGCATATTAAATTTCATGAAAATTGTTGGAGCCCTTTTCCCAGATTTAGATTATATATATATATACAAGAATTGCTCGTTTAAAGTTATGAGATAGATCTATACCAATATTATAAAGAGAAAATATTTTTTTGTTTGTTTGTTTGTACCGAATAGGCTCCATAACTACTGGACCGATTTAAAAAAATCTTTCACCAATATAAAGCTACATTATTCCTGAGTGACATAGGCTATTTTTTAATCACGAAAACGGGTCCTGTGGGGGTGGCCCACGGTAGCGAAGCCGCGGGGAACAGCTAGTTAGATATAAATAAGCGCTCTCAAAATGTCGTGATCAATTCTCTTCATTTTGGCATTCGAGCGTCGTAACATAACGACACTTTTTCTAGACCCCCTGGGGTACCATAAGCTCTTAGAACAAGGTTATTTGCAATGTGCCTAAAAGACATGTATCTCACTTGTATACATATGTCCCTTATTCACTGTCGAACCATAAAAGTTTTGAAACGTCATCATGGTACTCGTCAGCTAGTTTGAAATATAAATTGTCATCTGCATCTGCAATACAATATGCATAGCAGATGCCAGCAACAAAGCTGAACTGTGTCACGTGCTTGTAACCACACCGGCGCACATACCCTTCAAACCGGAACACAGTGACGCTGCTTCACAATATAGCTCAACTAATAACTTCAAGTAAAATAGTCAACTCAACTCCATTTAAAATTACAAAACAATCTCTTTTTACAGTCTGAGCAATCGATTTTGAGTTCTATTCCGTAAACATAGGGTTGGCATAAAAAGCATAAACCTGTCACCAAAACCAACTGTTTACTACAGCTGCTATTTGTCTTTTCACAACGCAATAGAAGTCAAAATTGATTGAACAGGCTGTAAAAAGGGATTTTTTTATTATAATGTTTATTCTTCTATTATTACAACGTTGTACTTTTCATTTCGCTATAACTATAAAGCTATTGGGATCTATTAATAATTTCTTGCTATATTTTCGGACGCTTTGCAAATATACATATTATATTGTGACCGGTGCCTTCCTTGAAATGGGTTGTTCTCATTGATGTATTAAAAAGAGGTAGATACGGGACTGCTCACAGCGCTTGGTCCTACAAATCTAAGTGAATGCCCGCAGCGGGCACTCAGTCGCACACGGCACATGGTTGATGCCACAGCTCAATAATTTCAGTGTTTTAATATTTTTTTGCAATAAATACGCATCAAAATGACTTCTTGTGTAGCTAAACAGTGTTTAAATAATACCAGAAAGAAAAATAAGTCACACGGGATCACTTACCACTCGTAAAAGCAGTCAAAAATGTTAATTTGTTGAAAATTACAATAATATTTAATGTTTGTTTCGCCATATTTGTGAGAGCGAGATAGATATTACAAATGCGTGAGAGACACGATACGCACATATTGTAATGTCATTTCATTCATTTAGCATTCGGACAACATTCGGCGGCTAACGCGATTTCGCTTGCACTACAGCGCCGTCTCCTATCTCTGTCCTTGTCTATCGGTAACTGTAGGTTTGGGACTGGTGATACAACTAAACACAGATGTGTGAGTTTCGATGCATGTAGTCGTGCGCCGAGCCCAGGTTTTCTGATCACGAAGTTAGCGGGTAACGTATCTTCCTCTTTTTAATACATCAATGGTTGTTCTAGATCTAGAGCTAATTTGCAACGATTTAGACCGCGATAACTTGTGGTCCAAAGTCGTTTTACGGTAATAGTTTTCTAAGTTTTTATTTTTGAAAATGTCCTCCCTCACGACCATCTTCATCATCTTCCTGCCCTTGTTCCATGTTACTTGTGGTCGGCGCACCACGTTTTCTTCTGCCATACCGTCCTGTCCCGTCACGCTATCACTGACTCCATTTTCTTTCATATCACTCCTCACACAAACCATCCGTTCTACCTCACGACCAAACAACTGCAATTTTTTTGATACTTTTCTGATAGCTCAAAATCGAATAAAACACTTGAATTTGAACAATTTATCGAAAAAATATTAATTACTTTTGGAAATCAAGCGTGTCATAAAGTTCAAACTTCAAGAAATTTTCTTGGAACTTCCTTTTTTTTGCAAGACAAATTTCTCAAAATAAATGCGAGAAAGTGTCTCCAGTAATTTGTATGTCCTTGTTTAAGAAAAGTATCAATTTATCATGCAGAGTGGACTAGGTTCCTTAAGGTTTCCTTAGTCGAACATTCTTCCATACAAACGTAGTCTGGCGATTACTCCATTGTTTGACAATGTACGTTCAAAATAAAAAATTATATCAATTTGTCTCATCATTATCTAGGCCTGTATGAAAACAAAAAAGTAAAAAAAAAAATATATTTGGAAGTTATGATTGTCGAAAGTTCCATATTTCAACACTAATTTTACCGCATCTTTGGCAAATAAATACCATAAGAAGAAGCAAAATTGCAAAACAGTCACCATACAGGGATAGATTAGTAGTTCAATAATGCAAATATTTCTATTTTGAACAGATAGACATTTAGTAGTTTTTTCATGATATCCATATTCCCAAAGGCCTGTTTATAAAATTTCGCGCGCTCGTTTTCGTCCTAAATCATAATCCATTTCGCTACAAATTTGCAAAAGTGTGTATTCGTACACGAACTAGCTTCTTACTGCTCATCACAGCATCTATCTCTTTCGCACGTGTTGTCGGATGAGATAGCATGCATTTTAACCCCGCCCACAAAATAGTTCGTGCCGTCGACTAGGGCAACCCTAAATTAGCCGCTAACTCAAAACAGCCCCATTTGGACCCAATGTTATCGCCGTTATCAGAGTCAGCTCTTGAACAATCCATTTTAAGAAACACGGCATTACCAGTCACCCTCTAGAGTCAAATTAAAATCAGCTAGTTAACTGCACAGACAGACACTACGATATTTAATAACGACAAAGAGATCTAAACTTTTTTTTACTAACGATAGGCTCGCGTTGGACCACTATTTCACCTGGTGGCTTATGCGTTGTGTGCCAAATTTTATAAGTATACGTGTTTGTCCACGCATTTCTCCGAAACTCGGATCGTGATCTTTCTTTTTAAGTATCTCTCAACTTAGGTAATAGTGCAAGTTTCATCGAAATCAGTTCAGTAGTTTTCAAGATATGGAACATACAACCGAACCGATAATCCTTTTGGTAACTTGCTTAATTTTAAAGTGTAAAATAAACTTTCGTTTCGGAAGTCGGTGTCACAAGACGATAAAAACAAGAGGTACCAAAGACACCGACTTCGGAAACGAAAATTTATTTTCACTTTTTAGTGTTTTCTTTTTGAAGTCGGTTTATTATTTGTGAAAAGTTTTGCGCCGTTATATTTCGTGGTAGCAGTTCCCGGTTGGAATAGCGCTAGTCTTTAAATCAATAATCTGTCCTAGAGTCTGTGTGTCTGTAATCAAAGCTTGGAAGCTTAAGATGTCTCCTTCATGCGAGTGACGTCAGCTCAGCGACCAGTGCAGCTTCCCTCCCCTCCAGCAGTACATGAGTACATCAGTGGTGCCGCTTGTGCGGCTGCGGGCGCGGCTCGTGCTCGCGGCGACGCTTGCGGCGCGCACGCGTGGAGTCCACCAGCCCGGCGTGCGCCTGCGCAGCCAGCAGCATGCCCAGCTGGCCCAGTGCCTGTGCAATGGATGGCATATTTGTAAAAATAAGAAATAAGTAACAAAATATGTACCGTATGGTGTCGGACGTAAAGAATTTCACCATATCTGCCCGTGGTGTCGTAAGAGGGCACTAAGGGATACACCACAGAATGGGCAGCAGCATTCTCTGTGCACTTTAACAACAAACTTCGATCACCAATCCGCCTGCCAAGCGTGGCGAATACAACAATCCCCCCCAGATACCAAAATGAATAGCACAAAGAAAAACAGCCCCGAGTGTCCGGCAGCCCATCTACCCTCGACTACGGTAGCGGTCGAGGCGATGGCATGGCAAGGGGTGCGAAGAATCCCTGGAGTAGACCTGGCTACCCCAATAAACACCGACGACTGGCACTGGCAACATATAACACGCGAACACTCCGGACCGACGAGAAAATAGCCCAACGGCTTGCCGGCTTTGTCAGTCCACTGCCTGTGCTTAGATATTCTGAGTATAAGTCACCATCCTGGTCGACACACTCTCGATCTTCACCACGTTGTTCACAAGGGACCTGTGGACGATAAACCTGACACCACCCTGGGACTGCCGGTCACCCTCTCGGAAATAGAGCAGGTTACCGGATTTGAGGATTATCGAGTCCTCCCCCTCTATTCGGACTTCAGATAACCCTATAATACGCCATCGTAACCTGCTCAATTCCTCCTCGAGTTCGGCTATCTTCTTGTCGGTCCGGAGTGATATATGTTACCAGGTCCAGTCGTCGATGTTTATTGGTGTAGCCGGGTCCACTCCAGGGATTCTTCGCACCCCTTACCACGCCATCGCCTCGACCGCTACCGTAGTCGAGGGTACTCGGGGCCGTTTTTTCGTAGTGCTATTCATTTTGGTTTGGGGGAGGGAGGGGGGGGGGGGGGGTTTATCGTAATCGCCACGCTTGGCAGGCGGGTTGGCGATCGCATTTAGATGTTAAAGTGCACAGAGAACGCTCCTGCCCATTCTCTGGTGTATCCCTTAGCCGCCTCTTACGACACCCACGGGAAGGGGAATATGGGATTTATAACTATGTGAGAACCATGTTCCTAGTTATCAAATGAATTAATTTACCTCTTAGTGCTTAAAATTCTTTATATCTATACGTAGTATAGTATTGCTGGGTGCATCGTCCTCACGTATATTAATTAATGTATGTAAATATTGTAAAACACTTTTTTAAAAGAGTAAGTATGGAGTTTCTTGTCCGTTCTTCTCCATAACAAACTACTTTGCGGAATGGACGGTAGAATCAATTATTATTTATTTATTATTACTTTTAAATGTAAATTCTTGACGTTCAAAAGCGCTGCTTAATGGCGTATTTGAAATAAAGAAGTTTTGTTTGTAATATAGCAGTAAAATGATAGTTCTTACCTCGCCATGCATCTCCTTAGCCATCGTATAAACGCTGTGTTCGCTGCTATTGTACATTAACGCGTTGGACAGCATAAGAAGAACGTCCCGTTGAAACTGAGCCGTTGTTCTGTAAATAAAATTAAGTAAATTAACAAGCTTTTTCGTATTCCTCTCAAAGGGTCCCTTTTTTTCATCGGATCGGTATGGCGGACCCCAAACAACACGGAACAATTTTTTTATTATATTTTATTCACTGGAAACTGTTTTGGTGTTTGAATTTAGAACACACCAATATATTCGACCTCCATCTCAAAGCTATATACATCAATATATTCGACCTCCATCTCAATGCTATATACATCAATATATTCGACCTCCATCTCAATGCTATATACACCAATATATTCGACCTCCATCTCAATGCTATATACACCAATATATTCGACCTCCATCTCAATGCTATATACACCAATATATTCGACCTCCATCTCAATGCTATATACACCAATATATTCGACCTCCATCTCAATGCTATATACATCAATATATTCGACCTCCATCTCAATGCTACATACATCAATATATTCGACCTCCATCTCAATGCTATATACATCAATATATTCGACCTCCATCTCAATGCTATATACATCAATATATTCGACCTCCATCTCAATGCTATATACATCAATATATTCGACCTCCATCTCAATGCTAAAAAAATACCTGACCTCCTTGCGAAAAAAATACTCGATACAAACTCCTCGTGATTTTCGCTTTAATCTTTATTTTTCTCGTACTCATGGTATAAAGAATAGTATGCAACTCTTGAATAAAACGGATTTATATCGAGGGCCATGAATCACTCGCGTCCCTCAGAATTCTAACACTTGAATCACTCGCGTCCCTCAGGATACTAACACTTGAATCACTCGCTATGCTCGTGATTCAATCATAATGAATCGCTCCCTACGGTAGTGATTCGTTAGAATCCTTAACATTTTCGTGATTCACCTATGGCCCTCGCTTTAAATCCGTCCTTTATTCCCTAGTTGCATAATATACTATTAAAAGTAATTCGAAACAAAAATTATAAAAATTAATAAAAAAAACACGACTGCTTTAAAAGCGAACTAAAAGGGTGTAAGTCAACAACAAAAGAAGAAGAAGAAAATCATGCTGTGCAGTCGGAAGATAAATATTCGCGAACTGGCTGACCAAAACTATATTTTCTTCTTGGTTCGATTTTTAAGCAGTCGAGTTTTTTTATTTTATTTACTTTTTTATTACTGTCTTTTAATCTGTCTTTATAGCTGTTGTGTTGCGTCTGTGTCGAATAATAGTATATTATGCAACTAGTGAATAAAGGACGGATTTAAAGCGAGGGCCATAGATGAATCACGAGCAAGTGAAGGATTCTATCAACTGAATCACATCCGTAGGGACTGATTCATGGTGATTGAATCACGAGCATAGCGAGTGATTCAAGTTTTAGAATCCTGAGCGACGCGAGTGATTCATGGCCCTCGATATAAATCCGTTTTATTCAAGAGTTGCATTGCATACTATATTTTATACCATGACTACGAGAAAAAGAATGATTTAACCGAAAAGCACAAGGAATAATAATAAATAAATGGTTTATTACCTTCAAAATTTACAAAAAATTTAAAAACCTGACCTCTGGGCTAGGTAACAGCACCTGTGTTTCAGGGGCCAGTGACCACCCTCGTTACGTTACTTAATTATTATTAATTAAACACCAATGCAATTAATATTAGAATTACAGTCCAAATAAGTATTCACTAAACACCCTACTAGACTAAAATCAAAATCATTGTTAAAATCCTAAATATAAACAAACTCAAAATTAAATCGATGAAAGAGTTTGAAAATATATTCTATGCGCAAGCAGGTTGTGTAGCATTGAGATGGAGGTCGAATATATATTCGGATGTTCTAAATTCAAACACCAAAACAGTGATTAAAAGTGCTTTTTATTCACTGTTTTCAGTGAATAAAATAAGCTTTTTAGAGGGGGAATGGTATAAATAATAAATGTACATATTTATATTGTACTAGCTGACCCGGCAAACTTTGTCTTGCCATAAAAAGACCAAACATTTATCTACCCTACCTACCCTACCTTACACTACCTACCCGACCCAACACTACGCTACCCTACCCTACCCGACCCTACACTACCCTACCCTACCCTACCTATAAACCTCACGGAGCCCGAGACCTTTCCAACGAAAGCAAAACCATGGAAATCGGTTCGTGCGTTCTGGAGTTATAGCAAAAGTTTTACACAAAACTATCCAACCTCCCACTGAGGTTAGGGCAGGGGGAGATCCTTAGCGTTTTAAAAAAAAAAATAGCCTATGTCCTTTCCCAGGTCTCAAACTATCTTCATAAAAACTTTCATCTAATTCTGTACAGCGGGTTAAGCGTGAAAAGGTAACAGACAGACAGACAGACAGAGTTACTTTCACATTTATAATATTAGTATGGATTATTAAACGAAATTACCTGATAACGCCGGAGTCGATGTGCTTCCTGATGGTGGTGAGATCCATGGGCCGCTTGACCACCTGGCTATACCCTGGCGCTTCATCGTCACTGATCGGACGGAGGAATAAGGACGCGTACTTGTGAGCGCATAATCTGTGGAAACGTACAATAGTATTAGTATTATCGTTCTCTCAAGAGGAACGTTCTCACTGAGAGCATTCACGTGTAATGAGCATTCGACGTCGAATATTCGAGTGGTGTGGACGTTGAGCTGAGCGTTACAAAGCTTACACGCAAGCGCGAACTTCGGCCGGTGTGGACGTCGCAACGATTTTCGCGAAAACGGCTCGCATTCGAATGTTCACGCAAATAAAACGCTCGAAAGCGAGTACTCAGAGATTCCTTGACCTAAAGTGTTTGTGACCTTCTTGGTCAATCGTATTATCGAATGAATGACATTTAACGAGATCGTATTCGAATGCTCCAAGCTCGCAAGGGAATGTTCGAACGAACGTTCATAGTTTTGCTCGAACGCGAATGCTGGGCTCGCTGGGAAGCATTTGTTGCTCGCCTACGATTGCTTGTTTACAAATGCTCGCGAAAGAATGCTCCCAGTGAGGACGCTCCTAAAGGAGAGCATTCACGATTCATACATTTTTGGTCCATTTTTAATGTTTATTGAATATACAATCCCTGACATTTTTAATATGAAGACAATCTAGAAATATTTTAATATGTTTTATTTTCAACCGACTTCAAAAAGGTGGAGGTACTCAATACGACTGTATTTTTTACAGGCTTTTAATTAACTTGCAATGTTATTGTGTTCGGATCAAATCTTGCAACAGAATTTTGAAGCGGTTATCCTCCACCGATTAAGATGAAATTTTTCATATACGTTTAGTTTGAATGACAATGCATGGTTAGATAAGTGACGTCATTCTAAATCCAATATGGCGGACGGCCCAAGATGGTGGACTAGTTATTTTTTGTGCACTGCCATGATATGGGTGTCAAATGAAAGGGTTTGCTGGAAAGAATACAAAAAAGTTTGTTTTTAAATATTTTTTTCTATCCTACATACCTACCTACCCTACCCTACCTATATACACACCTACCCTATCTACCAACCTACCTGCCCTACTCTACCCTACCCTACATACCTACCTACCCTACCTACCAACAAATATATTTTTTTGGTCGTAAACCATCTTTGCATTGCCTTTCTAATGAAACCGGTTTGGGGCATATCGGTTGGATGGTTTCAAAGTCTATAACGGATATAGGTCGAAACATTTTTTGTGTTTTATATATTAGAATTATAGGGTGAATTTCAGATAAATCTAAAACGCCATCTACTGGCAATACCGAAACCAGCATACAACGCCATGTTCATTTTTGTGTGTGCTTTGTTTCTATCAAGTATCAGAGATGGCGCTGTGTTCGCAAAATGTTTGGGAAAATGTATTTTTTTTATTTTTTCGATGTTTTATTACTTATTATCTTATGCCCGACGAAAATAAATCCAAAAACACCAAAATCATAAAAATTGGTCCAGCCATTCTTGAGTTATAAGTGGTGTAACACCAACACGACTTTGTTTTATATATATGTATGTATATAGATATAGATAACTAAAATAAATAAATATTTGAGTCATATTAACTAAATTTTTAATCAAAAATAACTTAATGCAAGGAATGTGAATTTTTTTTTTTTTTTTTTGCTTAAAAAAACGTTGCCCCACACTAGGAATTTTTTCCTGTATCGTGGGTGCGTTTACAAACATATAAACTCACATACACAACACCCAGAGCCGGAACAACTATCTGTAGGTCATACAAATATTTGTTCCGTGCGGGAATCGAACCCGCGACACGCAGCGCAGCAGTCAATCGCTCAACCACTGCGCCAACCGTGCGCCCCCATATTGGGTAGCAGGTGATTACATTATTATTATTATATGTATTAAATAAGTGAAATAATTGAATAAACGAAAGATAAATATGATAACAATCAGACCTGCTGTACACCAGCATGACAGACTTCTTCCACAGCCGGTGTTGCCTCTCCGCGTCGTTGGCGCTCGGGGACTCCGGGGCGCTCGCCTCCGCCGCGCTCTCGGAGCCCGAACATGCTGCAAAAATTATAATACATTTAGTATTTCGTACCTATCCAATCTGCTCTCAAAACGGTGAAGGAAAACATCGTGAGGAAACCGGCATGTCTTAGAACCAAAAATTCGAAGACATGTGACATCCACCAAACCGCACTGGGCCCGCGTGGTGGATTAAGGCCCAATAACTCTTACAGAGAGGAGGCCTGTATTCCAGCAGTGGAAACATTAAAAAGCTGATGATGATGATCCCACCGACTCCCACTAAGCGGACAGATGACCTGGTGAAGGTGGCGGCTCTCCGCTGGATGCGGGACGTACAGGACCGATCAGTGTGGTGACGTTTGGGTGAGGCCTATATTCAACACTGGCGGTCCTTCGGCTGAAATGATAATGATGATTTCATATCTAACTAGCTGACCCGGCAAACTTTATTTTGCCATAAAAACACCAAACATTTATCTACCCTACCTTACACTACCTACCCTACCCGACCCTAGAGTCTGGCAAACGAAAGTAGAGACTGAAAAAGCGCGGCAAATTTAAAAAATCTCGGCTTAGCAACCCCAAAACTAGTATGAAATACTTGGAATAACCTAATTTGATACTTTAGAATTATTTATAAATTCTAAAGTATCAAATTAGAACTTACTTTACTTTAGAATTATTTATAAATTCTAAAGTATCAAATTAGGTTATTCCTTTAGAATTATTTATTAATTCTAAAGTATCGAATTAGGTTATTCCAAGTATTTCATACTAGTTTCTGGGTTGCTATGCCGAGATTTTTTAAATTTGCCGCGCTTTTTCAGTCTCTACTTTCGTTTGCCAGACTCTACCCTACACTACCCGACCCTACACTACCTTCCCTACCCTACCCTACGCTACACTACACTACCCGACCCTACACTACCTTCCCTACCCTACTCTACGCTACACTACCCTAAGTATATATTTTTTTTTTTTCTTCACTTAAACCATCTTCTAAATAATTCTAATAAAGCCTGAACATTTGGTTTGGATAGGTGAGCCCGTTCTTGAGTTATAAAATAACAATGAAAAGTGGCATTGATTTTTATATATATGTCACGTCGAAGTACCTATGAATCATAGGACGTATAGTCTATGCATAGGACCGCCATCATTACCCCCATTGCCTAGAGGCAATTCCTTTATTCCTTTATTCTTGATAGGAACGGGTGAACTTCAATTACACACAACACTGGATTGAAACTCTCAAGAGCATTTATTTGACTTAGTTACAGACACTTTGAGTTTTCAAATGAACTTGAAGCTAAAACCACATCTTGTGGCTCGCTAGATCTCAAAGCCTCGGAGATCTAGCAAGAAACTCCAGGATACTATACTTTTAAATCTTTACACAATCACTTTATGACAATTAGCGTTACATGTTTATTAGGTTTTCAAACATCTAATCAGTCAGCAGATCTATTAAACAGTTTTACAGTTATTATTTTTACACACACCGTGCACCGTACGCGCCATGCGCGTTCTAAGTGGGCGGGACTTCCATAATGTTTTTGTTTAGACACTAATTACTTGGATAGTTGAGTAAAGCTAGCAAACAATACTAAAATGCTGATCAGTTAATTATTTTAACATTAAATAACCCCAATACTCACAAATACAAAGTTGTTTGTAGTTTATTATTGAAATAGTCATCTAATAACAAAACTATTCAAGTTTCCGGTGATCTGCAAATCTTACTAATAAGAAAGTTTCTCATTATCACATAGCTGTGTAAAATAGTCTTATGACTTTTTAGTATTTAATCATTTACTCAAATTTGTTTAGTTCTCGTAATTAATTATTAAATCTGGTTATTTGTCATAGAAATTATAACATCCGCCATTGTTTGACAACTTAATAAGAATAACATAATCAAACACATTTACTTCGTCAAATGTGCAATAGTTAAAATGGGAACAAATCCAAAAGTACTACAATAAGTGTTCCTGTTTTATTTAAACATCTTGTATTCATTAAACATTAAAATTAGCATAACAATGATCATTCGAACAGATTAATACCTGATTCCTCAGTTAGCCAATAGATGGCGCTGAACTCAAAACCCAACTTAAATAGACATTGACACTTAAAATGATTAATTAGGATAATAAATTAGCAAATTCACGCCTACGCGGCGACATATATATAAGACTAGCTGACCCGCGGGGCTTCGCTCCCGTCAACTGGCTACCCTGCCTACCTTGCCTACCCTGTCTACCCTGCCTAACCTGCCTACCCTACCCGACCCTACACTACCCTACACTACCCTACACTACCCTACCCTACACTACACTACCCTACCCTACCCGACCCTACACTACCCTACCCGACCCTACACTACCCTACCCTACCCTACACTACCCTACCCTACCCAACCCTACACTACCCTACACTACCCTACCCTACACTACCCTACCCTACACTACCCTACCCTACACTACCCTACCCTACCCTACACTACCCTACCCTACCTACCCTACCCTACCTACCCTACCCTATCTACCTACCAACTTGTTGAACTATTTATTTGAATAAGAAATAATATATATACTACTATACGAATGCAACCAACTTTTGTTTCTACCGGCAGCGTTGATCTAATTAAAATTTAGAACATAAAATTTGCTATTGTGAGTCCACCTTAAAAGATAGACATATGGTGTCACGGACTTTTTTTTAGAACTTTTAAAGAGAAACAATTCCATCATACATGATATTTGCGTAACTTAAACCATTTACGCAGCGCACGCAATGGAAGCTCTCAAAAAGGAATATTTTTTCCCGTTTTTGTAACATTTTTCATTTATGCTCCGCTCCTATTGGTCGTAGCGTGATGTTATATAGCCTATAACCTTCCTCGATAAATGGACTATCCAACAGTGAAAGAATTTTTCAAATCTGCCAAGTAGTTTCGGAGCCTATTCAATTCATACAAACAAACAAACAAACAAAAAATCAAACCTTTCCTCTTTATAATATTAGTATAGATGAGCGCAACACTTTTTTTTTTGGAGGTTTTTAACTTGTTTAGTTGAGTTGGAGTTCCTATGTCCACCTTCTGGCAGCATCATCAAATCACCTCTCCACTACTATATGCATTGAATCCAAAGTTACATAAGTCTTTACCACCTAAAGTTTGTGAGGATGGATGGTCGGATGTTTGTTACACTTACACGCAAAAACTACTGAACGGATTCTGATGTAATTTTACAGAAATTTTGCTTATACATCAGAATAAAACAAAGGCAAAATTTATAAAGATATTGGGAGAAGTAATAATAGCACGCAGGCGGAACCGCGGGAAACAGCTAGTTAATTACTAATTTGTAACCAAAACATGAACGAAGCAAATTAATAAAAGACTTGTAAAAATATACGTCCATGTTTCTCATAATGTGTTTGGAAAAGTAACAAAAATACACACAGCGGTGGAGAGACGATTATTTGCAGGGTGGCTGGTAGCAACTAAACGAGTTATCGAAAAGCTAAATAAATGGCGTGCAATTGGAAAGGCCTATGTGCAGCAGTGGACTGCTGTAGGCTGATGCTGAAGATGATGACGTAACGTTTATCTAGAGCAACGGTTCCCAGCGCTAAGAAAGAAAAGGAGATTGCCCATACACAGGCCCCTTATGAGGTATCGTGTCTGCGATTTCAATATTATACAAAAATAGGATTTATATTTTGTGTTATTTTCCATCTGTGTCCTTTACTTTATATGTACAGACAACAACGGATCAGGTTCCTTCACTTGGACATTTGTATGCACCTTATTGCATTGTAATAAGGGTTCATTTCAAGAACAGAAACATCGTTATATCTCGTGAACCCCACATAATACATAAAAAATGTTTTCTAATTATGATTAAAACGTGTTTTTTCTACAATATACAAACAAATTCATCAAGATACAACCATTTTTTCAAAGGGGCCCAAGTTCCCTTACAAAATGGGCATTCTCCTTTGGTTCAAATAAATGTCACTAGATGTCTCGATATGCATCGATTTGTTATTGAATTGTGTGTAAAATTAACCATTTCTAGAATTGATAATAAAAAATGTATGTGCTTGTTTTATCAATCTCCTAAGCAGAAAAATATGGAATACTAGCTGCTGCCCGCGATTTCGTCTGCGTAGCATTAGTACTTTGAATGGCCTATTTTAAAATCGTGCCATAAAATTTTCCCCCCCCGCCATACTTTATAAATTATTAGTTCACCATAAACCCCCCCCCCCCCCCCGCCATACTTTATAAATTATTAGTTCACCATAAAAACTTCTACCCCCCCTGGCCGCCCCCTAAAGAATGATTCCCGTGATACAAACTATCCTAGGTCCTTCCCAGGGTCTCAAGCTATCTCCTTACCAAATTTCATCGAAATCGATTCAGAGATTTAAGCGTGAAAAGGTAACAGATAGACAGAGTTACTTTCGCATTTATAATATTATATCAGTATGGATTGGGCTCGTAATTCACATTTCAAATATTATTTGAACGTATCATTTAAAATTGATTCAAATAGATGGCGCGGTTTTAAATTTCTGACGCATTCAATTCGATTTTTAACCCCCGCCGGAAAAAGAGGGGTGTTATAAGTTTGACGTGTGTTGCTGTGTATCTGTGTGTCTGTCTGTGGCATCATAGCGCCTAAACGGATGAACCGATTTTGATTTAGTTTTTTATTGTTTGAAAGGTGAATTTGGCGAGAGTGTTCTTAGCTATGTTTGAATAAAATCGGTTCAGCCGTTCAAAAGTTATGGGCGTTTTACTGTTTGAATCGGGGTGAAATTTTCGCAAGATAAATGTGTCGGGGGTTTTTAAATTTTGAAATTTTACTCGTTCCTTGTTCAATTTGTAACACATTTTAGTACAATGACACTGTAAAAACGCGCGAAAAAATACTATAAAAAAATCGGCACTGTATTTAAAGAAAAAAATATTTACGAACCGAGTAAACCCTTTTACTTGCAAGTCGCTGCTAACACCATGAATCACCATGGAACGGAACCAGACGCGATCGAGTACTTATAAAAATAATCTGTTTAATCAGATGAAATCTAGTTGCGTCGGGACGGTTTCTTTGTATGGGATGAGGCATCTGTAAGCTAATATTATATTATCTGTGGCTAGAGAAAATAACTTACTTCTTGAATCCGACTTGATCTTCTTGCGCGAATAGTCTCGTTTCTTCTTACCATCCTTTTCTTCTTCTCGACTCAACTGTAAGAAGTAGGTATCTATTATTTTATAAAAAGATATATTAGCGGGCCTAAAAAAATTGAATAAGAAGAAAAATGGCTACAGACGTCGTTCTAAATATTTATTTCTCATTAACAGGCGATTAATATTATTAAACAATTAGCTCAAGTTGCGTCGGACATACGTTTAAGTTCCCCGTCAACACTTTTCTACTAAACTAAGGGTATAAAGCTGGAAAAGTTCGGTAATGTAATACAGACTGAAAATGATGTACTACATAATTAAAGTAATCATTATTACCTACATAAAAGTTTGCGAGAGAATATATCTCACTATCATAGTTAAATCACAATAGCAGCTTTTGTGTTCTAATATTTAAGATCGTCGGTAGAAACAAAAATTGGTTACATTCGTATTGTAGTATTAATTCTTATTCAATTAAACAGTTTCATCATCAAGGGTTTCATGCATCTATATATATAAAAGAAAGACAGGTTTGTTACAACACTTATAACTCGAGATCTGCTGGACCAATATTCATGGTTTTTGATTCGTTGGATTTGTCTCCGCCCCGAATAGCAGAATACATCTTAAAAACGTAGGGTAGGTAACCCGGTAGAGTAGGTAGGAAGGGTAGGTAGGGTAGGTAGCGTAGGTAGCGTAGGTAGGGTAGGTAGGGTAGGTAGGGTAGGTAGGGTAGGTAGGGTAGGTAGGGTAGGTAGGGTAGGTAGGGTAGGTAGGGTAGGTAGGGTAGGTAGGGTAGGTAGGGTAGGTAGGGTAGGTAGGGTAGGTAGGGTAGGTAGGGTAGGTAGGGTAGGTAGGGTAGGTAGGGTAGGTAGGGTAGGTAGGGTAGGTAGGGTAGGTAGGGTAGGTAGGGTAGGTAGGGTAGGTAGGGTAGGTAGGGTAGGTAGGGTAGGTAGGGTAGGTAGGGTAGGTAGGGTAGGTAGGGTAGGTAGGGTAGGTAGGGTAGGTAGGGTAGGTAGGGTAGGTAGGGTAGGTAGGGTAGGTAGGGTAGGTAGGGTAGGTAGGGTACGGTAGGGTACGGTAGGGTAGGGTAGGGTAGGGTAGGGTAGGGTAGGGTAGGTAGGGTAGGTAGGGTAGGTAGGGTAGGTAGGGTAGGTAGGGTAGGTAGGGTAGGTAGGGTAGGTAGGGTAGGTAGGGTAGGTAGGGTAGGTAGGGTAGGTAGGGTAGGTAGGGTAGGTAGGGTAGGTAGGGTAGGTAGGGTAGCTAGGGTAGGTAGGGTAGGTAGGGTAGGTAGGGTAGGTAGGGTAGGTAGGGTAGGTAGGGTAGGGTAGGGTAGGGTAGGGTAGGGTAGGGTAGGGTAGGGTAGGTATAGGGTAGGCTCCCGTCAACTGGCTACTACCTACGCGGCTTCGCTCCCGTCAACTGGCTACCTACTTACCCATCTACCTTACGTATCCTACGCACATATTTTTTGCGTAACTTAAACCGTTTACGCACCGCACGCAACGGAAGCTCTCAAAAAGGAATAATTTTGCCCGTTTTTGCAACATTTTTCATTTATGCTCCGCTCCTATTGGTCGTAGCGTGATGTTATATAGCCTATAACCTTCCTCGATAAATGGACTATCCAACAAAAAAAGAATTTTTCAATTCCAACCAGAAGTTCCTGAGATTAGCGCGTTCAAACAAACAAACTCTTCAGCTTTATAATATTATTAGTATAGATAAAAGAAAAATACCAAATAATAAAACGTCAAATAGATATTAAAATGGGGGCATATCATTGAAATGACAGAAAGATGGGTCAACAAATTGACACTGTCTTATCAAATCGAAAGCAAGTTTGTTGCTAAGGAAATAAACATTCAAGCAAAATTCGACCTTATTGTATTAGCACGTCTATAGAAAAAAATGCTTATGGTGGCTTATGGATTAATATTTTCGACCGTACCTTACTCACCTCCATAGGAGTGTCATCATCAGTCTCCGTGTGCGTATCCTCTACATCTGTCTTCTCCCTCTCTTCTTTAACTTCTTCTTTTTGCTCGACAGGAAGAGACTCTTCTTTTAGTATCTCTTTTAGTGGGAGTGAGTCCTGAAGGAAAATTATATACTCAAGTTTTATTTTTCCACTACCTTGTCTATTATGTAAAACATTGCCTAAGAAATTCGTTTCGAATTTTTTTTTAATAATCTTGTTACTAAATATTCATATATGTATTTAGTAACAAGATTATAAAAAAAATTCAAAAAAAAAAACATAATAACAGTTACGAAATGACTTTTGTACGGATCATTATGTAACTGGCAGAATGATACTGAACCTGTTACCTCTCGAAAAAGCGCGCGTTGATTGTGTGTATATAGTCTGTGGTTTTTAGTCTGAACGTTTCTAATAAATTGTTGTTGGAACTTATTTGCATTTTATTAAGTAAGCTCATCAGGTAAACGGCTGGACGGATCTGGATGAAATTTGGCACACATAGGTTACGTTTTTGTCGCGGGATAGTTTTTGACTTTCACGCGGGCAACGCCGCTGGCAGAAGCATATATATTGGAATTTTTGTATGTACTGAAGCTAGTACATACATAAATACAATTAACGTTTTGTGAAAACAAATCCAACAAAAAACTGTGTGTGTGTTTAGTCTCACCTCAGATTCTTCTTCCTTCTTAACTTCTTCTATGATCTCTCTCTTCTGTTCTTCAACCTTTCGCGGTTCGGGGCCCTTCTCCATCATCTCCAGTTCCTGCTCTATGGTATCCGTGTGAATCGGTTCCGGTAACGATGGCAGCGATGGTAGTGTTACTTCCTCTTCCGGTTTGGGTAGTGGTTCTAGTGAATAAATATTTGCGTATATATATTTGTTGTTCTTACAGCATATAAATGTGTAAACGCAGTGGTAGCCCTGTGGTAACAAGTTGTGGGTCGTGGGTTCGAACCACGGAACAGAAAAAAACAGTGGAAGTGCAATGCAGCAAAATTACTATGGGAACCGTTGTCGCCAAACTCACACATATAAACTGATAATCATATAATGCACTACAAATAAGCCGATCGTTTGATTTGTCGTTATAATTTTAGTTAAAACTAGCATAAGTCAGAGATCCTACATCTGGAAAATAATCTTCACGCTATTTAAATAGGATTTATTTTGCGTGAGTGTAGAAAGTATTTACGACGTTTTGTAATCTAAAGTCAAACTAGATTCGATTGCCAAGTAAATTCCGCTACCCACCCATAGATGGCGGTATTCTCAGTGGTTGCAATTATAAACTTTATTTCGTTTAGCGTAAGGTTGACTTTCGTGTGATAGATCGATATCAACTGCTACTCAATTAAGGAAGTAACATTGCATTTTTTATTACATTATCGATATCGATAGATACCCGATATCTTAATTAGAAAAAAAATAAACTATTTTGTAGATCAGTAAAACTGTAGGATGAATGACGTAATATTATTTAAAAATAAATTATATGTATAAAAATGAATTACTGTTGGCCTACCCTAGTGGGTAGGTAGGTAGTAGAGTAGATATGGTAGGTAAACAGCCGGTATAATCATTGCAATAATAATTATGTATGCAATACAACATACTTCCAATTATTTTGGAAATATTTAATCCACCTAATATACAAGAAAATATAGGTTCCTATTTTCTTTTATCGATATCTATCTACAAAATCAATACCCGACACGACTACATCCCTAATTGAGTAGCGAAGAACTTTCGAGAACGAAATAGTAAAAACGTTCAATCCAAAATAAACTTTACGTTAATCGTGTAAGGTTGATTTTAACTGACATTCTATTAAATTATTAGTAAATTGAAATTTACTAATATTTTATTAGAAAACAAATAAAATCATTCTAACCGATGATACGAAACACCTCCATTTGTAAATTTCTTTCTCCTACTATCATTTTTGCACTCCAAAATGGAACGAAACGGCATAGTTACGGAAATATAAATTTGTCGCGAGACTAGCAACTCGACGCGATGTTAGAACACGACTGGAATCAAGTTTGCGTGGAAGCGCCTATTAGTGACACGCGTGCCACGCCTACTTTGCATTTCCACTGTTTTTTCTGTTCCGTGGTTCGAACACACGCAGGCGGTTTACTGTGTAATTTTTTTAATCACTACTGCTTTTACAATGGAAAAGCAAACATCGGGCGGCAACGGGCATGTCCTAGCATCGAAAATTCGAAGACATGTGACATCCACCAACCCGCACTGGGCCCGCGTGGTGGATTACGGCCCATTCCCTCTTACAGAGAGAAGGGCTTGTGTCCCAGCAGTGGGAACATTAAAACTTAGCGTCCTAAGTATTGAGCCGATTTTGATGAATCTATTAGGGTGATGAAATAATGTACACAAAGTAAAGCACCTGTCTGGATTCGAACCCACGACCTACAAATTGTAAGTCGCGGCCGTGTCCACTGGACCACCGCTGCTCTGATGTATTTAACCGGTTTAAAATATATATATATATCGGAGGAAGGTAGATGATTAATAATCAGGCACAAAGAAATATCGCTTGTAAACTTATGAATTTAGTTTTGATGCATTGGCAACATTTTGATACTGATTGAAATTTCAATTCGATTTTGTTCAATTGGCAACACTTGGTTTCTCCAATGTCCAATGCTATGATATGGAAGGATTTGAATCCTAGAGGAAGGTGACACACAATTTGGAGGGAGACGCGAAGGCGCTGGTTGACTTGAGAGAACTTGGGAGAGTAAAAAGTATAAAGCTATTGAAAGTGATAACAAATTATACATACACTAGGTTAGAAACGCACGGGACAGGTCTATGTGACGACATTTGGGCAAGGCCTATGTCCAGCAGTGGGCGTCTTTCGGCTGATATTATGATGATCTTGATATAACTTACCTTCAACCACGACTTCTGGTTCAGGTTCCGGTTCCTCCACCACGGGCTCCGGCGGCAGAGGGATGGTTTCCGGCGGTATTTCCACCACAGGCTCCGTTTGCACCACCTCTTCTGTGACTTCTGGCTCTGCAGACGGCGGCTCTTCTTTGATCTCTTCTTGAATTGGTTCTTCTTGTATTACGCTGCTGAAGTAAAAGGAGAAAAGGTAAATTAAAAAGACAAGGGAGATCTGGTAGATAAGTCTTAACTATTTTTGCAAGCTTTTATTAAACTTGCAATGTATGTATGTAAGTGTGTTCGGGTCAAATCTTGCAACTGAAATGTAAAGCGGTTATCCTCCACCGATTAAGATGAAATTTTGTATACACGTTTAGTTTGGATGACAATGCATGGTTAGCAAAGTGACTTCATTCTAAACTCAATATGGCGGACGGCCGTGATGGCGGACTAGTTATTTTTAGTGCACTGCCATGATATGGGTATCAAATGAAAGGGTTTGCTGAGAAGAATTCGAAAAAAGCTTGTATAAAAAAAATGAATTTATTTTGCTAACGGTAGGAAACCTTTAAAAGGCGCCTGGACTTTGGGTAAAATGCCAGGCAGAGGGGGATTTATACCCCTACTAAAACCACCTCGTTGAGCAGCATCAGCACGTAGAACCGTGCCACCGTATCCTCGTGACCTCTTAAAAGACCACTCCGGAACCCCTCTGTCTCAGTGCAAAGCACGGTAGCACCCCCAGGGCACATCCCTGGGAGGATAAGCTGCTTACATGCCAGGAACCTACCTAGCTGTATACCTACCTACCTGACCAATTAAAATACAGTCTAGTGTGTACGTGTACTACTTTTATTAAAATCGGTAAAAAAAATGGCCGGAATTCGTCTGCCAGACCAGTTAGCCAGCCAGAACTTATATCTATACTATATAATATTATAAAGAGGAAAGATTTGTATTTCCGTATGTAACGAATAAACTGAAAAACTACTGGACCGATTTCAAAAATTCTCCCACCGTTGGGAAGCTACACTATCCCCGGGTGACATAGGCTACTTTTTATCCCTGTATTCCCACGGGAACGGGAACTACGCGGGTGAAACCACTAGTCCAAAATAAAAAAGGTAAGGATTATGCGTTTTGTACTCACTGTGTGTGTTCTACTTCAACAACTTGTGGTGTTTCTTGAACAACCTCTGCTTCGAACGTTTCCGGTTCCGCGGGAGTCTCTGGTTCTTTGATTTCTTCTTTTATCTGTGGTAAAACTTAACAGTTTAGATAAGATCACAATATCAGGCTTGTAGGTATTTCCTAACCGTCAACCAATGTCTTCGTCGCATCCTCGAAATCTACCGGCCCGAGACCATCTCGACCAGCTGTTAGAAAGATGCCACGAGACCCCGATCGACAGCCAGGTCAAGCAGCCATGGAGATGGATTGGTCACACGCTCCGGAGGGATTCCGATGATAAGCCATGTATTGGAATCCTCAAGGAAGAAGGCAGCGTGGCCGTCCAGTCATATCTGGCGACGCACCGTATTGGCAGAGCTGATGGGCATCGGAATGTAGTGGAGCGATGTGAAGCGTGAAGCTGGAGACTGGTCGTCATGGAGGACTACGGTAGACGCCCTTTGCTGCAGCTAGGGGACATAGTATCTTAAAGTCAAATATATTTATTTCAACTAGGCCACCAAGCGGCACTTTTGAAAGTTAACAATTAAAAGAAGAATGGCGAAATCTTAACTGACTTAAATTTGGGCGTCTGAAAGTGAGTTATATACTAAAGAAATTCAATTAATTGCCTACGTTTTTTTTAAGTATAATTGGGCTGGTTCAAAACGGATAAAAAAAAACATAATAAATAAAAAGTTATTTGATTTTTTAGTTAATTTCTTTAGCTTAGTGTTGCCATTATATATTTTATAAGTGAGTTGAGTTAACAATACAGTTCTTTCGAAGTATAGATGTTCCTTGCAGGTAGGTATGAATATTGTAGTGTCGTAGAAATAAATGAATTACTTTCAATTAATGATTGGCAAAAATACTAGATTCCAAGTCTAAAAAAATATAGCTTGGTTGTTGACGACAACCTTTTGATATACGTCAAAGTCGCTTAGTATAATTAGTTATACGCTTTCCAAGGAGTATATTATACATTTCATTATGAAATAACTAAGTTACGGAAATACTAATGCGATATTGCCCTTTTACTTCCACGAAATTGAATAATATTACATATTAAACAGATTATTAAAAATTACCCAGACACAACATAGAAAAGTTTATGATTGATATTCTCGACATTCTCGAATAAAAATTCTTGCACAAACTAATTCAGAATATCACCCGAGTTAAACCAGATATTTTTCATTCAATGACGTAGGAATTTCATCTCAGCTAAAACAATGTATGGATGCATCTGCCATTGTTCTTTACAAGTAATAAAAATTTATTCTACCGTGCATTCGGCCAAGTAGCTTGTTATGGAGAAGAACGCACAAAAAACTCCTTATTGGCTCTTTAAAAAAAATTAGTTTTCTGCAATATTTACATAAGTACATACATTAATAAATTCATATATGTGAGGACGATGCACCCAGAATAGCACTACACACTAAACTACGTACAGGTATAAAGTATTAAAACAAGTAAGTATTACACCACGTCGGTACGTTCACACGGCGTCGAGTTTTTCTCTACCAAATCGGTTTTTTGCAGGATTCGGTTTAGTGGCAACAGTATTTCAATGAATGAGTTCACACATGCATTCGGTTTCAAGACACGACAAAAAAACCGAATCTTGCTGAAGTTGACATCCGATTTTGCGACTAAAAACCGATCCGGCCGTACTGCAAAATGTAAGATCCGGTGCAGTGGTATAGCGCATTCAATACATGCGTTCATACGATACACGCAGGGGTAGATTCGGTTATTAGATTTTATCTCTATACGAGGCCGTCGGATACGGCAATGCAAGATGTGCTGTGTGAATACAACATTCGGTTTTTCCAGATCCGATGAAAATAAGATTCGGCAAAACGTGGCTCCGTGTGAACGTACCGGTACTGTGCAGTTATATAATAGGTACTAGAAAAACATCAACATCTGAAGCTTTTAAGTTATGACCAATCCCAACTGACGGCGCCCGTTCACGAACATGACGCATGAAACGGCACCACCCAGCTCAACCATCATGAAGGGAACCGAATGATCCAACACACGTGCCACCATCAGAGAGACATTTGAGAGAGCATGACACACTCAACTGCCAGGGCACACACAAGTCAACGAACGACACATAGGTACGGTAATTTGCAGAGTCAAATAAGTTTGTATTCCTCGAAGTGTTGTACAGTACACTCATATTACACCATACTCTTGCAGTTGAGAGTGTGTCATGCTCTCTCTAATGGTGGCACATGTATTCGATCATTCGGATCCCTTCATGATGGTTGAGCTGAGTGGAGCCAATCCATGCGTCATGTTCGTGAACGGGCGCACTCAGTTGGGATTGGTCACTCAACTGCTTTGGTCGCTTTTAATTGCGTAGTTATTGTATTTTTGAATTGTTTGTTTTACTCTAGACGCTTTTACGTGCACGTCTTTTAACATCGTTCTCACATATGAATTTGCCAGCAAATGTAATGTATGTAACCAAATACTACTGATGGAAAAGAGTGTCCGTAGAGTTTCTTGAACATTCTTCTCCATAGAGACCTACTGGTGCTTCCGAATGTGCAATAGATTCATATTTGTTTGACAATTCAAAAGTTCCTATCCAAGGTTTAGCAGTTTTTTTTTTGTGTGTTTTTGTACAAAGTTGGACATACCTTATGATCTTCCGGATGTATAACCTTGATCTCAGTGGTTGGGAACTTGACTTCCGGGAAGGCGATCTTGATCTCCATCTCCGGTGTTGTCTCTTTTGTTATTCTCGCTGGTTGCACGAGCGGGTGTACGGGTTCCTAAAGTTAGAAATTTGATATAGTTTTTGGCGATACTTTTTTGAGTGAAGTTCAGCGACTGTTTTAATTATTCGCAAATTGAATCCTATTTGATATTGTGATTTAAAATTGGTGTAGTTTTGTGTCTTAAGTGCCTATGCAACTAGACAATATGTGGAATCATTGAAACAGCCGCAATTTCGAGAAAGTGGAGCTGAGAATTTTATTGCACTTTTGTTTTTGATTTGAATATTTGTGTTGTACTTCGTAGCACGACCATGAGCGCATTCATTATAACTTTAGATGGTACTAAAATCCAAGAAAAATGTCGTTAATTGTTAGAAAAGCAAAAAAAGATTTTCTGCCTCTAAGTATGTGATGTGCATACTTGACACTAGATGGCCTTAAATGTGGCAGAAAAGGTTTTTTTTTTTGATTTACCAGTGATGAAATAGGAGTACATAATGAGTACAAATTTTTAGTCATGCTCCCGTTTCATCACTTCTATGCCAGCTGGAATTTTAGCGTGGTTGTGCTGGGCAAGAATCTTGCCAGCACGACCTTTATATCTGCGATAACTGAGAGGTATAACATTTCTAATTAGTGGTATAAAATAGTACAAATTAATAGTAGATTAGTAGCCAAGGGCTGTAAGGCTTCAATTGCAGCCCGAGATATTTAGGCGCCCGCCTATAGTTCGAGGGTGCAATTGGTGCTTACACCCGAGCTAACTATTCTGCTTTACATCTCGATTGTGAGGTAAGTAGAAAAAACCGGCATTACAAGAATAAAGCTGGAATCAAATTATCGGACGCGGCTTACGGACGCGACTGACAGCCGTAAACAAGCTTTAAACATTAAAAAATTTTTTTTTTTTCAAGAACAAAATTGAGCTTCGCCGTTCGATATTTAAAATTGATGACTATTATACTCACACGAAGACAAGGCTGAATAGCAAAGCGACCTCTTTGGTCATTGGGCTGAATGCATGATGTCTATTGCCAGTATGATGGTTAGATGAACGCGAACTTTTTGAAAGAAAGAAGTGTTTTTTTTTTATTACTTACCGCCCTAGGGCTTTTCTAGCTACATTATTACCCTAGAGCGCTAATTAGTCACCTACAAGCCCCATTTGGAGGTAATAAGAACCTACTTACCGAACATGAGAGATGTAAAAGGATTTTAGTACCATCTAAAGTTATAATGAATGCGCTCATGGTCGTGCTACGAAGTACAAGAATATTTTCTGGCTTGGGCGACCCCCGCTCATACCCTCTTCCTGAGTGCAGCAGTAATAGTTCGTCCAATTTAGACACAAGCAGACCTTCGGCTCCGGGCACAACTTCGTCCCATTTTGACACAAGCCGAAGCTTCGGTCGGACACTATTATTTGATATAATAGGGTAGTTGACAAAACATAATGATTTAGTCCTTCAGTTATATAACCTAAAAATATTGGACACTTATTTATTCTTTCGCCACGTAAACAAAAAATTACGACGATAAAGTGCATTGAAATATCGTGTGACGTCACGGTGTGCTACACTTTATACTAACAAAGTGACGTCACAAGCCGCCACTCCTGAACTTTGATGCACTTTATTTTATTTATTTGATAAAGCAAAAAATACAGGTCCAATATTATTTGATAATCTCACTGACGGACTAAATAGAATTATCTTTTTTTACCCCTATTGAAACAACTTGCAACCAATGGATGTTCCTCAAGTTAAAATGTACAAGTTCTTTATAAGACTTGACGTAGTACCTATGGATGAGAATTTTGTGCTGTGAAAATGATGATGGATGAAAAATAATGCATGTAGCGGATATGAGAATGTTGAAATGGATGTCCAGAATGACGACAAAGTGAGCATATTAGAGGAAGTTTGAAAGTGGCGCCAGTGACAGAAAAGTTGAAAAGAAATCGTTTGTCCTGTCCCCCTAGCCAAGTTACAAATGTTTCGTATCGAATCTCTTTCTACAATCGTTAACGCCTTCTATTTGTATGGTCTGACCACGTGACTTAACGTTCAGATGTGTCAGTACCATACATTGATTCGTTTTCTACTAGCGTTATCGATTGTAGATTGTCAACTTGGCTACAGGTCTGACAGAAAGATGTTGAAAAAATGAAAAAAAAAATGAAGGAAGGCATGAACGATGGGGTAATAAATTCTTTGATACCGTATCAATATCCTCCTGTACCACATCTTCTTCAATTGGTTCTACTGACATTTGTTCAGGTTCCACCTAGAACAACCACATTTGTTTATAAAAACCGGCCAAGTGCGAGTCGGACTCGCGTACAAAGGGTTCCGTACCATTATCGCAAAAACGGCAAAACAATCACGTTTGTTGTATGGGAGCCCCGCTTAAATATTAATTCTGTTTTTAGTATTTGTTGTTATAGCGGCAACATAAATACATCATCTGTGAAAATTTCAACTGTCTAGCTATCACGGTTCATGAGATACAGCCTGGTGACAGACAGACCGTGGCGTCTTAGTAAGTAGTGTCCCGTTTTTACCCTTTGGGTAAGGAACCCTAAAAATCTGCGAACACAAGATTATTATTATTTTAAGGCCCACTTGTGTGAAAATCTCAACTCGTTCGTTGCCAACACGAGGTAAAATTGTCTTACAATATTGACAATTTATCCTCTTGATTCTAACTCTTGAATTAAGTTTTTCAAGCAAGTGGGCTAAAGTCGGTAAGGACGTACCTTGATGACTTGTTCGTCGACTATAACAGGCGCGTCTTCGTGAACGGAAGCCGTAGTGACGTCACCATCCTCTTTACTTGTCGCTTGGGACACCGGCTTGTCTGATGTTCTACAAAAAAATATATAAAATGAAAAAAAAAAACACTACATATCAAAAAATAACTTTTTTCCGAAGTTGGTGTCTTTGGTACCTACTGTTTTTCGTTTTTTAGACACCGACATCGGAAAAAAAGTTATTGTTCGATTTGTAGTGTTTTGCCTTAGAAGTCGGTTTTATTTTTTTGTTAAAATGTTTTTTTTTACTCTTTTGTAAGGTACCTATAATGCCCTTGCAGTGCTGTCAGAATAGATTGCCCACATAACATGTAACTAGAACATAACCGGTGGAATGAGAGTGTACCAGGAATAACTCTACACATCTGCGCACCCGTTTAGAGCATACTGGCGTGATGGTATGTTATGAAATGGTGTAAACAATAAACAGACATACGATTGCAGCAATCCCGAGAGATTTGCCGACATTTATTGAAGAGTTCTGTTGTATATCTCCGAAGTTATTCATCAGATCTTTACCAACTTAAAATGGGATCATTTCGGAATAAAGAATTTTGCAAATCCGTTTATAGATGACGGAGTTATGCCCGAAAATATATTTAAAAAAATATTATAACATCCGAATTGAGAACCCTTCTTTTTGGAAAGTCGGTTACAAAAAGTGACACAACGAATATCTTTAATAAGAATCCAACTTCCTACTAATGTTATAGAAATTCCAGATGGACAAATCCAATAAAACTTTGAAATCGAACCCAGGACTGCTCAAAGCAGTGCTTGCGACCATCTTTAACCATAGACATCTTCTGCCTTGCCTCTATGTTATCTATGGTCAAAGATGGCGTCTCTCACTTACCTGTTAACTTGCTTATGCATAGCGGTGACGGGCGGTATGTGTAAATCAATTTCCCGGAAGGCATAGACAAGCCATCATCTCTATATTATCTATGGTAAAGATGACGTATCTCACTTGTCTGTTAACTTGCTTATGCATAGCGGTGACGGACGGTATGTGTTTATCAATTTCCCGGAAGGCATAGACAAGCCATCATCTCTATATTATCTATGGTAAAGATGACGTATCTCACTTGTCTGTTAACTTGCTTATACATAGCGGTGACGGGCGGTATGTGTATATCAATGTCCCGGAAGGCATAGACAAGACATCCTCTATGCTATCTATGGTAAAGATGGCGTCTGTCACTTACCTGTTAACTTGCTTATGCATAGCGGTGACAGGCGGTATGTGTATATCAATGTCCCGGAAGGCATAGACTAGCCATCACCTCAATATTATCTATGGTAAAGAATATGGCGTCTCTCACTTACCTGTTAACTTGCTTGTGCATAGCGGTGACGGGCGGTATGTGTATATCAATGTCCCGGAAGGCATAGACAAGCCATAACCTCAATATTATCTATGGTAAAGAATATGGCGTCTCTCACTTACCTGTTAACTTGCTTATGCATAGCGGTGACGGGCGGTATGTGTATATCAATGTCCCGGAAGGCATAGACTAGCCATCACCTCAATATTATCTATGGTAAAGAATATGGCGTCTCTCACTTACCTGTTAACTTGCTTGTGCATAGCGGTGACGGGCGGTATGTGTATATCAATGTCCCGGAAGGCATAGACAAGCCATAACCTCAATATTATCTATGGTAAAGAATATGGCGTCTCTCACTTACCTGTTAACTTGCTTATGCATAGCGGTGACGGGCGGTATGTGTATATCAATGTCCCGGAAGGCATAGACAAGCCATAACCTCAATATTATCTATGGTAAAGAATATGGCGTCTCTCACTTACCTGTTAACTTGCTTGTGCATAGCGGTGACGGGCGGTATGTGTATATCAATGTCCCGGAAGGCATAGACTAGCCATCACCTCAATATTATCTATGGTAAAGAATATGGCGTCTCTCACTTACCTGTTAACTTGCTTGTGCATAGCGGTGACGGGCGGTATGTGTATATCAATGTCCCGGAAGGCATATACATCTTCTGCTTTGATCTCTATGTCGTCTATGTCTAGAGAGGGGGTCTGTGTTGATGGTTGCACAGAAGTTGATAGAATAGGTGGCGTGTTGGCTGTAAGAGAAAAAAAGTAAAAAAAATATTTTATTTGTTTATTTCATAATTAATGCACACACAGTATAATGCATAGAGTATTTTAGGCATTCTAAAGATTATAAATCTCGTAAAACATTTTTTTTATATTTTTTGATATGACATAGGTTAAGGAAAAATATCATAAGGATAATTGGACTTATAAACACAAATAGGTATGAATGTATGAACATACTTACA
Source organism: Orthosia gothica (assembly GCA_949775005.1). Classification (NCBI taxonomy): domain Eukaryota; kingdom Metazoa; phylum Arthropoda; class Insecta; order Lepidoptera; family Noctuidae; genus Orthosia; species Orthosia gothica. The sequence continues at coordinate 58,660,231 of OX459034.1, read as the reverse complement.
TACATAAACACGCCTTTTTCCCATGGGGGTAGGCAGAAACTACAGGACGCCACCTGCTACGATCCTTACATACTTCTTTTGCTTCACACACATTCATACATCTAGTCATACACACACGCCGGTTTTGAGTACTGCACTCTTGGCCTTTCTGAAGAACATCACCTATAAGGTATATGTGTGTCTTTGGACTTTTATATCTATAATATACTAGCTGACCCGGCAAACTTTGTTTTGCCATAAAAAGACCAAACATTTATCTACCCCACCCTACACTACCCTACCCTACACTACAATACTCTACCCTACACTACCATACCCTACCCTACCCTACCCTACCTATAAACCTCACGTAGCCCGAGACCTTAAATAACGAATAACTTTAACTTAACTTGTAACTCTTTTTTACTTTTTTTCACAGTGAACACAATACCGGTTTGTCACTTGAAATTAACTGATCAGAGAACAATTAGTAGCTGTCAAACAAAGTATTACGCACCGGCGCCATCTTTGTAGTACATGCTATGTATCAGAGATGGCGCTGTATGTGAAAAATGATTTTCCCGCTTGAAAAGGCTTTTTTTTTTCATTTTTCCTGAATTTTCTTTGCTATAAACCTCACGGAGCCCGAGACCTTTCCAACAAATGCAAAACCTTGGAAATCGGTTCGTGCGTTCTGGAGTTATATCGTCAGCAAGAAACCCGACTTATTTTTATATAGTAGAAGATTAAATATGAAGAGATGAAATCGTTTCCACTAGTACTGACTGATTCGCAATAAATGGTGTCGATCCGTACTAAGGCCCAGTTAACTTAACCAATGGTTAAATTAAAAGCTTTTATTTAGTTTATAGCCTCACAAATGGTCAAATAAGTTGGAGAGTTAATTATTTGAACAATTGTTAGACTAAAATTTGGCGAAAAAACGCGTTTCAACGAAAGTTTAAAACATTGGTTAGATTATTTAACAATTGGTTGAGTTATAATAATAATAATAAAGCCTTTAATTCCGAAACTAGACAAAGCAAATTTAAAATAATAGTTAAAACAAAAATCACAAAATGTCTCGAATTTCGGTGTGCCTCATGGCATAGGCCTCCTATAACTGTTTCCATTGTCGTCTGTCTTGGGGTACCCTCTTCCAGTTTGGACCTGCTGTCAGCTTTATTTCCTCCTCCCATCGGGTAAGCTGTCTTCCCCGACTTCTTTTGCCGTCCCTTGGATACCACTCTGTCACTATCTTACTCCACTTGCCTTTAGTGTCTCGCATCATGTGGCCTGTCCACCTCCACTTTTGTTGGTCTATTCTCGTTAGAATGTCGGTCAGCTTTGTTTTGGCCCGGAGATCTGTGTTGCTTATTCTATCTTGTCTCTTTGAGTCTACCATACTTCTCTCCATTGCTCTTTGACACTTGGCAAGCTTTTCTCTAAGCGATTTGGTGAGTGCCCATGTCTCACACCCATATGTTGGTTGAGTTAATTACTGATAAAAAAACTGGGCCTAACTCGTATCGATACTTACTAACTCATGCTGTCACGCACTAACTCGTATTGATTTGTAGTAACTCGTGTCGACACATACCATTTCGTGTCGTTTGTACTCTCTCGTGTCGGCTCGTACTGACTCATTTTGTCTCATACTAACTCGTGTCGATCTGTGCTAACTCTTGTCAACTCTCTGAAATTCAATCTTATACACATTGAAATAAAGCATAATTTACCTTTAAGCTGTTGCTCAATCTGTACCAGCTGGCTCTTGATATGCTCTATAGCCGCATGCTTGCTCTCATGCTGACTTGTTCCGGAGGCTGACTTCTCTAGTAGCATAGATAGAGTTGGGGCTGCTACCGAGGGCGATTGTGTTTCTGAAAAATGACGAAATTATTTATTTAAATGTACTTAATGTAATGCCACTTGTCAACACACATCCAATGAGCCCAAAGCCCAAACACGATGGAGCTTGGTGTTGAGGTTGAGGTGTTCCTGTGGCCAACTTCCAGCTCCATAGTACCTTATTGAAAAAAAAAAAGTTAAATCAAAAAATCAAAAAACCCGACTGCTTAAAAATCGAACTAAAAAGACGTAAACAAGGAGAAAATCATGCTGTGCAGTCGGAGGATACATATTCGAGGGCTGGCTGACCAAAATCTGGTGTATCCTCCGCCTGCACAGCATGATTAACTCCTTGTTTACGTCTTTTTAGTTCGCTTTTTAAGCAGTCGGGTTGTTTGATGTTTTGATTTAACTTTTTTTATTTATAACTTTTTTGTTATTTTTTTTTCGAATTACGTAGATATAAACATATAAGTGTTGTATATTTTTGAAATCACCTCTTAAAACCCTTTATTTTGATACCCCACACGAAGGGTTTGGAAGAAAAAAAAATTAGGGCCCCAACAATATGGCGCCCAAAATCCGCCATTTTTCTATTTTCCAATTTTAATATAGCCAGTGACACTCGCAAGGTTAAGACAAATCGATTGACGTAAGAACCATTAAAATCGGCCAACGCGTTTGGTCTCTAGAACACCACATAGGAACAAACAAAAAAAACATACGTACATACATAGACTGATAAACACATTACCCTCCTTCGACAGTCGGTTACAAAAATAAGCAGTAGCTTTTTGCTCTTCTATCTGTATTATTTATTTTCTCTGTTAAGTGTTTTGTGTGTACATAAATTTCAGCTTATTCGAATGCCAGGCAGTGCTTGAAAAATGGATTACAAGTTGCCGAACACAGATGTGAAGCAAATAGCTTGTAATACGGTAGTTTTTAGATAAATAGAAACCAAAAAAAAAACAAAATCAGAAGCGTTTTTATTCCATGTAATTAGGTAGCAATTTAATGGAGATATGCGGAACAGGGTGTAAAGTCCCACAAACCTCCATAGAAAAGGGAGGATCCTCCGACCAGACGGGTGTTGTGTCTGATCGGGGCAACTGCCCAACGGTTTTGTCGGACTTTGTATGTTGGGTTGCCAAATGATCGGAATTCGTCTGGATTCGCCCGACATTTTAAAGGATCTCCAGACTCCCGACAAACAAGTTCTTAGGAAGTTCTTTCTTTCAAATAATTTCCGTTATCAAATTCCTGTAAAAATTATTTATATACTAAAGAGAGAAATTCTATAGCCTTTAATTTAATAAAAGCTGATTAATTAGACAGAACTTTTAAGTAACTACCTAAGTAAATTGTTTGAATTTTAAATCAAACGCCAAATATAAGTGGCAACAAAAAAATAAATATTTACCTTAATTAGTTAGGTATCATCAATATTAGGTCTTTTTAACCTATAGATTAAAAAAAGCGAAACAATTTTTTTTTATTAATTATTTCTCCCGTTATCAACCTCAAAAACCATATTTTGGTCTCCCAATCTGGTAACCCTAGTATCCCCCCCCCCTAGTATTATGTGTTCAAATCGCGCCCAAAATTGCTTACGCGATGCAAGATTTTGTTGTAATTTTACTAAGAGGGATCAAAAAGTAGTGAGAACGACATACTCCTTGGTAAGAAAAAAAAAACTGCCAGGCATAGCTCAGATACATATTTGTAATATTAATAAAGAAAAATATCTTCGATTCTCTTTTGTTTTTTTTTCTGAATGTAGTCATTTGTTTGCTTCGTGTCGGAACGTGATCTCGAAAATGGAGAAAAACGAAGTGCGAGCCGTTATTAAATACCTCTGTTTAAAAAAGTTAACGACGCAAGAGATTCATTGCGATTTGGAGGCAACATTAGGAGAGTCTGCTCCGCCGTATTCCACTGTCGCAAGGTGGGCTTCTCAATTTCGAGTAGGGAGAACGAGCACGGAAGACGAATATTGTTGCGGCCGTCCATCAACGTCAGTCACCCAAGAAAATGTTGCGAAAGTCGAGAAAATTGTATTGAGCGATCGAAGAGTTACCATCCGATACTTAATTCTGTGTGTGCCAAATAAACAAGTTTTCTTTCTTTTCTTTCTTTCTTTTTCTTTCTTTAAACGGGCATTTCATATGGAATTATTCAATCCATATTGAAACAATCTTTGAATATGAGAAAAGTATCCGCAAGATGGGTGCCGAGAATGTTAACCGACAGTCAGAAACAAAATCGACTTGAAATTTCGAAGATATTGTTGGACAAGTTTCAAGAAGATTCTGAAAACATTTTGTCTCGTTTCGTAACAATGGACGAAACATGGGTCCATCATTTTGATCCCGAGACAAAACAGTAATGTTCGCAATGGAAACGGCCATCATCACCGACCCCGAAGAAGTTTCGTGTCGTGGCATCGCCTGGCAAGGTTATGGCCTCAATATTTTGGGACTCGGAAGGGATATTGTTGATTGATTACCTGGAGCGTGGAACCACTATTACAGGCCAATATTATGCAGCTTTAATTCCAAAGTTGAGAAATGCTATCAAAGTGAAAAGGAGAGGGAAACTTCGAAGGGGCGTGCTGTTTCATCACGACAACGCACCCGCGCACAGGACGGCAGTTGCGATGGCTGCCATTCAGCAAGCTGGCTTTGAATTGGTTGACCACCCCCCTTATTCACCAGATCTGGCGGCTAGAGATTTTTATCTGTTCCCCAAATTGAAAAAATACTTAAGGGGAAACAGACGATAACGAGGTGATGGATGCCGTGGAGAGCTTTTTGCAGGACCAAAACAAAACTTTTTTTGTGAAAGGGATTGAAGCCTTGGAAAAGCGCTGGACTAAGTGTGTAGAGAGACTCGGCAACTATGTAGAAAAATAAATTATTAAGTTATCAAATAGTCATTATATTCTATCTCATTCTCACTACTTTTTGATCCCTCCTCGTAGTTCGTATGTGGCACCATAGATGTTTCTATAGTCTGTTAGGTGTGTTAGGGGCCGAATAATTCTAAATGTCATAATGTTAAAGAAAAAGTAAATCAATTGTCTATTTAAAACTTACGAGAGTTGTATGGATGAATAGCTGCAGCCCGCGGCTCCGCTCGCGTTGAATTAGTACCTCCCCCAATATCTTAATAAATTAAAGCCTATGTGTTATTCTAATGTATTTCTGAGACCTAATATTGAGATGCTGATTGCAAAAATAGTAAGACAATTTAAATTTCGCGGGTACTTTTCGCGCTTTGGCCTTTACAGGTCTAAAATTTCGGGCATAAATCCAGACTCCGCGCTGCCCCAGCTAAAAAAAAAACAATTCCACGGGAATCGAACCCAAGATGCTTAACAGTAGCGCTTTTGAATACTAGACCACCCAAGTCTTTTGGGGGTCCGTTTGCCGTACTTAGACTACCATTTGGTCCGTTATGCGTGCAGGCTTCCTCTCTGTGAGAGCGAATGGGCCGTAATCCACCACGCGTAGCCAGTGCTGGTTGGTGGATGTCACAATGTCTTAGAATTTTTGTTTCTAAGACATGCCGGTTTCCTCATGATGTTTTCCTTCACCGTTTTGAGAGCAGTGGTGATGGAATATATTAAACAAGCGCCTGTCTGGGTTCGAACCCACGACTTACAACTTGTATGTCGCGGCCACAGACATAAATCTAACTAGATGACGCGATTGTATGAACTTCGCGTGCCAAAAACGAAGTAAAATTACGACAAATGATCGTCTGAGCTTTTCATTTAGCATTATCGGCACTGGAAATCCACCGAAATCTAGAAAAATGGCTGTTCATGCCATATTGAGCTGAAAAGAAAGTATAGAAAAAGTTGGCCGAGGCATTGGAAATGTTTTCTCTCATTGGTAAGTAAATTTGTTTTTAAATTGTTTGTGAAAAAGTGGCACGCTTGGTTTACACACAGATGGAGGGACTTGCATTATCTAGTAAGATTTATGTCTGTGGAAAACTCTGCTTGCGAGATGCAGGATATTTGAAATTTAGTTCGTATGTAGCGTCATAGATGGCGCTAGAGTCTGTCAGTTTTTCAAAAGACTCTTTAGAAAATGTATGAGGAATGGTGTACTTACCGACGCAGTTGGCAGGATGCGAGATGTGTTGCGGCGTTGTGACCACAGGAGAAGACTTGAGGAGAGACGTCAGAAGAGGGGAGGCGGGCGGCACGGGGGTCACGGCTGGAAGAGAACAACAATATATATATATTTGCACAAGTAAAATTTCACAATTTAAAAAACCCCCGACGCATTTATCTTGCGAAAACACCCCGATTCAAACAGTAAAATGCCCATAACTTTTGAACGGCTGAACCGATTTTATTCAAACATAGCTAAGAACACTCTCGACAAAATTACCTTTCAAACAAAAAAAACTAAATCGAAATCGGTTCATCCGTTTAGGCGCTATGATGCCACAGACAGACACACAGATACACAGCAACACACGTGAAACTTATAACACGCCTTCTTTTTCCGGCGGGGGTTAATAAATAGACTGCGAGACGTCAAATAACGTCCTTTTCAAAGTAGAAATTAAGTTGAATATAAATAACATATCATCTACGGGGACAAAGGTAACTGCTAAGCGGTTAAGGTCACTTATTTTCGACGTCGTTTTAAGATATATATGCTTTTTTTTGCTTAAACGTTGCCCCACACTAGAAATTTCTTCCTACATCACGGATGCGTTTATAAACATTTAAACTCACATAGCAGCAGGAACAACTATCTGTAGGCCATACTAATATTTTTTCGAACGAACCCACGACACGCAGCGCAGCTGCCGGTCGCTCAACCACTACGCCAACCGTGTCGTCCAAATTTGCTTTAGGTAGATCGGAGCCAGCTCGTGGAAGCTCAATAGATTTGATAATTTTAAAATTGTTTTAACTCCAAGTTTTGTAAATGAATAAATAAACTAAAAAAACCGGCCAAGTGCGAGTCGGACTCGCGCACGAAGGGTTCCGTACTTGGTAAATTGCGGTTTACGATACATGACGTATTAAAAAAAAACTACTAACTAGATCTCGTTCAAACCAATTTTCGGTGGAAGTTTATATGGTAATGTACATCATATATTTTTTTTAGTTTTATCATTCTCTTATTTTAGAAGTTACAGGGGGGGGGACACACATTTTACCACTTTGTGTCTCTCGCGCAAACTATTCAGTTTAGAAAAAAATAATATTAGAAACTTCAATATCATTTGAAGACCTATCCATAGATACCCCACACGCATGGGTTTGAAGAAAAAAAACATTTGTAGTTTCAGTTTCAAGTATAGGAACCTCCAAAATTTATTGTTTTTTTTTTTTATTTTAGTGTGAAAATCGTAATGCGGTTCACAGAATACATCTACTTACCAAATTTCAACAGCGTAGTTCTTATAGTTTCGGAAAAAAGTGGCTGTGACATACGGACAGACAGACAGACAGACAGACATGACGAATCTATCAGGGTTCAGTTTTTTGCTATTTGGCTACGGAACCCTAAAAACGTATGTACCAGCAGAGCAATTAACTGTTTATCACCTTAGGGTTGAATATTACATACATTTATTCAACACATCACCAACAAACACAGGGTTTTGACAATTGCGCTGAGCGTGCCCATACCGAATGGTTGACCAACTCAGCATTTGATAGGCGTCAGACACTCAGCGCTAATTATGAGGTATATGATAGTTAGGTCACGGGTACCCAACGCGAAGAATGAAAATTTGGTACAAATAAATTTCACTAAATGCCGTGATAAGTTTTGATTTGTTATTGAGTTTTGTGAAATATTAAGATTTTCTAGAGACGATCATAAAAAATGTATCATCATCATATCAGCCGAAAGACGTCCACTGCTGGACATATGCCTTCCCCAAGCGTCGCCACATTGACCGGTCCAGTGCGTCGCGCATCCATCGGATCCCCGCAACCTTCACCAGGTCATCGGTCCACCTGGTGGGAGGCATTCCAAACGCAACGTCTTCCGGTTCGCGGTCGCCACTCCAGAACTTTTCTGCTCCATCGGCCATCCGTTCTGCCCAATGTGCCCTGCCCATTGCCACTTAAGTTTGGCAATTCTGCCTCCTAAGCAAACAATTAAGGAATATTGGGCTTTTAATTCACATTTCAAAGAATATTTGAATGGATCATTTGAAATTTACACCACGCTTTTTTACAATAGAATATATTTTTCGTACTACTTGCTCAAAAAAGTGACATTCTATGCCACAAAAAGCGAGCATAACAACAGTCATTTTTAATCAGTTAAAAACAGGGAAAGAAAATTGTACTGAATTTCATTCATCCTCTAGGGGGAGAATGTGATTTAAATTTGGAATACTTACCGAAATTTATACTGAACTACATCTGTGTTTACACCATTGAGTTTGTATATATAGCTTATACATCTTTTTGAAAAAGGAATACGCATTTATTATGCAGTTATGATTATTAAATAAAATTATGAAAACCGACAGGGCCGTATGAGCTAAGCCTATGCTTTGCCGACAAAAAAATATTAGTCTAGGAATTTGCCGCGTTTTTGTTTTCTTCAAATACATAAACGTTAAGTTTATTTTACTTTTAATTGTCATTATTTTTAATAAATGCTTAACTCATATTATTATTGTGTTAATTTTTTCGCAAATGGTACGAAAAGTAGATTATTTTCCTCGGTGATAAAGCTGTCTTAGTCTTGAGTGAACTTAAATCCCTCGCTACACTCAGGACTCGTCTTAAATCCCTCGCTTTGCTCGTGATTTAAGTTTTTAACACTCTCGCTACGCTCGGGAGTAAACCTCGAGTCCTTCGTTACGCTCGCGATTTAAATCGTCACCCGCGACAGAAGACACTGCTTTATCCCCTTGGTTAATAATCTACTATTTTGTTAATCACACTGTTCTTAATTTAAAATTATTGAAAATTATTTTCTACTTTTTAGTTTGGTTTTCTATTAAAGCGTGTTCTTTATTTATTTTATTATTGAGGCTTCTTTTTTTTTCGCGTATTACTGTACTAGCAAACTTTCTAAACAAAACAATTCAACATACGAGGAGTCGGCGGCGAATGTCAGCCAGGCGGCCCGCCTCGCAGCCTCTTATACCCTCGCGCGGTTCCTCGCTTCTATCGCCGTCCATACGAACCACGCCGGACGGAACCGAACGTCTCGGCAGCCTATAACGCTTTTTCGTTATGTGACGATTTCTACCATGCAACTCCTACCGCAAGCCGCAGGTTTTTGACTAAAATATATGCAAGCCATACATACTCTCACTTAGAGCTGCTAGAGAAAAACGAGAGCCCGATCGACCGCCAGAACAAGCGTCGGGAGTGGAGATGGATTGGCCACACGCTTCGAAGGAATCCAGATCAGAAGGGAAGAGAAAACGTGGACGTCCCCTTGACGGGGACGTCCACGTTTTCTCTTCCCTGGCGTCGCATCTTATTGGCAGAAATGACCAGCATCGAAATGACATGGAGCGAGGTGAACGTTCGCGATAGAGGACTACTATGGACGCTCTCTGGCCCAGCTAGGGGGCATAAGACATTAAATGAAATGAATACTTTGACGCTGCCTTGGAAGGCCTCCCACTAGGTGGAGCGATGACCTGCAGCCTAATTGCGTAAGTGAATTGGACAAGGCAAATGTTAAAGGAAATCCACATCGCGTCTTTCATCTCGCATGTGATCGATGGTCGATTGATGGCGGGCAAACCCTTTGCCTGGCTGAATTTTCTTATGCATTTAGGCTGCTGGTTAGGGTTGCGGGAATCCACTGGATACAAGACGCACAGCACCGGTCGATGTTGCGAACCTTGGGGGAGGCTTATGTCCAGCAGTGGACGTCTTACAGCTGAAATTATGATAAAGCATACATACGAGTAGTCGGCGGCGTCTGGCCAGGATTGCTCATCATCGGCTTCCACGCCCTGTCAGCCCTCGCCCGCCGTTCGTCCCTTTCCTTCAGCCAGGCGGCCCGCCTCGCTGCCTCACGCTCCCTAGCGCGGTTCCTCGCTTCAATCGCCGTCCATACCTCGCGGAGACGGTCTTCCGAAGTTGACGAGTTACGGACTTCAGTTATTTCATTCTGTTGAAGAAAATCAACAACGTAAAACCGGCCGGCGGTTTGTCGTGTGCCATTTTGATAATTGGCCATTCAGAGAATTAGGCTTTTAGCATATTAGCCATTCAGAGAATTAGCCTTTAAGAGAATTGGCCATTCAGAGGATGAGGGTTTTAGCATATTGGCCATTCAGAGAATTAGGCTTTTAGAGAATTGGCCTTTCAGATAATAAGGCATTTAGAGAATTGACCATTCGGATAATTAGGCTTTTAGAGAATTGGCCATTCAGCTAATTAGACTTTTAGAGAATTTGCCATTCAGATAATTAGGCTTTAAGAGAATTTGCCATTTTGAGAACTAGTCCCTTTGCGACTCTGTTGCCATTTTTGTGGTGTTGAGAGTTGGGCCTTCTGCGACTAAACCAAATCAAGTGATTGTAAAATTTCGCACTAGGCTCTTTGATGATTGGCAAAATGAAACAGAATGCAATCGATTATGTGAATTTCTGGTAAAAATTATATGCACAGCATACAATTTTGGATTTAATATAGAAAGAATTATATACCAGCTTCAGACTGAGATAAATATGTTTTATTATCACAAGCGAACGTTAAAGCAGGATGAATAGTATCCTATGTTCTTTCAAGGATCTCAAACTATCTCCGTAGCAAATTTCATCAAAATCCATTCAGTACTTTAGTCGTAAAAAGGTAACAAACAAATAAACAAACTGAGTTACATTCGCATTTATAATATTATTACAAAAAAAATAAACCGGCCAAGTGCGAGTCGGACTCGCGCAACGAAGGTTCCGTACAAATCTCAGCTTAAAGGTATTATAGACCTGAGTATTTGATATGAATTTAAATTTAATACCAGTCGCGTTTATGAGCAAAAGGGGTAAAAAAGGGTAAATACTATATGATGTCACTAAAAATTTACGGTTTTCACAATTATTCCTTTATCTGTGCTATAAGACGTTGCTTCGTACCAAATTTCAAGATTCTGAGTTCACATCCCTTGGGAGTGTGGAAAATTCGCAGTTTGCGGCATAAACGGCTGTATCTTTTGAATGCGTTGGCTTAAAAGTTTGTTTTTTACACAGCTTTAAAGACAGTAGTCCTGAGTATTTGATATAAATTTCAGCTTGATACCTCCACGGGTTTCTGAGAAAAATGGTCTTGACTGAAAGACAGACGGACGGACAGACAATAAAGTGATCCTATGAGGGTTCCGTTTTTTCCTTTTGAGGTACGGAACCCTAAAAATTATTTAATAAAAAACAGAAGCTCTGTTTTTATTGTATATTTGTATTATATTGTATATCGCATAGCAATTATTTCGCATCATTTTACTTAATATTCTTAATATGCTATGTAGACTGAGTAGTCTACAGGGGACTTCACTGGTTACTCACCCGGAACTCCCAAGTTATCCCTAGACAACAAGTTCTTAATCTATAACAATCAACAATAGTGCAATAATTTATATATAGATTAAAGAACTTGAAATAAACATACCTTTAATTGTTCATACTGTTGGTTCATTTCAACTAACGTCTTCTGTATCTCACTGACCCGTTCCTGCGTCAACCGTTTGAGTATACTCTCTTGTGGCGTCTCCACTGCTCCTTCTGAACTACGCTTCTTACGCTTCGGTGTCTCCACATGTTCGAGTAGGGCTCCGTATTGAGCTGCGCAGCTGAAAGTTATGAGTTTTTTCATTTAAACGTAGCTGTATTAGATGTCTTTACTGATATTACAATTAAAATGATACAAAAAATGAGCCAAAGATATCACCTATTCATAAATTTGTTCAATAATATAGCAGCATTACGCGAAATAATAACGAAAATAATCAAAACAAAACAAATGGCGCAAAAAACAGTCGATTTCACAAGCATTCTTGGTTATGATTATCATAACAAAAAAAAACTGATTAGAAAATACAAACCTCTTTTGTGAATACCAGTCTGGTGGTCTATTTGGTTCTCCAATGGTTTTTAGAGCACGGGAAACTGACATCCAGTTTTGATCTCCACTCCTTACGACGGCAGAAGCCAGGCATAACTGTTCCCGTACATTCCAAGTGTCTAACGGTACCCTTTTTAACTGCAAACGCTCCTGTATCGAACTCATTTTGATGTTATTTTGCACTTACACGATAAATAAAACTTTATCGTTTATCTAATTAATGTTTTTTAGTTATTTTTTGGTTGTTTTTGATCGAATTTTGATCGAACTATCACAAAGAAACGCTTTGTTGTGTTTACTATTTGACATTGACGTTGACAATAACGCGGTCACAGAATAAAAATGTTAAATGGGCGTTGGTTTGTTGCCAGATTGGTGAAAAATAGTAATACCAGTTGGTAAAAATATTTTTGAAACAAATCATATTTTCTTGAACTATTTATTCTAACAAAATTCTATACTTGTGCTGTCCGAGAGTCGAACCTAGTCCATTCCATAAGATAGAAATGAATAGAATTTTAGAAGCGATCGCTCGATGGTTACGCCAGGCGCGTGACGTTTGAATAGAAGTGAGAGAGATACGAGTTTTGCGGAATGTTTTTCATAAAAAGAAGATTTATGCTCTTATCTTCTGTGTTAAGTTCGTGAGTACCTATGGATAAATGGATGATAGATTTTTGTGACGCATTCACGCAAACCCACCTTTTTATGAAATTTAACACATAAATAGTTTATAACCTGGATTTTATAGTAGGTTCCTTTGGTATAATTTGGACGTTCATGCGGCCGCAGCCGCGAAAGGCATCTAGCAACTGCATTAGGTAAACTCTAATTGGAAGTGTCAAATTAAAATAGGGGACATTTTGGCATTATTCTGGTAGGTATCGATTTATCTACTGATGTTGATTACATGATTGAATGACTCGTTGGTGTAGTGGCCTCAAACGCAACAGCTGAACAAGAGGTCCTGGTTTCGTTACCCGGGTCGAACACAGCCGAATTGCGCAAGTGAATTCGGCAAGGCGAAGGTTTTGACCGCTATCAAATCGACCAATCACATGCGAGATGTGTTTGGATGACGTAGATAAGAATCATCAAAATCGGCCAACGCGTTTGGTCTCTAGAACGCCATACAGGAACAAACAAACATACATAGACTGATAAACACATTACCCTCCTTCGGCAGTTGGGTAAAAATTGAGCTATGATAATAGTGTATTATTTTGTGTGGCTTACGCACATATTTATTGTTTTGTACATCGTTCAACAGTTTTCATACCAATTCATTTTACACCGCTACGGGGCTGGTTGTTCTATCGTTTCAAATATAAACTTATACTTCAATAATTAGTTAAATCTAAATTTACACACACGGTATAGAGTGTTTTGTAGTTCGTCAAAATATGTGATTATTCTTTGTGTGGGTACTAGACACAGTTAATCAAAAAATTGATTTTTTACTTCTTACTTACTATTCTACCAATGGAAGCAAAGAAAACGGCTCCTGCAACGGCATAGTGTCTTAACGTTTGAGACAAACAACATCATACATTCATACGACCCACCACCCTAAGGTCGACTGGTAGAAAATGCCGGTTTATTCCCATCGGCCACCCCCAAGTTGCCACCCCGGTGGCCGATGGGAATGATTTTGTGAAATTTCCTACCTTCCTTTATTCCCATCTGCCACCGGGGTGGTGGATGGCACTAACTAGTGGCGTTTGCCGATTTATTCCCATCTGCCACCTTCATAAGTTTAGTCGGGTGGTAGATTCTCATGACCGTAAGACGGGGTGAATAGAAAAAATATAGTCAAATATGAACCTTGAAAACTTTGTTGATATTTTTTAAGATACATGAATTGATTGTTTTGTTTTGTTACTAACATAGTTTGTAAGTATTGTGTCATCAAATCAGCCGAAAGACGTCCACTGCTGGACATAGGCCTCCCCCAAGCGTCGCCACATAGACCGGTCCCAAGCGTCTCGCAACCAGCGGATCCCCGACACCTTCACGAGGTCATCGGTCCACCTGGTGGGAGGCCTTCCAACGCAACGTCTTCCGGTTCGCGGTCGCCACTCCAGAACCTTTCCGCCCCATCGGCCATCCGTTCTGCAAGCAATGTGCCCTGCCCACTGCCACTTAAGTTTGGCAATTCTTCGAGCTATGTCGGTAACTTTGGTTCTCTTACGGATCTCTACATTTCTGATTCGATCACGCAAGGAAATGCCGAGCATAGCCCTCTCCATTGCCCTTTGAGTGACTGTAAGCTTTCTGATGAGGTGATGGTGATTCGACGGTTTATCTCTCTCTCGAAGTTGGCCTTACCCAACTGGATCGTTTGTAATGGAAGTATTGTGTACTAACAATATAAATAAAATGACGTGTCTAAGTGTACTACTAACTATAATAATTTTTAAGTAATTTGTTATACTAACAAAACTATGGACCTTTGAGTCTGCATTTTTATTCATCAACATTTTTTTTTTTTTTGTCTTATGTGCGTGTGAAATAAAAACAGAATTCTATAATATGGGGACAACACCTTGAGTCAGACTTCCAAAAACCAAAATTGAAATAGGTAGGGCAATGCAAGGCGCGCATTTAGTTAGAAATTTAGATGATATTATTAAGTTAACAGGGCCAGCACCAGTTGGATTCAAGTGACAAAGTAAACCGGTCACAGCATCAACATTCCCTTTTATGTGACAAATGTCATGAGAATCGCCCACCACCCCGGTGGCAGATGGGAATAAAGGGAGGTGGCAGATTTCACTAAATAAGTCCCATCGACCACCGGGGTGGCAAACGCCACTAGTTAGTGCCATCCGCCACCCCGGTGGCCGATGGGAATAAAGGAAGGTAGAAAATTTCACTAAATCATTCCCATCGGCCACCGGGGTGGCAACTGGGGGGTGGCCGATGGGAATAAACCAAAATGCCTAAGGCATTAAGTCCGCCTTTGTACTTGTGCATAAAGTATTAATAAATAAATACGACACGCACCGTTTTTTTTAACCGACTTACCAAAAAGGAGGAGGTTCTATGTTCGACTTCTTGTTTTTTTTTTTTTTTTTTTATGTATGTTCACCGATATCTCCGAAATATTATGAAAATTCTTTTTTTGTTTGATAGAGTATGTTTCGAAATTGGTCCCATTTTAATTTGGTGAAGATCTGATGAAGAACTTCGGAGATATACAACAGAACTCTTCAATAAATAACGGCAAATCATTCGGGATTGCTGCAATCGCATGTCTGTTTATTGTTTATACCATTTCATAACATAACATCACGCCAGTACACTATAAAGGGGTACGCAGATCTCTCATTTCACCGGTTATGTTCAAGTTTCATGTTATTCGGGTAATCTATTCTGGCGTTATAGGTACTTTACTAAACAACTTGTCTATTTTTAACCCCCGTCGGAAAAAGAGGGGTGTTACAAGTTTCACGTGTGTTGCTGTGTATCTGTGTATTTGTGTATCTGTGTATCTGTATGTCTGTCTGTGGCATGATAGCGCCTAAACGGGTGAACCGATTTCGATTAAGTATTTTTTTGTTTGACAGGTAATTTTGTCGAGAGTGTTCTTAGCTATGTTTGAATAAAATCGGTTCAGCCGTTCAAAAGTTATGGGTGTTTTACTGTTAGAATCGGGGTGTTTTCGCAAGTAAAATGTGTCGGGGGTTTTTAAAATTTTGAAAATTTACTTGTATGAAAGTGCAACTAAAAAGGGGAAAAAGGAAAAAAAAACCTTTTTTGCAAAAAAATACTACCGACTTCCGAATAAATAACTATAAAGTGAAAAATAACTTTATTTTTGGAAGTCGGTGTCCTTATCGCAAAAAAATGGGAAAAAGAAAGACACCGACTTCCAAAAATAAAGTTATTTTTCACTTTGAAGTATTTCGGAAGTCGGTAGTATTTTTTTGCAAAAAAGTTTTTTTTTTGGGTTTGTAATCATCCAATGACGGAGGGAAGGAGGGCGTGTTGGACTTTTACTAACTAAAACCCACCCGGGTTCCTTCAGTTGCTTGTGCCATGGCCGCGGTAACTCTATTTCAAATTTATCCGCGACCCAGACAGCTTCGGTTTTTTCCTTGCGTTCCTATTCTCATCGGAACAACTTATCCCCGGCACTTTTAGCCCCGTTCTCCCCTACACCTCTGCACAACTCTTCGGAGAATAGGTACAGGCGTGTTGATACTATGTGTATGATTGAATGACGTCATCAGAACGTCATTCAATGCATTTCGTATGTCGTGACTAAAGTAGTGAAGTACTATGGCCAAGTGATTCGTCACAATATGAGTGCGTCAACTCCATCAAATATGCAAGGAGAACTATTAATGTATTTGTTTTAGGGATTAACCACAATTTTTCAGCACTGTTCAGCTGCTGTTGTCGTTTCTAGTTGCCGCCAATTCAAATCAATAATCATCTCCTTTTTAGCCTGGCCTTAGCCTTCAGGCGCGGATACAAGGAGAGGCGTGGCAACTGGGGCAATTGCACCCCCTCCTCTCTGGCCGTCGACCAAACTGAGTCTAAAACTCCTAATTAGACGCAAATATAGCTTAAACCTATTCATATTTTAATCACTTTGCGTTACTTAGATATTGTTTCACAGGTATATGGTCGTCATCTTTGAAAGGGTTTCCTGTTTCTTGAGTTAATGGAACATAAGTGCCAAAAGTCGGCTGAATAATGTTTTTTTTTTTCATGGCTTGCTACAAGCACCTTTAATCTTCTAGATACCACCCTATAATATCTAGATTAAGGTACAACTGGTCAAAAATAGTAATGAGTGGTCGACAGAAAATGTTAACTAGAGCCGAAGCGGTTCGGATTTTTTTCAAATTTTCGCTCGCACCGAAATTTTGTTTATTCTGAAATTTTTCAGCATAAGTCAATACAATGTATCCTGTTTTTGAACCAATGATCAAAAACTAAGCTATACCTATCTATCAGGTCCTACAACTATCGAACTCACTCCACTCGATTTTATGGAGAAACGTTTTCAAGCTTAAATTTTATCAAAAACAACTAGGTATTTACTGGGAAACAAAAACAAGGTCATCATCATCATCAACAGCCTTTTTATTTTTCCCCTGTTCGGACACAAGGCCTCCTCTCTGTGTGAGAGGAAAAAAACCAGTAATAAATCCGAACTGAAATGCAAAAACTGTTTTTTAATACCCGGCCCGCGATTTCCTGGATCCGCGCCTGCAAATGCTCGCAAAATGTCAGTGTACCTACTATCCCTCTACCTCTACCTATCCCTTCGGAGACAGCAGGCGTGATGTTAGCTATGTCTATATACATATCATCTTATTTATAAATTTATTCCCTCATTCCTTCCATCTTAACATTGTCTTTGGTCTTCAGCCTTGTAACAACCTACGTTCGTAGTAAGGTAGGTAGGTACTCAAACTACCCAATACTATCCACACGACATCTCATTTTTCCGCATCACAACAACCAATTTCCACTCATACTTAGGTACCAACCTTATAACAATAAATTGAGGAACTAAACAACATTGTTAAATCTTTTTTGATGACCTACCGATTGAGTTTACGAGGTTGTCGACATGTGGAATTCGTCCTTCCACCAGAGCGTTTTGAACTAAGATCCGCTTCACAAATTCTTCAGTTGGTTTTCATCGCCTAGCATAAACTCATTCATTACCTACATTACGTGCCCCAATTAAAAATAGTGAAGTAGAAGAACGCATCACCATTGAGAGTGCGTGGTTACTAAAATAGATTTGGTTAGCAGTCAAGGTCAAATTTTTGCGAGGTTATTACGCTTCTCGCTCGACTCTCGTTTATTTAATACCTCGATTATGGTTACCTAACTTATTTATAGTCGGTATTGGTGGTCAATAGGGCAGTTACCCGTTGGGTCCCATGGATGGGGGGCCCAAAACCACCAAGATTTTGAGCCCACTGTCCATGGGGCCCAAAATCTTGAGTCTTTTTTAACGAATTCAAGGTCAAGGTATGATCAAAGTAAGACGTGGTTTGAATTTGGTGCCCCCCTACTGGCCTCTATGTAACATTGCAAAATATAAACGAAAGGCGCAATTTTTTTTTGTCTATACCTATTTGCATGTATTATACCTTTAGTCGTTCTAATTTCGATCTTGTGCATTTAGCTACACTTACCACAACATAAAGTTTTTGCTCATTATTGCTCTTGATAGCAATCAAAGCTGAATTTCTGGAAATTACTTTTACAAGCATCTGCTTGAGTTGCCTTACAAACTTCTTTTATGAAATCAGGCGATGTAGGAACAATCAAGAAGGAGCACGCTTCGGAAGCTCTACATCTCTATAGAAATAAAGAATATTTTTTATTGTATAAGTACTTACTACTGGAATTTATTAAGTACTTACTTGTTTTATTTATAGCAATTATTTTCCAGTATTTTTTTTCTATGTTTAAAAACTGCAGCGTGCGCCTAGGGGCGCGAGGTTACAAGGGGCGCACCACTTGTAACCTCGCACCCCTAGGCACGTACCTAGTTTGCCTTAGGGATAATCCGCCTCTGACTGTATAATCAAAGTAATATTTAACCATCCCGAAACTTCTTAGGCAGTTGAGCTCGCCGCAGCGCTCGTTCATCCATGCTTTATTAAATAAAATATATTTGTGATATGTGTAATTACGAGTCGGTCAAAATTTTCTTGCTGTCTTCGTCCCCTCTTGCATCTTGTCTTGCCTTCTTCTATCTCTCAGTCAGCCGAGGGTCCGATCTAGCAATTTCGTCGCTCCGGGCATATACAATATTTGCCACCCTATAAAATGACGCCATTTATGGCGGTAAATTTTAGGTTATAGATAGGATACTTTTGTTTTGTTGCCTGGAGATTACTTTCGTTTACGCGGCTGATGCCGCTAGCAGGAGCTAATGTAGATAACAAATAAATGATCCACAATGCCACACATCTCATTACTATGACTAAATGCTAATGCCAACATTCCCATACTTAAATAGGTACGATGCCTGATAAATACCTAATTATTTTATTTAGCTCACAGCTGTGAAATGAATCATACAGTCACTGATTGTATGTATTGTAACTATGTATACTTACTCTTTCCTCAAGTTTTTGCTGTCCTTGATTCCTGTAAGCTGTCAGCACCTACCTACTTTAGTATCTAATGCCTCGTCTGTAAGAAATGGGAAGGTGGTACTCCAACCTCGCATAATGAGACTACCTCGAACATCAGGGTGTGCAAATGGTGCCAAGTCGCAAACCATGTACCTACCACCTCCAGTCCTATCCACTGTTGCCCAAAATATGTAGCCAATGTGATCTATGCGCTGCCCCGACGATGCCAAAGAAATGGCAAAGTTTTGGGGCAAACAAAAGCAAACAGGCCACTGCCACCGATGGCCAGCGACATCGATTTAAGACGGTACCCTGACCAAAAAATCGGCATGAGATATGAGCGTTCCTATTGGTCTAGCGGCACTGGTGGCGCATGAATTACAGTAGTGAATACGCCCAGATTTTAGAATAAAATCTTTAAAAAATCGAATTTTGGTCTTTTGAAAAAAATAATTCTACAAAAATGTTCGTTATTAAATTGTCTATCCATTAGTGTACCTAAGTACAAAAAATAATCAATGAACACTTTACGAGGAGATGCATAATATCAATAATTATTTCTCATTTTTATGTTTTTTTGGAAGTAGATTAGTGAAATATATACAACATTTAAAAAAAAACTAAATTTACCATTTTAGAATCAATATTGTGTAGAAATTTAATGTATTTTTATTAATTGATATTTCTTTTTAAATAACGAGTAGATAGCTCCTAAAAACAGCACAAAAAACGGCTTGCGCGGCGTTTTGCTCGGGGTACCGCCTTAAGACACTTTTCCATATATTTTGTATAGACGCACCGCACACTTGGACGGTGGCGGCCACTCGCAACAGCAGTGTCCACGACTCGCCACTTTTGGTCGCTGCGGGCCACACACGACGCCGACACCCGCCACTGTCACGCAGCTCCACCCCCACGCAGTTAGGCGTAAGGCATCCTACGCATCGCAGGCCACACCATGGAGCACGACGACGCCTATAAGGATATCGATACTTTCATATTGGAAATCCACTTAGGTCCCGCTATTTGGGATTCACATTCTGATCTATACAGCAATATGAACGTGTCGGCTTCCGAACACTGGTGGCTGTCGTGCACTTCTGCTACTGTTACAAATGTGTCTGTGGTCGGTGGCCCGTTTGCGCCGAGCCTTGGCAGTCGTGCCAGTGACACGGAGAAGAAGAGACTGCCTCGTTGGTCTAACCCTAAGCATATTGTTCTGGGTTCATTCCCTGGTTTGGCACAGTTTTTGTGAGGTTTTCCATCTGGAATTCGGGATAGGGACATTTCTGCCTGATCCTTCCTTCTTACCCGACAGCCGAAGGAGGGTAATGTATTTATCAGTCTATGTATGTTTGTTACTCCAAACTCGTTGGCCGATTTTGATGATTCTTACGTCAATCGATTCGAGTGTTACTGGCTACATTCAAATTGGAAAATAGAAAAATGGCGGATTTTGGGCGCCATAATTTGGACTTGTGGAGTAACCTTTTTTTTTGCTTTCGCTTCCAAACATCTTGTGAGGTATCAAAATAAAGGGTTTTAAGAGGTGATTTCAAAAATATATAACACTTATATGTTGAATTGAGGGTAAATAAGTCTAAATAAAAAAAAAGTTAATAATAAAATCTAAAAACTAGACTGTTTCTTCAAATCATGCTGTGCAGCTGATGATTATTGCTATTCAACTCAAAGGTAGAGGAAACTATAAAACCAGGGCATGTGGCTCCAATTCACACATGATTGTCGTTCGTTGCGAATTTGAACCCAACATGAAAACATGGACTTTGAATGTGACACGTTAGAAGCATGATAATACCATGATTCAACTGCAGGAGGTTCACAATCCATCGGAACATTTTTTTTGTTTGTTCCTCGATTTCTCAACGAACGCCTGGACCGATTTGGAAAATTCTTCTTTTGTTTGAAAGGGTATATTTCCCAGGTGGTCACATGGTCATCAGGTCAGGATCTGATGATGGGATCCTGGAGAAATCGAGGGAACTCCTCAATTATTATAGGCGATTTTGGTATTTTCATCAACAATCAGCAATCATTTGCACTCAGAAAGTATCATTTCAAATCAAATATCATAGAAGAACATTAAACATGATTTGGTGAAGTGGAACTGATGAAGAAGACTACAGAAGGCCACTGGAGCTCCTTAATGCTAAGTATGGCACGGGTGTTAGACATGTTGAATAGTTAACCGACTATGATGAATCAAATACTTATAAATAAATGGTACTAATGAAAATGGTGCCATCGAACTGATCTGATGATGAAGCCGGAAGGCAGACATTGGAACTCCGAAATAAAACAATGTATCCTAGTTCTGTATGAGCTTATTAGAATTGTCATGAGATTTACTTTGGATAATAATGATACAAAAATAAAAATAAACTTTTTAACAAAAAAATCAAACCGACTTCCAAAACAAAACACTACAAAGTGAAAAATAACCGAAGTCGGTGTGAAAAATGGCAAATAATAGGCAACAAGGACAGGAAAAGAACGTTATTTTTCACTTTGTGGTGTTTTGTTTGGGAAGTCGGTTTGATTTTTTTCTTAAAATATTTTTTATTACTAGATTTTTGTAGCAGACCGGAGACTGGATTGGTACCTCGTTGATGGCAATATAGGCTCGAATTAGGATTTAAACATAACTGCCGTAATGGGTTTACTATGGTTAAACCCCTGTCTAACTCTTCTACAATCAAGTCCGTAGATTGTGGGTTCGAAACCAGGCAAACACTTTATTTTGTTTAAATTATTTCACCACCACTGCTATCAAAACAGTGTACGCAGATATCTTAAGGCCTCTGCAGCAGAAGGACAGATAAGCAAAATCCCGGAATAGAAAAATCTCAGATTAGCAGAAGGACAGATTTGCATAAAGGCAGAAGTACAGACCCACACAGAAAACAAAAATAAAATTGAATAGTTACAATTGGTAATATTTGTTTCTTTTATTTTTTTTGTTCGTTATAAGCTCGCGTTTGACCACTATCTCGCCTGATGTTGAGTGATGATGTGGTGGAAGGTGAAGCACGCTTGTCTAGAAGAAACCTATTCAATCTTGACTTGAAGACCCTTGGGTTGTAGCTATCAGGAAACAAAGACGCCGTGCCGGCAGGGAATTCCACTCCTGAGCTGTACGCACAATGAAAGTATTTTCAAAACGCTTTGTGCGTATGGGTGGGATATCCACCATGTACCGATGGCGCATCGCCGTACGTCTTGTAGTCCGATGATGGAAAGGGCTAGGCAGAATCAAATTGTGCAGTTCCATCGCACACTCCCCGAAATGTAACCAATAGAAAACCGACAGGCTGGCAACTCGTCGTTGGTGTTCAAGGCTTTGGAGTTTTGAGTCGACCAGCGCATCGTTGCCGATCAGTCTCTTGGCTCGTCTGTCAATCGACTAAAGTGCATCAAATTGGTATTTGGCAGATCCGTCCCAGAGGTGAGAGCAGTACTCCATGCATGACCTTTAAATATATAAAGCAAAGAGGTCACAATTTCATAATAAGGTTACTAGGATTTGTTCCCCATTATCTGCCTTTATGCAAATCTGTCCTTCTGCTATTCTGGGATTTTGCTATTCCGGGATTTTGCTTATCTGTCCTTCTGCTGCAGAGGGATCTTAAGGAAACGCATGTCCTGGAGTCAAAAAAATCGAAGACGTGTGACATTCACCAACTAACACCCACGTGGTGGATTACGGGGAGGCATGTGTCTCAGCATTGGGGAAGTTATAGGCTTTGGTATGCTATGCCACCAAGTCTTCGAGAAATACAGGCGTAATATTGTATTGTGCTGAGAGTCTGTTGCATGGTCTGGACAATCCCACCGCACTATTCCCTACCACTGCAACTCCTGAATCAACAGTGGCGACCACCAGAAAAGCGCCGTATTTTTTTAGCTTACCATGCATTGTCATCCAAACCTAACGTGTACGCAAAAATTCATCTTGTTTTTGGAGGGGCCGAGAAATTGGATACTTCACCCATTGGGATCTATTGTGGTTCCCTAAATAACCTACTCCTCCCCAAACTCGTTGAAAACTCTCTTCATGAGTTTTACAACGAGACTAGGCGATATAAGCATAATAATCTTCTGGTCTTGGATATCCAACCCCTAGTAGACTCATTCGCTTACCAGCCAGTGCATCGCATGTGCACAGAAAGTGCTCCATGCGTTCTTTATGTTCCCCACACAACCTGCACATGGGTGTCGCGGTTAGACCCATTTTCATGAGCATGTCGTTGGTTCCAAAGTGCCCAGTTAATGCCCCAAGCAGGTAGCGGATTTGCCCCCTGCTCATATACCAAATGAATTTCTTAATCGGTTGAGGATAATTGTTATAAAATTCAGTTGCAAGATTTGTCCCGACATATTGCAAGTTAATAAAAAGTTTGTATAATATGTAAATATGCTACAAGATTTTTAAATTAACACAGATATATGTTGTTCTGAATTTCTGTGTGCTTATTCCGAATTTTTTAACGTAACAACGTAACAATAACTCACTCGTGATAACGTAAACGATCTCTTATGTCAAAATGTATTAAAAAAACCGGCCAAGTGCGAGTCGGACTCGCGCACGAAGGGTCCCGTACTTGGTCAATTGCGGTTAACGATTTATGACGTATTAAAAAAAACTACTTACTAGATCTCGTTCAAACCAATTTTCGCTGGTAGTTTACATGGTAATGTACATCATATATTTTTTTTAGTTTTATCATTCTCTTATTTTAGAAGTTACAGGGGGGGGGGGACACATTTTACCACTTTGGAAGTGTCTCTCGCGCAAACTATTCAGTCTAGAAAAAAATGATATTAGAAACCTCAATATCATTTTTGAAGACCTATCCATAGATACCCCACACGTATGGGTATGATGGAAAAAAAAAAATAGTTTCAGTTTCAAGTATGGGGACCCCCTAAATTTTTTTGTTTTTTTTCAATTTTTGAGTAAAAATCTTAATACGGTTCACAGAATACATCTTTCAACAGCATAGTTCTTATAGTTTCGAAAAAAAGTGGCTGTGACATACGGACGGACAGACAGACAGACATGACGAATCTATAAGGGTTCCGTTTTTTGCCATTTGGCTACGGAACCCTAAAAAGAGGTTTCTCCTTACCGTCACCAGGTGGCGCTTATCCAATTTCAACACAAATTGACGTTTACGTTAACGCGATTGCGCGCGAGTAAAAACTTGAACAAAGGCCTCTGATCCCTGCATCATCATCATCACCATCATAACAGCCGAAAGACGTCTGGACATAGGCCTCCCCCAGGCGTCACCACATTGACCAGTCCCGTGCGTGCCGCATCCAGCGGATCCCTGCATAAAACAAAGAAGTCAAAGTGGTCACACACAGGTTAAAAAATGTTGAGAACCACTGATTTACAGTAATCCTTTATCATACCCACTGACCTAGTAAGTTATGCGTTTATTTACTACTTCATTATGTTATTAAAATACCTATCTTTTTACACGAGTGGCGTACTAGCTGATAGTGTTTTGTTTATGGAAATCGTAGCGTAATGCCGAGGCGTGTTATCTTAAACCAGTGGCAGACTATGTGCTAAGCTGAGGCAAAAAAGTTAAATCAAAAAATCAAAAAACCCGACTGCTTCAAAAGCGAACTAAAAAGTCGTAAACAAGGAAAAAATCATGCTGTGCAGTCGGAGGATACATACGCGCGAGCTGGCTGACCAAAACCAGATGTATCCTCCTCCTGCACAGCATGTTTTTTTCCTTGTTTACGACTTTTTAGTTCGCTTTTGAAGCAGTCGGGTTTTTTGATTTTTTGATTTAACTTTTTTTATTTATAACTTTTTAGTTAAGTTTTTTTTCGAATTAGATACATTTAAACATATAAGTGTTGTATATTTTTGAAATCACCTCTTAAAACCCTTTATTTTGATACCCCACACGATGGGTTCGGAAGAAAAAAAAAATTTGGGCCCCCACAATATGGCGCCCAAAATCCGCCATTTTTCTATTGTCAAATTTTAATGTAGCCTATGACACTCGCAGGGTTAAGACGAATCGATTGACGTATGAATCATCAATTTGTTTGTATATTGTAGAAAATACACGTTATATTCATAATTAGAAAAGATTTTGTATTTATTTTGCGGGGTTCTCGAGATATAACTATGTTTCTGTTCTTGAAATGAACCCTTATCACAATGCGATAAGGTGCATACAAATGTCCAAGTGAAGGCACCCGATCTTTTGTTGTCTGTACATATAAAGAAGCACACGGTTGAAAACATATACAAAATATTAATTCTATTCTTGAAATCGCTGACACGATACCTCATATAGGGCCTGTGTATCTATAGGCAATCTTCTTTTGTATGGACAATCGAAATTATTTTTTGGGAATTGCCTATGAATTCCTTGGAGAAAGATGTTCATGAAGAAGTTTTTGAAATAGGAACACACCTTTTATCTGGTTTTGGTCAGCCAGCTCGCGAATATGTATCCTCCGACTGCACAGCATGATTTTCTTCTTGTTTACGTCTTTTTAGTTCGCTTCTTAAGCAGTCGGTTTTTTTGATATTTTGAATTACTTTTTTTCGTTTTGAGAACAAAAACCTAAAAATTACCTCAGTTGTGCGAGCTAAGCTATACTATCTTAGCTTAACTCTTGGTCTGAAACAAGCTTAACAAAGAGATAAATCTATGCTAATATTATAAAGCTGAAGAGTTTGTTTATTTGAACGCGCTAATCTCAGGAACTACTCGTTGGAATTGAAAAATTATTTGTGTGTTGGATAGCCCATTTATCGAGGAAGGTCATATTATTATAACATCACGCTACGACCAATAGGAGCGGAGCATAAATGAAAAATGTTGCAAAAACGCAACAAAAGTATTCCTTTTTGAGAGCTTCCGTTGCGTGCGCTGCGTAAGCGGTTAAAGTTACGCAACATTCATGTATGTACGGTAGGTTGGTAGGTAGGTATAGCTAGTTGACGGGAGCGAAGCCGCGTGGGACAGCTAGTCGTAAATAAAATAATGAAGCAAGATTGTGCGCTAATCTTTATTGTCATTAAAAGGAAATTATCATTTCACTTATGATTAATTAATTGCCTTTGTTGATATCAATAACATATTATATTGTTACTGTACAACTTATCAACTACATATAGCGAC
This sequence comes from Orthosia gothica, assembly GCA_949775005.1. Classification (NCBI taxonomy): domain Eukaryota; kingdom Metazoa; phylum Arthropoda; class Insecta; order Lepidoptera; family Noctuidae; genus Orthosia; species Orthosia gothica. The sequence goes on along the minus strand of OX459034.1, from coordinate 58,634,021 downwards.
CACGTGTCTAGATCTAATTAGAAGGCTAAAAGTCACACAAAGGGCATTGGCAGGGCTGTTCTCGGAGTTTCCTTGCATGACAGAATCAGCGTAAAACAAAGGAGATTGCCCATACACAGGCCCGTTATGAGGTATCGTGTCTGCGATTTCAATATTATACAAACATAGGATTTATATTTTGTGTTATTTTCCATCTGTGTCCTTTACTTTATATGTACAGACAACAACGGATCAGGTTCCTTCACTTGGACATTTTTATGCACCTTATTGCATTGTAATAAGGGTTCATTTCAAGAACAGAAACATCGTTATATCTCGTGAACCCCGCAAAATAAATAAAAAATGTTTTCTAATTATGAATATAACATGTTTTTCTACGATATACAACCAAATTCATCAAGATACAACCATTTTTTCAAAGGGGCTCAAGTTCCCTTACAAAATGGGCATTCTCCTTTACTTAGCAATGAAAGAAAACATTTCCAATGCCGTCGGCCACAGATAAATTATAATACTAGCATACCTCGGCCAACTTTTTCTATACAGCGCAATATGGCATAATTGGGTATTTTTCTAGTTTTTGGTGGATTGCCGGTGTCAATAATTCTAAATGAAAAGCTCAGATTACGATCATTGATCGGAATTTTCCTCCATATTTCCGTCAACGAAGTTATGTACGGGCCCCGTCCGAAAGTACACCGAAACTTTGGAGTGAAAAATATTTTTTATTTTTTTTTCGGACGCGTAAAAACACATCGGGAGTAGGTACAACTGTCAATGAACCCACGACCTCAAGCACGAGAGGCGAGGTCTTAGCCACTGGGCCACCATTATATTCAATAAAATTCATTTATATTTTTTTTTATTTCATGTTCAGATATGTGTGTATTTTTCTGAGACATTAGTGGATTCCTCGCGGTTTTACCCGCATAGTTCCCGTTCCCGTGGGAATACAGGGATAAAAAGTAGCCTATGCCACCCGGGGATAGTGTAGATTCCCAACGGTGAAAGAATTTTTGAAATCGGTCCAGTAGTTTTTAAGTTTATTCGTTACATACAAAAATCTTTGCTCTTTACAATATTATTATTAAATAAATAAATAAACGTATAGATAAAGATTTGTCGGTAGGTGCAATAAAAAAAGAATTATAAGAGGCCTTTGCCCTGCTCTGGGAGAGACACTATCAGTAGATATTGCTTAGGTATATTTATTTTTCATATCTTATCAGTACTGAAAATAAAATAAAACAACATTCATCTCTTTATCTAGTCGCACCATTCATTCCCACTTACTGAGAAAAGCGGATACTGGTTAAACATAAATTCACGCCAGTATTCCTCGAAGGCTTAGCAGAAGTACACCAAAAAGTACACCCGCATATTTTCGACTGTTTTAGTTAGATCCCAGTACCTGGACGGCTTTTTGGAGCCTCTTCGCAGGATAAGGCTCACATCCTTGTCTGCCATTCATGCACATTTCAGGATTTGAACGTAGCGAACGACAGAGCTGTCCGAGTAGCTACAAACTGCTGCAGCCTTATTGCGTTAGGGAATTCGGCAAGGCAATAAGGGTTTTAACTCCAGCAATCGACCGCGTTAGGGAATTCGGCAAGGCAATAAGGGTTTTAACTCCAGCAATCGACCGCGTTAGGGAATTCGGCAAGGCAATAAGGGTTTTAACTCCAGCAATCGACCGCGTTAGGGAATTCGGCAAGGCAATAAGGGTTTTAACTCCAGCAATCGACCAATCACAGGCGAGATAAAAGACGCGATGTGGATCTTCTTCTATGGCTGCTCGTCTGATAAAATCTTAATGCTTAAGACTATAGTTTGAGTTAATCGGCACGAAAGATGAAGAAGTTTACCCTAGCGAAGTCGGGGATGGAATATTGATCCATCAAACACCCAATGCGAGTGCGGTGCTCCTTTTCAGGCAATGTTTATGTATTTAAAACTTCATGCAACATACAGATACTCGTACATAGGCGGACTTAATGCCTGAGGCATTCTCTACCAGTCAACCAAGGGTGGTGGAGAGATAACATGGCAGATGCATAAAAATTTAAAAAATACTGAAGTAAAATTGAATAATAATATATATGTCGCATCAAGGCTGGCCGACAGATGTAAAACAACGGAAAGTCAGGATGCCCTTAGGCCAAGACATCGTGTGTGGGCAGGTCGGTGGGCACAATCGTGCAAATGAAATCACACAAATTATTACCGTAACAGACGGGACAATACCAAAATTTGTCAACATCAGCACAAAACGGCATTTACGCGTAAAAGTGTCTTTTGCATGGCTCCAGAAATTAACAATAAATTTCCAAAAAGCTGGAAGCAGTTAAATTATTTAGCATTTAAAAAGAAAGTTATAATAAGCTTTATCTGCTAGGAAATTCTGGAAGCTGTTAAATTATTTAGCATTTAAAAAGAAAGTTATAATAAGCTTTATCTGCTAGGAAATTCTTAACTGATTGAGACTGTTAACCTGAATGAGTTTTTAAATGAAAAATTTTAGTCTATTTGCTTTTATTAGTTTATTATTCTTGACATTTTTAATAATTTACTGTTATATTGATACTTCTGATTTGATTTATGATTTGATTTATTATTTTATTAAGACATTTTTAATATCTAGAATGATAATTTTGAATTGTATTCTTATTATCATTTATATGACATTTTAATTCATTTGACTAAACGTGACAAACTGGAACTGTAATTTGATTTAATATTTTGACATTTTTAATAATTTTATTGACATTCTAGAATGTTAATGTAACATTTGCACATTTTTTTTAATCATTGATTGACATGACATTTAGGAATTATAATTTTGATTTGCATTTTATTATTTTGATTTGAATTGTATAATTTTATTCTATACACTACCATACACTACCCTACCTATAAACCTCACGGAGCCCGAGACCTTTCCAACGAATGCAAAACCATGGAAATCGGTTCGAGATAATATTTGCATGCCATTTTATACTAAGGCAAACATGACGCTCTGTATTTAACTTTTTTTTAACATCTCTTACATATTGACAATTTGTTGTATGTACTGTACTCATGTTTGAGCAAATAAAGAATGATTATGATTATGATTATTCGATACACTGGGTTTATTCAAATATTCACAGTTACAATCTTGCTTACTAATATTACGGATCGACATTGATTCTACGACGTGTTAGCTCTAAGGCTGTCAGTACTCAACTGTCAACTGCCATATTCTGTGTTCCCCACCACCACAAAATAGTAAGTATACAGAAGGGCCACTCCCGCCGTTTAGAAAATTGACAGCTAAACTTGACAGATTCACTAGGGTTGCTACTATATTGATTCCGAATTAAAAAAAAGAGTAGGTTGCCGAAGTTACTAACATTAATACATAGATTCGTCTAAACATACATCATATCGCCGGGTTAAAGGCAAAACCAACTATCTGCGATTTTTTTCAGTTTTCACTTTAATATACCATTCGAATCAGCATTTGATTCTTCATCTAACGGTAAAACCAACTAAACCGCAGGGCTTACCGTTCCCGAGTTACTGAATGTAAAAACTGATTATATAGCTATTTGACTGAATTAAGAACCAAATAAATCGAGAAAGTGTATCTTTAGAGAATAAAAAACCAATAACTCGTAATAATTTAACCGAAATATTGCAAAATATAGTTGCAAAAAATACCAAACTTTTTTAGTGGGTTTTAGTTTCACAATAATGTCAAAGGAAGGTCTTAGTCACTAATGGTAAAAAATAATATATTTGATTAGCACCTTTTTGTTCTTGAACATTCAAACTAAATAAATGTTATATAAATATAGTCGATTTAGGCATTCGGTTTTTCGGTTTCTTTTTAGCGAATTGCCTAGAAGCAAAACCGATTAAATTATTATAGTCGATACTTCGCCACGCTGTCGCTGTCCCGCTCCGCCGCCACCACCGCTTTAAACGAAATGTTGGAGAAAGCTTGGACAATTATTAAAACCCAAAAGTCCCTGGCGTATGCCATATGCCAGACACTACCACCTGGAAGAGAAATGTAGAAAAAAAAGGAGAATTGATGGTCTCCCTTACATAACAGCAAAGAAATATTGACCGGCTAAAGTACCAAATGCTGTAGACTGCTCAAAATGTAGATTCAAAGCCACCGTAAACTTCAGTGAAACTGATAATAAGAGATGTTGGGGGAAATACTGGGCTTAAACCTATGCAAAGAAAAGCATGCAAAGCAGTACTTTTTTCTATAAACAAGGCGTAAAATTTCAGATATACCACTACTTCTTCTGGAAAACTCTGTGCATTTCTGCTTCAGTTATTATAGAAACAGTAGAATGTCGAGATGCGATGGGATTTTATTCGCATGATTGGGATCCGCGAAGACGATCTGATTCCCAAAACAAAACGCCAACAGAAAAAGCTGAAGAAATCTGGCGTCATATCAAAGCTTCCTTACGATGGAAAGCCATTATGTGCGCAAAGATATTAAACACCAATATCTAGAATGTAGTCTGTCAATTACAAAAATATATGCATTGTATGTGTAAGTAGGAGTGTGAGAAGCAGAGTTTTACACCCTTGTCGAGGCTACATCTCGAAATGTATTTTGCACCTAATTCAACTTGGGGTTTTTGTTCCCAAAAAAGACCAGTGTCTTTTGTGCACCAACTATCGTCATTTGTGGACCACCGAAAAAACTAAAAATTTAAGAAAAACAAATAAACAGCACATTTGAAGAACACATACATGAAATAGCGATAAACAAAGGGACAAGGAGAGAGCAGAAAAAGAAACGATCTTCAGTTCAGCATCCTTAGCAAGCAATTTTACAAATCCCTAGTGGAGATGTAGGTCTTTTGTATTATTGCAAGGAACTTACACTATACAACCTGATGATTTATGAGAACGCTTTTCCAAATGAAGCATTTTGTTATGCGTGGACGGAAATTAATGGCAAGAATGGAAGCTCTGAGATTGGATCGATAGTTTTACATTACTTAAGCAAAATTTTAGAATCAGGTCACACATATGCAGGTAGATTCTATGTACACCAGCATAGAATCAGCCCAAAAAACACTCAAACTTATACTCAATTGCAGAATCGTTGAATATTTGTCGACAGGCTCGATCAGCAAGTCAATGCAAGGAAAAAAGTAAGGGCCAAATAACAAATCCGATCATGACTATACGGCCTTCAAAGATCTTAAGAGACTAGCCATTAGTATGATGATTCCTAAAGCAAAAACTAGTAATGGACAACGTGAATGTGTCAGGTGGCTTAAAATAAAGAGAATGCGATACATTAAAAGTGAATCAAAAATATGTTTTAATTACGACATGTCTGAAACTTTTTTTTATACAGGTCTCGGAAATGTAGAACCCTCTTTGGAATCACAGTCAATAACACAAGACCAAAGCCCCTCAAAAAATTGCCATCTTTACGGTACACGACTCCAGTCTAAGAACGTCGAGCTAGTCCAAAAAGTTGTGACTGAACCACCACCACAAGCCACAAATGACTCATGTTTTCTACAGATACTGTACCCGTTATATAAAGAACCATCATGCATTTCAAAAGCCGCCGACTTATTGAAACTTTGTGACAAAGGAGTCATGCCCGACGAATATCATGGATGGTTCCAAAGTTTGAGAGTTGATGGCCAAAAAGTGGATCGTATACCTGAAGTTACGGTTTCTGAAGAATGACTCTGAGTGTTTTTTTTTATAGTCTATTTTAATTATTGTTTGTTTTGATTACGAAACTTTTATGTTCATACAAAGTAAGGAATTTAAAAATAAATGCTTCTTCTTGTTACCCCGTCAGCTTTATTTTTTGTATGTTTTCTTCTTCTGGATGAGATTAAACAATTTGAATGATTTAAGCAATACAAATCAGTAACTTGTAATGTTAGTACAATTTTGCATTCTACATTCAAAGACATCTATTAGGAAATAGAAAGGCAAAACCAATTTTTTTTTCGTATTTTTTTAAATTGTTTCAAAAAGAATGTTTTAACAATCAGCCTTACAAGCAAAATATCAAAACAATACTTTAACTCACGTAAATGCAAAGTCTGTTAGAAACAGGACCAGTAGTTTTCCAGATATGTTTGTATTTGTACTATACAGGCAAAACCAATTAAAAGGAGGGGGTTAAAATTGTTTTTTTTTTTTTTGGACAAATGAAGTAAATTTTTGTGTTTAGTATGCAACAGTTTGAAACTCAGATAATTATAGAAAACGCTCTTATATTTCCGACAGACATAATTTTATTATTAAGGACTTAATTTTATCATCAAACTTTCCAAATGCGCTTACGCAAAACTTTATATTGACTTTTTTGGACTAAATAATTGGTTTTGCCTTTAACCCGGCGATATCATACTTACATGCCTTAGAGGGTAGACAGGGCATCAAATATCCATTTAATATCACGAAACATTTAATATTACGCCACATACGATAAATATTGGAGAGTAAAAAGACGTAGTAATAGTGTAATAATGATCCCACTTAAAAAATTAAATTGTGAAAAGCTCCAAGCTCAACAAAAATATAAATGTGAAAAACAGGTATCTAATAAAATCAAAAAACCAAAGATGATCTTAAACAAGAAGAAAATTATGCTGTGCAGTCAGAGGAAACATATTTGTAAGCTGTATGACTTGAACCTTATTATTATGTCAAGTTCCCAATTTCATCTATGGGCTTAAAATAATTTATTATAATCCTAGATAATGAATTTCTAATTTGTCATCTTGAAAGATTAATGACCTTTATAACTTAAAAATAATTGAAAGAAAGAATTAAAAACAAAAAAGTAAATTCGGTCTGTAACAAATAATAAAGGTAACCCATCCAATGCAACCAACCTCGTTACAGTACTTAATGTATGAATGACGAGACAAACGCCTGCACAAAGCAATCATGACAGCCGCGACTGAGCTCGGTCCAATATTGCCCAATATTCCCTGTAAAACCGAAATGTCAAAGTGAGAGTGGCCCCTCTGTCTGCGGCGCGCCGCCGCTTAAGTACTTTGTGCCACCACGGAAGTGGTTAAGCCTGCTCTACACTACTCGCGAAGTTCGTCGAAGTTGAGCGAATACGATAGTGTAGAAGGGCACTTCGCTTCGCTTCGTGCAACCTCGGCTCGCATCGGGCAACTTCCAGTCGTTGTCGGTTTTTGCGCGCCAATGTGTAGTTGTTCTTGCTTTGTCGCCAGATGGCGTGCTTGCGATTTGTTTTGACGTCCGTACTATTGACTAGACCCAAAATATATACCTGCGCTCTAGATGATCTGAATTCGCCTTCAACCACATGAGTAGATAAACGAAACAGAGACAAAGCTTCCTAAGAACGAGCAAAATTGTTACCTGTTTTGGTAGGGTTGTCACAATAGGTGAAATCAAAAAAAAAAAATTTGTGAAATAGTTTTATTATTTACTAGCTGACCCGGCAAACTTTGTTTTGCCATAAAAACACCAAACATTCATCTACCCTACATACCCTAACCCACCTACCCTACCCTACCTACCCTACCTTACCTACCATACCTACCCTACCCTATCTACCCTACCCTACCTACCCTGCCCTACCTACCCTACCCTACCCTACTTACCCTACCTACCCTACCCTACTCTACCTACTGTCCCCTTCCTACCCTCCCTAACCTACCTCCCCTACCCTACCTACCCTTCACTACTTATCCTACCCTACCTTAAATACTCTACCCTACTATCCTATGTCCGTCTCCTGTTACTAAGCTACCTCCCCATCAATTTTCAGCCAAACAGGTTCAGCCGTTCTTGAGTTATGAATAGTGTAACTAACACGACTTTATTTTATATGCCTCCTGGTTCTAAGCTACCTCCCCACCAATTTTCAGCCAAACAGGTTCAGCCGTTCTTGAGTTATAAATAGTGTAACTAACACGACTTTCTTTTATATGTCTCCTGGTTCTAAGCTACCTCCCCACCAATTTTCAGCCAAACAGGTTCAGCCGTTCTTGAGTTATAAATAGTGTAACTAACACGACTTTCTTTAAATGTCTACTGGTTCTAAGCCACCTCCCGCCAATTTTTTGCCAAATCGGTTCAGCCGTTCTTGAGTTATAAATAGTGTAACTAACACGACTTACCCTTATATATATAGATTATGTATGAGAATACTTTACATATTACTTACTCTAATATTTTTTTAGTTTTCAAGTATTATTCATACACACAGTACAATAAACAACCATTATTAATAATAAAATACAACGTTTTTACAATAAAATATTCAAACTTGCAAGTAACAAAACAAACAACGTGCGTTGCACAGACCCTGAGATTGCCCACTGGCTGTGCCAACGTAAACCGGTTTTTCCAGTCTCGCCGCGTACGCAACCAGCTGCCAGTGGTCACACACACATGCGTCCGCGTGCTTGTAGTAGTGCAACCGATTCGCGCGGTTGTATGAAGCTTTATCTCTGTTCCGTTTATCTACTCATGTGCCTTCAACGCTACAAATAAACGTGACCACCTTCTCAGCCCAAACTGTAACTACTGCATGTAACTACTGTCTGATGATATTAATCAATTGACTCAAAATATAATAAGGACATAATAAGCATTAATAATAATTTTATTAAAAACTATGCATTTCAATTAATATACTAATTTTAATTCAATTCGGGTGAATAAATTAATAAGTATGTAATAATAGACAATAATAGTACCTAAATGATTTCATGTCATAGGTAAAACTAAAAAGGGAAATTCTTTCGTAGGTACCATTTTTTTTGCAATATGGCAGCCGTGTCCCATAACTCCCATACGAGTGTGCACACATATCAGCCGCGGCTGTAAGTCGCGTCCGTCAGCCGCGTCCGATAATTTGTTCCCAGCTCTAAACTCGGTCTAGTATTTTTTTGCAAAAATGCTTTTTTATTTTTCTCTTTTTAGTATTGCCTACCTAACAGGTAAGTTGTTTAGTAAGGTCCCTATAACGCCAGAATAGATTACCCGAATAACATGAAACTTGAACATAACCGGTGAAATGAGAGATCTGCGAACTTAGAGAGTACTGGCGTGATGTTATGTTATGAAATGGTATAAACTATAAACAGACATGCGATTGCAGCAATCCCGAGAGATTTGCCGTTATTTATTTAAGAGTTCTGTTGTATATCGCCGAAGTTCTTCAACAAACCTTCACAAATGGGACCAATTTCGAAACACAGAGTATGTTTGGTAAAATCGGTCCACAATGGACGGAGATAACGGTGAACATACACAAAAAAAAAACAAACATAAAGTTGAACATAGAACCGCCTCCTTTTTGGTAAGTCGGTTAAAAATTGAAAAACATAGTCTTATTATTAGGTACATTAAACCAAATAAAAACATTGGAAATACAACTGAAAAGTTTATTATGGAAAAAAATTAATCACTTTTCCACTCTCCTAGACTGTATCTATCTAGATTGTTGCTGTGCCCGACAGGGTCCATAATTGTTTCTGAGGATACACCAGATTTTGGTCAGCCAGCCCGCGAATATGTATCCTCCTCCTGCACAGCATGATTTTTGCCTTGTTACGACTTTTTAGTTCACTTTTGAAGCAGTCGGGTTTTTTGATTTTTTTAATTTTTCGCTTTGGATACAGAACCCTAAAAAGTGTAACAATGAAAAAAAAACCGGCTAAGTGCGAGTCGGACTCGCGCACCGAGGATTCCGTACAAACAGCTACATTCACCAACATAATTAGGTAAAAATAAAGTAAAATGTAAAATAAAGTTCCCAACAAGAATCCCTTATAGTTTCGCCATCCGTCTGTCCATCCGCAGCTTAGCTCAGATAATCTTAGTACTAGAAAGCTATAATATGCCTATCCGTGTGGTAAAACAAAATCAGGGTTTTTTTTATTAACCTTAACTACTTAAATAAAAAAAGTTAATAAAATAAAAAAACCGACCGAAAGATGTAAACAAGAAGAAAATCATGCTGTACAGTCGGAGGATACATATGCGCGTGCTGGCTGACCAAAACCAGATGTATCCTCCGACTGCACAGCATGATTTTCTTCTTGTTTACGTCTTTTTGTTCACTTCTTAAGCAGTTGACTGTTTTGTTTTTTTATTTTTCGATTTACTTTTAAACGTATAAGTGGTATATATTTTTATAATCACCACAAAAAACTCTTCGTTTTGATACCCCACTAGATTTGGAACAAAAAAAATTGGCGCCCCACGTTAAGGCGCCCAAAATCTGCCATATTTGTTCTTCTTAGGTCACATATTATCTAAGATCACTAGGCGGTCAAGACCTATCTAACGATGTCTTAATTATGTTTATAAATCCGTCGAGTAGTTTGAAAGATATGTAGTAGGTAGGTACTTAATAAAGAATATTACAATACACACAAGATACACGCGAAAATATCCCTTTTCCTTGCAGTCGGGTAAAAATGGCTGCGTGGATAACTGGATACTGAGAAGCTCGGTACAACAGCACTTATTTACCTACATCAATTAATAACAGGAAGCTGTGAACTCAGCTATGATTCCGTTACGAACATACCTACATAGATTTTATTGGAATTTATTATTGATACGATGCTGGCAGCGTCCCTTCCGTGAAGCAAAGATAATATAATACTAGCATACAGATGCCTCATCCCATACAAAGAAACCGTGTCGACGTAACTAGTGTTTTTCATCTGATTATACCGATTATTTTTTGTAAATCGACCGCGGTCTGTTCCGTTCCACGGCGATAGATAGATCACCATCTATATCCGTGGAACGGACCCGAACGCGATCGATGTACAAAAAATAATCAGTATAATCAGTACAGTACGTCGGCACGGTTTCTTTGTATGGCATGTGAGACACCAGTGCGTGAAGTAAATTAACTGTTCTGTAGTTTGTTTGTAAGTGATCTCGGGAAGTTCCTTACTGATCCGATTAAGAACATTATTTCAATTGGAACAAGTAAAAAGTTTATTAATAAAAAACCGTCAGAGCGAGACGGACTCGCGCACGAAGGTTTCCGTACCATTATCGCAAACAACGGCAAAAAAAAACACGTTTGTTGTTTATATTTATTTTATTCTGTTTTTAGTATTTGTTGTTATAGCGGCAACAGAAATACATCATCTATGAAAATGTCAACTGTCTAGCTGTCACGTTGCATGATATACAGCCTGATGACACACAGACTGACGGACAGTGGAGTCTTAGTAATAGGGTACCTAGGGACTCTTAATAAAAACTGTAAGCCGACAACGGATTCATTTTTTTTAGCCTATTTTACTCGGGCCATAATAACGTATCGACACCTCATCAAAATTAATAGTTTATGTTTAGGCGCTACGGAGGAACATACTTAAATACAAACTTACATACATAGACTGCTTAACCGAAGGGTTACGTATGTCTTATTTTTTTTCATTTATGTATTTTAGCTTTTGGCAGCCCAAAGCTACAGCAAAATGGTGACCACTACCGCTCTGTCAAGAGTGTACCGATGAAGCCTAGAAAATTTTGGATAAAAAAAGTTAATGCAAAAAATCAAAAAACCCGACTGCTCAAGAAGCGAACTAAAAAGACTTAAACAAGAAGAAAATCATGCTGTGCAGTCGGAGGATACATATTCGCGAGCTGGCTAACCAAAACCAGCTCGCTCCTCCGACTGCGCAGCATGATTTGCTTCTTGTTAACGTCTTTTTAGTCCACTTCTTAAGAGCGGACTCTAGTCAACAGGAATTTGAAAAATAGGTATTTGAAGAAACTATTGCCGTCGCGTCACCTCTAACCTCACCCCGTAAAGTGCGAAAGGGACAACTGCAGCTCAGGCTGATTTTACCTACAAAAACTTTGACTAAAGACGTTTCGTATTCTGCTGTTTTCTTCATGAAAACTGGTCTGATCAAAAAAATTCTTATATCAAAATTTAGAGGAAAAGTATATCTATGCTCCTATCATTTCCTTTTTTGTTAAAACTTATAAATTTTGTCTGAAAGTCTTCTGAACATGGCGGTAAAACGGGTTTTTTTTTCGGATTGTTGGATTGTCATATTTCTTTTTGTGATTATGTTTTGGAAAAAAGGAAATGATACAGGCACGGATTAATTACACCTAGATCAAGAGAAAAAAATCATTGCTCTAGAGGCATTATCCACGAAGAAAACAGCAGAATGTGTTTGAATGGAGAAAGTCTCACTAGAGTCCCCTCTTAAGCAGTCGGGGTTTTTTTGATGTTCTGAATTATTTTTTTATTTATAACTTATTATTTAACAGTATTTTTTTTCGAAATCGGTACATTTAAACATATATGTGTTTTATATTTTTGAAATCACCTCTTAAAACCCTTTATTTTGATACCCCACACGATGGTTTCGACAGGAAAAAAGTTGAGACAATACGCCCAAAAGTCGCCATTTTCTATTTTCCAATTTTATTGTAGCCAGTGACACTGCAAGGTTATGACGTGAGAATCATCAAAATCGGTCAACGCGTTTGGTCTCTAGAACGCCACATAGGAACAAACATACATACATAGACTAATAAACACATTACAAAACTTCGGCAGTCGGGTAAAAATTTAATCAGGTACTCAGTAGTAGGTTAGTTTTGTCGCGAAAAATATATGGTCCCTGAGGTTCCCGTGAACTGTGGAAACTTATTCCACGGTAATTAGTCGAAGTTATCTAAGAAATAAAATAAAAAAATACAGTTTTTATATGTGGCTATTTTTACCTATTATCCACATACCAAGAGTTCACCGGTAGGCCGCAGGTTAACGGTACTTAACCTATTAATAACAGTGTTTCGATCGAGTCAACCACCTTATAGTCGTCAGTGAGTATACAGAGTGAGTTTTTCAAGTGAGCGTAGATGACCAAATCTAAAATTATGAGGAATAGCTAAAACACTCAAAGGAGTCTCGGGTCCGATTTTGATGAAACCTAAAACTTTTAAAAATCAATATTCCGGCTAAGAATCTGCTGATATTGAACAAAAAAATCGGCCGAGTGCGAATCGGAGTCGCGCACGAAGGGTTCCGTACCATTATCAAAAAACGGCAAAAGCGTCACGTTTGTTGTATGGGAGCCCCACTTAAATATTTCTTTTATTATGTTTTTAGTATTTGTCGTTATAGCGGCAACCGATGTTGAAATTGCGTCTTGAAGAGTTGAGTTGAGTTGTTGTTGTTAAGAGTTTGTATACAAACTCTCTGGGCAACAGAAATACATCATCTGTGAGAATTTCAACTGTCTAGCTGTCACGGTTCATGAGATACAGCCTGGTGACAGACAGACGGACCGTGGAGTCTCAGTAATAGGGTCCCGTTTCTACCCTTTGGCTACGGAACCCTAAAAACCACACGCTGTATTTTATAATACCATCCGATAGTGTCTTTGATTTTCGCTATTCCTCAAAGTTTCGGATTTGATCCACGCACACTATGAAAACTCATTCTGTATACATAGTGACAACTATCGACCTACGGTGATTAACAGGGGGTGAGGGAAGGTCAATGTTGAGTAGGCGTCTAAATTCATGCAGACAAAAATGAGATTCATATTAAAAGAATACACATAATTAACTTTATCCTTGATCGAATTAATTAACCTGCAATGTTCACATTGGAACAAAAACAATGGACATTGTTCCAACATTGTTCCAATGATGTTGTTCACATTCCTCCATTCTGTGAGAGGGAGTGTTCTGTAATTAGGGCATGCATTCCGGAATGCCGGAATTTCCTAATTCCGGAATTCCGTAACAATTTTTTCTGTTATTTTCGGAGTAAGTCCGGTATTCATTAATTTATGATATTTTGATTATTATTTAAAAAATATAAATAAGTTAAGACTCTGTTTAGCGTTTGTGGACTACGAGAAAGCCTTCGATTCGATCAAGACTTGGGCTGTACTGCAGTCTCTCCAACGGTGTCATATTGACTACCGGTACATCGAAGTGTTGAAGTGGTTGAACAAAAACACTACCACGTCAGTTCGACTTCAGGATCAGACCTCGGAACCCGTCCTTCTGCAGCGAGGTGTGACTGTGTGAGACATGGAGACGTCATATCACCGAAACAGTTAAAGAGGGCTAGCCCTCTCCAGTCTAGAACCTTGAATATATCAACATTGACATTGACGGTAATGGCGAATACATCACTTACCTTCGGTTTTCCGATGTTATAGTGGTCATGGCTGAGACCATGGAGGACCTCAGTACAATGCTCGATGACCTCAGTAGAGCTTCCGAATAAGTGGGTCTTAGGATGAACATGGATAAAACCAAGGTGATGTTGAATGCCCATGTTACTCTCACTACTACCAAGGTCAGAGACTGTACACTCGAAGTTGCCGGCGATTATGTCTACCTGGGAAAAACGATCCAGTTGGGTCGGGCCAACTTCGAGAAAGAGGTCAACCGTCGAATCGAATCCGACTCGGCTGGGCAGCATTCGAGAAGTTGTGAATCTTCTCGGCCAACTTACCACAGTGTCTCAAGGCGAAGGTCTATGACCAATGTATGTTGCCAGTGATGACAAATGGCTCTGAGACGTGGTCGCTCACAATGGGCCTCATCAGAAAGCTTACAGTCACCCAAAGGGCAATGGAGAGGGCTATGCTCGGCATTTCTTTGCGTGATCGAATCAGAAATGTAGAAATCCGCAAGATAACCAGGTTTACCGACATAGCCCGAAGAAATGCCAAACTTAAGTGGCAGTAGGCAGGGCACATTGCTCGCAGAACAGATGGCCGATGGAGCAGAAAGGTTCTGGAGTGGCGACCGCGAACCGGAGACTTTGCGTTGAAAGGCCTCCCACCAGGTGGACCGATGGCCTGGTGAAGGTTGCGGGGATCCGCTGGATGCGAAAAGCACGGGACCGATCAATGTAGCGACGCTTGGGGGAGGCCTATGTCCAGCAGTGGACGTCTTTCGGCTGATATGGATGAAGACTGGAAGGAGACTATGTGGTATGAAATTTACGTGACATGTGACATACCGCGATTCAAATATCGCGTGTTTTTATTAATTTTTAATTATTTTTTGTGATAAATTGGATCCCGCAACAATTTACTCAGACGCCTAATTTCAACCAACTAGGGGGCCTCACCTCACGTTCTTCGGACTTCTGGCCTAGCACTCTGCTTCTCGGCTGGCGAAAATGCATGTCCAGTGTGGCCCCGTTCCGCCCACGCTAAGGAAGTAGATGTTGCTCTTTACGACACATGCCGTACAATTACCAGCTGCCTCAAACCAACCCCGGTCAGCGTACTATACCTACCCATAGACATACTAATAATATGGACTGGAAATACCTACGAATAAAACGTGCCTACCTAAACCTCAAAATGTCTCATAAAATGGCCGCCGATTCTAAGGTTGTGTCAATCAAGCAACACACACACACTCACAAATCTCAATAATACAATATGTAAACAACCATTTGACAGCAGGACTACCACGAACACAACCACAAAATTCGTCGCATAAAATGGCGAATATGGCACGTACCTACAAAGCTACATATCAGTAATCTGTGCCTACAACCGTCACTACGTCATAACAAAATTTTACCATAATGAGCAACAACTGAAATATTGTTGTCTCTTTCATCAAATACGATTACTACATTAGAAAGAATGAAACAAAACGATGTTTCACATTCTGTATCGTATTTCACTCATATTTGTATAAGCTAATGTATGTATAGAACATCGCGGCGCCTCCATATATTTCCTATCTCAATGACTATACCCCACAGCCGGGAGAGCACCTCAACACGTCCGAAGGGAAGTTGCGAGTGCAGTAGACAAACAAAAGCAGCAGCGTGACACCAGACACCCACTATTTGGTACACAACTACCGACGCAACGGCTGAAAAGCATGACACAGCTTCCTGAAAACGGTGGTTCCCCTGTCAGGAGACCATACATATTCGCGGGCTGCCTGAGCAAAATCTGGTGTATCCTCCGCCTGCACAGCATGATTTTTTCCCTGTTTACGACTTTTTAGTTCGCTTTTGAAGCAGTCGGGTTTTTTGATTTTTTGAATTAAGTTTTTTTTATTTATATCTTTTTAGAAGTGTTATATGTTTTTGAAATCACCTCTTAAAACCCTTTATTTTGATACCCCACACGATGGGTTTGGAAGAAAAAAAAAATTGGACCCCACAACATGGCACCCAAAATGCGCCATTTTTCTATTATCCAATTTTAATGTAGCCTATGACACTCGCAGGGTTAAGACGAATCGATTGACGTATGAATCATCAAAATCGGCCAACGCGTTTGGTCTCTGTAACGCCATATAGGAACAAACATACATACATACTTACATACATACATAGACTGATAAACACATTACCCTCCTTCGGCAGTCGGGTAAAAATACCACAGAATGCCAATTACAAATTATTTTTTTAAGAAGTAATTGAATTACAAATACCAAATACGCACCTATTTGTTTTTCAATTGATTGATTTGACGACACGGTTGGCGTAGTGGTTGAGCGATCGGTTGCTGCGCTGCATGTCGCGGGTTCGATTCCCGCACGGATCAAATATTTGTATGGCCTACAGATAGTTGTTTTTTTTGTTTTTTTTTAAAAACGTTGCCCCACACTAGGAATTTCTTCCTGTATCGTGGGTGCGTTTACAAACATATAAACTCACTTCCGGATCTGGGTGCCTTGTGTATGTCATAATTATGTGAGTTTAAATGTTTGTAAACGCACCCACGATACAGGAAGAAAGGGGTCAGAGCCCATTCGTCCCCTAAAATTCGTCCCCCAGCATAAAAGTTGTAGATTCGGCCCCTATATAGGTGCCCATTGGTCTCCTGGTAGGGGACCAATTAATATTTTAATAAAAAATATTATTTTTAAGGTACCCATTCGTCCCCTCTAATATATATACAATATAAGTTAAAGATTCGGCACCTATTCAGGTGCCTATTGGTCCTCTGAGATCAAATTAGCTATATTTTACATAAGAAACGGTTAACATAGTACACTTGTGAACAGTTTATTAACGGAATTAATTTAATAAATCATAACAGATCATTGAAAAAAGAGCTATGATGAATGATAATCCGTCATGATAATAATATAACCTGTCGATAGGCTTACGATGTAAAATTGTCTCACTACGAATGGCTTGTTAAAAAAACGGGTTACAAATAATAGGATCAGGTGCAAAGGGTGGTGTCCAAACAAATAATCGGACTCCTGAATCGATTGAAAATGAAGCGAGAATAAATCGCATAATTAGCCAATTTTTTGACAATCAGATTTCACTAGGCCACTGCATGGAAAAGCTATGCATATATTATTAATTTAAAATGAAAAAACAAATATAAGATTAGTTTTATACTAAAATAATGTTGATTTGTTTAATCTTCAATAATTATTGTGATTTTAGTAATTTTTTGTTATTGTAGTTATAGTTTGTTAGATTTAAGTTATATGATTTTGCATGTAGTTGGTAAATATACAGAAAATACGGTGATTTTAGCCAATTTTTATGTAGGTACTTCTAGTTACAATTTATTAGATTTAAGTTATTACGATTTTGCATGTAGTTGGTTAATATACAAAAAAAATATATGTTGATTTATTTAGTCTTCAATAATTACTGTGATTTTAGTATTTTTTTTTGTACTGTTATAATTTTTTAGATTTAAGTTATTATGATTTTGCATGTATGTAGTTGGTAAATATACAAAAAAATAAGAAGTGATTATTTACTGTTGATATGTGTTCTATTTTTTTTGCATATTTTATATTTAATATTTATTTATATGATGGTCAGTCAAGGCTGATTTTTGTAAAAGAGTTGAATTTTGTTAGTTTCTAGGACATTGTGATTTTGTATGTGTTAATCTTATCTGAAATGAACATGATATCTACCGAATTACTATATTTTTTATTTTAGCCTTTTCTGCGCGACCGTACCAGGACTACCAAGCTGCAGTATACACATATACATGTACCTATATTAGAAGAATGAATAAAAATAAATATTCTTCAGGGGACGAATGGGCCCCTCAAAAGTTCCAGGGGACGAGTGGGCACAGGGTGCGAATCTTAGGGGACGAATGGGCTCTGACCCGAAGAAAGTCCTAGTGTGGGGAAAAGTTTAAAAAAAGTAAGTTTAGTACATATTTTAATTACAAGTATCTCAAATACTGCCCAACCCTGGTTGTCGATACTGGTATTTATTGCTCATTCAGGTTTCTCTCGACAGTGGTCCTGCAAGAGGCTGGTGGCCTTCCCCTTGTTCGTTGCAAGACACTGAAAGACAATCTCGCTCTGCCCTGATCCACGGCTAGGGCCGGAGCAGCATTTGAGCAATGTTTTCACTGAGAAAACTATTGATGATACTTAAAAATTATGTACTACAAAAACGTCTGAAAATTATGTACATCATGATTAAAGTACTTATTATGAGTACCCGTTAATAACCTACAAAAAAGTCTGCCAGAAAATATATCTAAATATCATAGCAGCTTTTATGTTCTAAATTTTAATTAGATCGCCGGTAAAAACAAAAGTTGTTTACATTCGTATTGTAGTAATAATTCTTATTCAAATAAATAGTTTTACAAATTAGTAGGTAGGTAGGGTAGGGTAGGGTGGATAGGGTAGGGTAGGTAGGTAGGTAGGTATGCAGCCAGTTGACGGTAGCGAAGCCGCGGTGGTCAGCTATAAGCAAATATACAATATTATAAAGAAGACAGATTTTTTTATTTGTTTGTTTGCTTGTACCGAATAGGCGCCGAAACTCCTCGACCGATTTAAAAAAATCTTTCACCAATAGAAAGCTACATTATTCCTGAGTATTAAATCTATTTTTAATCCCGAAAACGGGTCCTGGGGCATCCCACAGGACCCACGGACGTGGGTCATCACCCACGGGAGCGAAGCCGCGTGGAACAGCTAGTAGCAAACAAGTGAAATTTCACAATTTAAAAAACCCCCGACGCATTTATCTTGCGAAAACACCCCGATTCAAACAGTAAAATGCCCATAACTTTTGAACGGCTGAACCGATTTTATTCAAACATAGCTAAGAACACTCTCGACAAAATTACCTTTCAAACAAAAAAAACTAAATTGAAATTGGTTCATCCGTTTAGGCGCTATGATGCCATAGACAGACACACAGATACACATATACACAGCAACACACGTGAAACTTATAACACCCCTTCTTTTTCCGGCGGGGGTTAATAAAACAAATGACGTGCATATATCCACAATAGCCATTCTCAGGTTGAAAGCCACACAGACAGAATACATTATCATAAAGACGACCACAAGACTAGATTGACCGTTCTATACAAATGTAAAACGAGCATATCCTGGACATTGACAATGGTACAGCAAATTGTTGCGGTTGTCTTGTCATCCGCTAGAAAATGTGAATGACAGGTTGCGTAGCCTCGGTCTGTCATAATAGATGTAACTAGGCCGTGTATACATATAAGTAATGTATAGGCCGTTTGCACGATAAATGGGAAAATATTTAAAAAAAAACTATTCTCCTCAGCAAACCCTTTCATTTGATACCCATATCATGGCAGTGCAATAAAAATAACTAGTCCGCCATTTTGGGCCATCCGCCATATTGGATTGAGAATGACGTCACTTAACTCACCATGCGTTGTCATCCAAACTAAACGTGTATGCAAAATTTCATCTGTTCGGTGGAGGATAACTGCTTTGAAATTCAGTTGCAAGATTTTACCCGAACGAACACACTTACATACATTGCAAGTTAAATAAGCTACAAGACGTACGACAATACGCCATCGGTACATGGTGGATATTCCACCCATACGCACAAAGCGTTTTGAAAATACTTTCATTGTGCGTACAGCTAAGGAGTGGAATTCCCTGCCGGCGTCTGTGTTTCCTGATAGCTACAACCTAGGGGTCTTCAAGTCAAGAGTGAATAGGTTACTTCTAGGCAAGCGTGCTTCACCGTAGGCCACATCATCACTTAACATCAGACGAGATAGTGGTCAAACGCGAGCATATAACAAAACAAAAAAAAGCTTGTAGTAGTGAAATTCTATAAAAAATGTCATCCTCTATTTTGATTGCTTCGGGGTTTAATTTTTTGTGAAAACATTGCTCAAATTCAGCGCCGGCCCTAATCAGGGTAGAGCGAGAATGTTCTTCGAACAATTTTAATTCTGTTTTTACTATAATCGTATAATACTCACAACGGATCTTTGTGGCTCTGAAGTTGGATCTGTCAACTATTGCGCACGAAACAGATTAACTGCATAGAGTAAACGAGATAGGATGATGCGACAAACGTATGCGAGTGAAAGAGACAGTTATACAATGCTATTTGCACTTTCAATATTGACACAAAAATAGCTAGTGCGCAGCCTCTTGCAGCCAATTTAGAGCCACAAAGATCCGTTGTGAGTATTATAACAATCTAAGAAATCCGATAACTTTGTACATATGAAATTGAAAAATCAAATTGATAATACTAATGGGTGCTAATTAAGGCAGCTTCTTTAAAATGTCATTCTCGTCTGCAAATATATTTAGTTGTCTAATTAATTAATAGGTCAGCGACAAACTTTTAGCGTCTAATAAATGGTTTATAAGCGACCATATATTGTAAAACAAGCTACTGTTAATATGACGCAACATGGTGATAATTCTTAAGCAACTAAATTTGTGATATGTCTACTCATTGCTAGCTTCTAATAAGTGTATCAACTTCATCTATAAAATAATATCAACGTACTCTAATTTCATAGAGTCACCTTTATTTTTATACTTTAGCATAAGTAATTGATGAGTGAATCTACTATATTTGAACATAAAATTTCCTTATTATTGTCATCAAATAATGGTCAATAAAAGCTATAATTTCATGTATTCGCCTATCTATTTATAATGTTACCATAAGTAATTGACTATTATACCTACCCAAATAGGGTTACCATATCTCAGGATTTGTCCTGAGATTTCAGGATTATTCGACTCTTCTCAGGATTCCGGCCGGATTTAGCAAATCTAGTGATAGCTCAGGATTTTTAATAAAAAACAGGTTACATTTTAAAGATCTCTCTTATTAAACTACTAAAAATAATCTTCTTTTGGTAACAATTGCAGTTAAAATCAATACTTATGTATTAATTTAAAACAAACTTAAAATAATCTTCTTTTGGTAACAATTGCAGTTAAAATCAATACTTATTTATCGAAGTAAAACGAACTAAAAACAATCTTCTTTTGGTAACAATTGCAGCTGCAGTTAAAATCAATCCTTATTTATCAAAGTAAAACAAACTAAAAATAATCATCTTCAATAATCATCTTTAAAAATAATGTTATCAACATTTGCAGGTAAAATCAATACTTATTTATCCAAATAGGTACTTAATTAATTTTTGACGTTAAACGTTTTTGAGAGAAAATTCTCATCTGTAGAAAATCTCAGGACTTTTCCATGGAAATCAGGCCTTTTCTCCGGACTTTTGATTTTTTCATCTGGTAACCCTATCCCAAATGAACATACAAAAAATATTGTTATCATAAACAAACATCTGCAACTCTGTGTTTGTTTGTGTTTGGACACACCTTAGGGAAAATTAAAACCAAACAACTATTTTATTTGTAAATCAGATAATTTTAATGGCAGTAGCACAGGTTTTTATGTTAAGTATAATAATTGTACTTATGTCCTAAGTTACAATAATGTAAGGCAATCAAATAATATATAACATTGTTATTTGTCACTGAATAATCAGCGCAGGTTGTGCTTTACCTGGTCTCCCACGCTTCCTCTTTACACCTATTTTTTGTGGAGGGGGGGAAACGAAACAAAGTCGACGGAGCCCCGCTGCGCAGGGCTCCTATTTCTGTCTGCAGGGTCTAAAGTAACCTAACATGAAGGAGATGACGGGAGCTGAGTTCGCTCGCTTTGCTCGCTCACTTCAGCTCCCGTCATCTCCTTCGAACCTAACCTATCCGTGTCGGGGTGCCCTAAGCTCCCGAGCTCGCTTCGCTCGCTCTTGGACTAATAGACCGATAGCGCTAGGCTATTTTGATGTCATAAGTTAAAAAAATTCTAAAGTTGCTTATTTCTTGCCTGTGGATACAGTCGTACCTATGTAGCTTATTTTTGCGTTTTGTGTCACATCTGTTACTTGCATTTTCAGTAATTCGATGATTTGTGGTTGATTATTTTTATTCAAATCAAAACTGGCAAAATTAAATTAAAGTTTAAAATAATTATGCTATCATATCTAGGATAGTCTGCGGAGTGTGTAAACCCAATTTGTGTCATATTCGTCCAGTGCAAACTGGCATAGGGGTCAGTGTGTAAAAATAGTGCAAAAAAAATATTACAATTTATAAAATTACTATTTCCTTTCTCAGATCACTTACATATCCCTATTAATTAAATTTGTGCCAAATTAGGCCACGCAATTTTAAGATTTTTAATTATTTTGTTTTTCCAAGCTACAAACGCTTCAAAAAAATATTACAATCATTAGAGTTAACATAATCAATATCATAAATGCATGAAAAATCGACATTGTAAATTTGTGTCATTTTCATGCACGATATGTACCTTTATTATGAATAAAACACAAAAACAATGGTAGCGGTCGAAGCGGGCGCAGGAGGCCGGGCGAAGGAGGCCAGGCGGCATACGCATGCACACACGTTCGTTCGGTACGATTTCTTCTTAGATGCGTAGCGTTCATAATATAAATAAATAACATAACTATTATATTGAGTATTGATTGACTCTTATCTCCGCTACGTAATGAACAAATTTGTAACCTATAGAGATAAAAATAATGACGTGGGAATTTTGTACAAATCATGCGTCTGCAATCTGTCTTACCTACGAATGTTAATGGTCCATGCTTAGAAGACGGTCAATGTGGTCAATTATTTTCTTGTATTTACGCTTCGATTTGCTTCCAATTTGAACCTGAAAGCGGTAGGTAGGTCGATACACCTACCTACCTACCGCTTTTTCGTTATACTGCTTCTCAATATCCCGTGCCACACTTCGAGTAGGTAGTGTACAGTTAGCAAAACAAATAATACACGAAGTGAAAAAAAAAACTCCAGATATGTGTGGTGATAGTGATTATGTATAGTTTTATTTCATCACGGTCCTTAAAACAAGGACTTTTTTTCGGCTTTTCCGTCATCCCTTACAATGCTCGATTCTATGAACTTTAATAATCCCCTTTTTTAACAATCACTGTATTAACGTCCAGTATGAGACCACATATCGACACCCAATATGAATAACATTGTAACTTTAGTTACACATTGGTTTAACTTTATGTAATCTGTTATCACTGGGCCATCACTGCTCTATGTTCTACGAACGGGAATGGAACGAAACGAGCTAGGCGGAATGAGATCATGTAATTTCATTGCACACTCCCCGAAATGCAGCTGATAAAAAACCGATAAGCTGGCAATGATGTTCAAGGCTCTAGAGCTTTGACTCTACCAGTGCCTCATCGCTGATGAGCTTCTTGGCCGGTTTTTTTATCAACTTAAGTGCATCAAGCTGGTATTTGGCAGATCCGTCCCAGAAATGAGATAAGTACTTCATACATCATCGAACTTGCGCTTGATACAACTTGAAAAACTGTTCTGGCGTGAAGAACCGTCTCGCCTTTGCGAGGATCATCATCATATCAGCTGAATGACGTCTACTGCTGGACATAGGCCTCCCCCAAGCGTCGCCACATTGACCGGTCCCATGCATCTCGTAACCAGCGGATCCCCGCAACCTTCACCAGGTCATCGGTCCACCTGGTGGGAGGCCTTCCAACGTATCGTCTTCCGGTTCGCGGTCGCCATTCCAGAACCTATCTGCCCCATCGGCCATCCGTTCTGCGAGCAATGTGCCCTGCCCACTGCAACTTAAGTTTGGCAATTCTTCGGGCTATGTCGGTAACCCTGGTTCTCTTGCGGATCTTTACATTTCTGATTCGATCACGCAAGGAAACTCCGAGCATACCCCCCTCCTCCTCTTTCTCCTTTGCGAGGATACCCAACTTTATAGCAGCCAGTTGAGCCTTTGCCTCAATGTATGGCCCAAAATTGAGGATCGTGCTAAAAGTTGCGACAAGAAGCTCCGATGGATTCCAAGATGGTCCATTATTGGTACGTTTACACCTCGGAAGGAAGGAGCCGAGTGGAATTAGCTCAATTTAACAGAGAAAAGACACGCCTGGGTTTTAGCAGCATAGAACCTGGCCAAATTGGCATCACCACATTTGGATACTGGCTTCAAGGATAAGCTCAAACGCTACACCACAGCCTCACAAAGGACAAGTACCTCTCAGCAACAGTGCTGTCGTCTGCATGCCCAAGTTTTTAGCAGATCATTTATATGCAGCAAAAATAACGTTGCTGAGAGTACCAACCCTTGAGGGACCCCAGCATTAATATCCAATTGGTCCAACGAGCACCCATCTATAACCACTCGAATTCTACAATTCAATCACACATACCATCACCAGGCAGACCTAATGAAAGAAGCTTACTAATAAGGATTCCGTGCCAGACCCTATCGAAAGCTTTCGAGTTTTTGAGGGAGACGGCAAGCGCCTCCCCGTGCCTTTCGATTGCCTCACTCCAGATGTGAATGGCATACAACGAGTTCGGCGGCAGCCGTATTGGCAATCACTTAGGATGTCATTAGCTTCTAGGTATGCCAACAGCTTAATATTAAGCACACGTAGAGGTCTGTAATTGGCCGGATCAGCTCAACTGTCCTTCTTGGAGTTGTACGTTAGCTTACCTACAAGCATTCGACACTTTTCCAGTTTCATACGAAAGGCGAAATAGAAGTGTCAAGATCGTAGACAGTTCGGGCGCATAAGTTTTAAGAACAAGTGCTAGTATACCGTCGGAGTCAGCTTTGTTCAAGTCGAGGTTGCCCAGCACTCTACGAACGTCATTTTGATGGATGCGAATGTCCGACATATATGTCTCACCAGGAGAAATAAGGGACCACGCATCACCAGAATGCAGACGCAAAGATTCCGCAAAAAAAGGCAAATAAGTTTTCCTTCTCCTCAGCGAAGTCGGGTTTCAGCAGTGGTGGTAGTGAGGGATGGCAGAAGTTCAACTCAACCGACTTACCCAGGGACCGAAACTCTTTATTACCTACTGGGTAAGACGCAAGTTATGTCCCTATTCGACTGTAGTTATGTGGCATGTTAGTAATGTGGTCGGACCGAGACCTTTGCAACACCTTTTTGCAGGACTTGGCAGCGCTGTTGAAGGCCTTATTTTCCGACATAAGTTAGCCGTTACCCAAGGTGAACTTGTCGACACAGAGTAGCGACACAGATAATATAATCTAGTATTATATACATACAGATGCCTCATCCCATACAAGGAAACCGTGCCGACGTAATTAGCGTTTTTCACCTGATTATTCCAATTATTTTTTTGCAAATCGATCGCGTTCGGTGCCTTTCCACGGCGATAGATAGATCACCATCTTTATCCGTATAACGGAACCGAACGCGATTGGTGTACATAAAATAATCAGTATAATCAGTAAAGTACGTCGGCTCGGTTTCTTTGTATGGGATTAGACACCACTGGTATCGGTCTGGATTCTGGACAATTTGCATTGTAACGGTATTAACAATGATTTTCATATTAAACTTAAAATCTGTACATCAAAAATCATGTCAAATCAAAAATCATACTTGCAGTAGTTTTATTAAAACTGAGAAAGCAATTAAAATTATTAACATGAAACCTGAAATTGTACAGAACAACTTATGCCTGCAGCTGTTAAACAAAAAAACCTTGCAAAAAAAAAACTGTGTTGAAAACCATGCCATATTGAGTTACTTTGTATTGGGTTATATATTGGGTGTCGATATAACACATTTATTATATTTAGATTATATTCCATTTTAGTCTTTCACGGCTTCATAACTAACTGTTAAGGCCCACTTGCGCAAAATACTTAACTCAGATTTAGTTGCTAGCACTAGGTTAAATTGACAGTTTGTTATACATTAATGTCAATTTAACCTCGTGTTAGCAACTAATTCTTAGTTAAGTTTTTAGTGCAAGTGTGTATTAATCAATCAAATACATCATAAATAACGTACGCACTTGTTTGTTGCAACTCGCAAAGACCTAATGTAAATAAATATACGCGCCGCGAGTCTGGCTGGCCGGCACCCGCCGCGCGCATTCCCGCGCTTTTCTCCGCGCTCGCCCTTCGTGCGAAGAAGTCTAAATTTTTTTTTTAATAATAAGATTTCGTGGATAAAAACGTCACAAATTATGCACAGGGTTTTGTTACACCATAATAATCAAAAACACGTAAACTCTAATAACTTGCATTTTCTTTTGTAGATTTTACAGGGTGTTGTAATAAAAAAATAAAATATCTATAAAAGTCGTGGATGAATTCGACACAAAATATTTTAACCAACAGATATCAGTACTCTAAAACGCGTAACACCTATTTAACCTATTGTAATATTCTTTTGAGCTAGTTGGCCGACATGTTAGGTATTGGTTAAGTATTAGGATTATCGTGGATAGATGTGACACAAAATGCCTAAGTACATCATTTACTACTTCGTTATTATCGTGAAAGTAAAATTTTCATCTCTAATTTTCTTTTCGTCCAATACTGGTCGAAAAGACAAATACCTAAATTTCTACATATGCAAATACCTAAGATGACACAAACTAAGGTATTAGGTTGGGCAAATGGTCTGGAAACTATATGCGAAACACAAACAACTTTAATATTTTTGAAACCTCAAAACCTAGCGCTATCGGTCTATAATTCACATTTATTTTATATTTAATTGAATAATTTGTGTGCAAATCAGTATTTTTGTTTTACGGTGAGTAATATTGTTTTGCAGTAGGTTATTAGTGGAGATATTTTGTTTGCTTAAATTTCTAAATAGAGGTGCAGTTAAAAATTCCCCGTAAACAAATACACGTGAACTCGTTGCTGCACGCACCGAATAGAGCTCGCTCATTGGTGCAAATGGCCGGTCGCGCCCCTCTGATTCCCAACGAGCGTCAGGTACCTACACTCCCGCGCTTGTGTTGCAAACTTTCACGAAAAAAGAATATGATTTATTAATTTAGTTGTTGAATGAAAAACTTTGATTGCTAATTTTGAGGCTGGAATTTGATTTTATTAGCAGACAGATGTTGAATCTCTAAAATATATAAAGTAGCTCACTTACAACATTAGTCGCTGAGTTATCAAATCAGAAGTAAATATATTTATCGGTAGCTCGGAGTCATATTAATTTACTCGTAAATTGACGCTGGTTTTTTGATATTCTGTTGGAGTAGTAAAGATGATGAATTAATATAATTGAAGCTGTTCTATTAACTCGTCGCCCACATATAAAAAAGACGCTAGGTTGCAGGTGCTAAAGAAAACTTTTGTTGCCGCACATATAATTTCCCAATACTAATTAGGTAATTACTATGTTTTTTATTTATAACCATTTAAATATATATTTATTAACCATTCCTACACTATAACAACGAGTATCATTCGTGGGCAACAAGTTTAATCTTAATATACCTTTACAAATCTCGTGTCACAATGTTTGTCCTCAATGGACTCCTAAACCACATAACCGATTATAATAAAATTCGCACACCATGTGCAGTTCGATCCAACTTGAGAGATAGGATATTTTTTTTTTTATTTATTTTTTTTATTTTTTTTTTTAATGGGTAGGGTAGGGTATGGTAGGTAGGGTAGGGTAGGTAGGGTAGGGTAGGTAGGGTAGGGTAGGTAGGGTAGGGTACGTAGGGTAGGGTAGGGTAGGGTTGGGTAGGGTAGGGTAGGGCAGTTTTTTTTTTTTTTTAATTGGTAGGGTAGGGTATGGTAGGTAGGGTAGGGTAGGTAGGGTAGGGTAGGGTAGGGTAGGTAGGGTAGGGTACGTAGGGTATGGTAGGGTAGGGTAGGTAGGGTAGGGTAGGGTAGGGTAGATAAATGTTTGGTCTTTTTATGGCAAAACAAAGTTTGCCGGGTCAGCTAGTATATTATAAGTACTAGCTGACCCCCGAGGCTTCGCTCCCGTCACAAGCTACCTACCTACCATAACTAATGTAGGGTAGCTATGGTAGGTAGGTAGCCAGCCAACCTACCCTACCCTACATTTTAAGATGTATTCTGCTATTCGGGGCGGAGACAAATCCAACGAATCAACAAGTAAAATTTCACAATTTACAAAACCCCCGACGCATTTATCTTGCGAAAACACCCCGATTCAAACAGTAAAATGCCTATAACTTTTGAACGGCTGAACCAATTTTATTCAAACATAGCTAAGAACACTCTCGACAAAATTACCTTTCAAACAAAAAAAACTAAATCGAAATCGGTTCATCCGTTTAGGCGCTATGATGCCACAGACAGACACACAGATACACAGATACACAGCAACACACGTGAAACTTATAACACCCCTTCTTTTTCCGGCGGGGGTTAAAAACCATGAAAATTGGTCCAGCAGATCTCGAGTTATAAGTGTTGTAACGAACCCGTCTTTGTTTTATTTATATAGATTTAACGCCGCCGCCGTTTTTATTAGAGCCGTCAAATCCGACTTCATACACAGTCATGACTAGAATTCTATTTTTGTATATTTTTTCGACAAACTGGTAACCAAATATTTTTTCATGCAAATGAACCATTCTACATTTCAACGGTGGAAATTATTGCTTTTACCTACGTGCTACGCTAACCCCGAGTTTCTCAGCTCTAAATTATCGCAGAATTAAGGTTACACTAGTTGATAATTCTTCCATACAAACGTAGTCTAGGGATGCTTTGATGGAAGTGTGCCTTATCCCCAGCATATATTCGATATTCGAGTTAAATGTAATCCAGGGGGGTAACTATATGTGGAGGCGATTTGCGGTGGCGACCTCTCGCGTCCGGCCCTGGTCCAGGCCATGGTAAGGAGCGAGAGGGCATGGGAAGCTGTCTCCTCCTTCTGCGAAGCAGTAATGCTCGCAAAGGAGGAGGCGGAACGCGTGAGGGAGACGCCGTCACGCCCCTAGCCACCGCAGGAGACGCCCCGGGCGTAGGGAGTCGCAAGCCGATTCCCGGCCACCGTCCGATAAGGACCAAGCCTGAGTTTACGGCGCGTAGTGTTCCACGCGCGCCTCAAAGAGATGTCAGCAAAAGTGACGGGGCCTGATAGGGCTGATGCCTGTCTGGGTCGCGGATAAATTTGAAAAAGAGTTACTGCGGCCCTGGCACAAGCAACTGAAGGAACACGGGTGGGTTTTAGTCAGTAAAAGTCTGACAAGCCCTCCCGGTTCACCGAAAAAACTGGGGATGACTGTTTTGAACACGTCCGTTATATAACTGGCTGTCATGTCCTTTCCGAGCCAATCTGTCTATTTGGCGTATCTCGTGGTCAAAACCTGTAAACAAAAGATAGGTCTCTTATGGTCTCTTGGTAATTAAATAACTTACCTACTAATTTAAATACTCATGTTATTTACGTATATTTATTTATTGAAAATATATTTACCCCTCGAATGCTGTTAGCAAACACAATAGAAAAACAATTGCTTCTATGTACCTCACATCACACTGTCATAACACCAACATATTACGACTGCTCAGCGACCGTATGTCACTGCAGGGATCCAGCAGAATATCAGCGTCAGGTATATTTGCCTGACACATGCTGAGCTGGACTCCCATTTGGTGCAACCTTGAGACGCACACCGCACTGTGTTTTAATTGAAGTAGGTATGTTACTTTGTGTCACTTTTATTTGTATTATGTTGTTTTTTCTTCTTTTTTTTTTGTATTTTGGCACCTTTTTTTTCCAAATACCCACATGTATGTGATTTTGTGTGTTGTGCTGTGTCTTTTGTGTGCACTGAATAAATAGTTTATCTATCTATCTATCACCCAGAGCGGGAGAAGTCATTGGATGATTTCCCACCCAAAAAAAGGGGGGTAACTATAAGCTCTTAGAGTAAGGTTATTTTGAGTGTGTGTAAGGGACAGTGTATATGTCTTGTAGGTATACATCTGTCACCCCCCCAGGGCCGATTTCGAAGAGCGTCTCAAAGCCTACTTTAGTGGCAAATTTTGACAGGTTTTGGTTTTCAGGCTAAATTATAGTTTGACAAATAATACTCAACTCGTTCATAACCTCAAATACTCAATTCACAAATCGGTCCTACTTTTAATATAGCTTCCTATCAATAAAATAATTATCGAATAAAATATAAGAATATGAAATGAGTGTATACAGGCCGGTTTGCTAGATACCACAATACCTACCTACCTTGACCCGAGTAGTTTGAACCCGCAACCTCTCGGTCGCAAACGGATGTTCTAATCTCCGAGCTATCACGCCATTTCGATACTAATATTGTTCTTCTTTTTCGTCGTATCAGTGATTCTTTTAAGGGTTCCGTACCTCGAAAGATAAAAAAGGAACCCTTAAAGAATCACTTTTTTGTCCGTCCGTCCGTCTGTCTGTATGTCAAGACCCTTTTTCTCAGGAATGCGTGAAGGTATCAAGCTGAAAAAAAACAAACTTCTAAGCCAACGCAATCAAAAGATACAGCCGTTTACGCCGCAAATTGCCGCCAATTTTCGACACTCGCAAGAGATACAAAACCCGTAAATTCTGAATTTGCGGCATTTCAAGAATTTGGTAAAAAAAAACAAAAAAAAATTAGATAAAGGAATAATTGCAAAAACCGTAATTTTTTAGTTACATCATATAATAAAAATATTTTTAATAATTTTAAACTTACTACCCCTTTCCTCATTAACGCCTACGCCTACGCTTAAAGGTATTATAGACCTGAGTATTTGATACGAATTTCAATTTAATACCTCTACAGGTATTCGTAAAAGATCTCATAAGTCAAAATGTATACAAAAAAAAATAACTAAAAAGTTATAAATAAAAAAGTTAATTAAAAAGATCAAAAACCCGACTGCTTAAAAAGCGAACTGAAAAGACGTAAACAAGGAGAAAAACATGCTGTGCAGTCGGACGATACATATTATTATATTATTACATATTATTCGCAAGCTGGCTGACCAAAACCAGATGTATCCGCCGACTGCACAGCATGTTGATTTTTAGGGTTCCGTACCCAAAGGGTAAAAACGGGACCCTACTACTGAGACTCCGCGGTCCGTCTGTCTGTCTGTCTGTCTGTCACCAGGCTGTATCTCATGAACCGTGATAGCTAGACAGTTGAAATTTTCACAGATGATGTATTTTTGTTGCCGCTATAACAACAAATACTAAAAACAGAATAAAATAAATATTTAAGTGGGGCTCCCATACAACAAACGTGATTTTTGTGCCGTTTTTTTGGGATAATGTTACGGAACCCTTCGTGCGCGAGTCTGACTCGCACTTGGCCGGTTTTTTTTTAATTAACATTTTTATTTAAAACGTTTTCTTTTTTTTTTTTCCAATTTGTTTCTTTTAAATATATAAGTGTTATATAATTTAGAAATTACCTCTTAAACCCCTTTAATTTGATACCCCAAACGATGGGTTTGGAAGAAAAAAAAATCGGGCTCCCACAATATGGCGCCCAAAAACCGCCATTTATTTTATTTTTCCCTTTTAATGCAGCCAGTGACACTCGCAGGGTTTAGACGAATCAATTGACGTAAGAACCATCATAATCGTCCAACGCGTTTGGTCTCTAGAACGCCACATAGGAACAAACATACATAGACTGATAAACACATTACCCTCCTTCGGCAGTCGGGTAAAAAGAGGTTTCTCCTTATCGTCTCTTCCAGTTTCAATGCAAATTGATTTTTACGTTAATGCGATTGAGCATGAGTCAAAACTCGCACTAAGGTCTCAGATCATAATAAAACGCCCGGCGCTCCCTGTGAAGAGCTGGCTGTCGGTAAAAAGAGTCCAGCTGGCCACTCTTCTCACCACGATGATTCCTCAACAATATTGAGAAACAAAAAAGTAGGTACAGTCCCGCCAAACTTCTTGGCCGCCAAAATGCTACTTTGGGTTACATTATTGCAATTTTCATAAGGATCACTATTTTTTTTGTAAATAAATTATAGCCTATGTTACTCCGGAATAATGAAGCTATCCATAGGTGAAAGAATTTTTTAAATCGATCCAGTAGCTTTTAAGTTTATTCGTTACATACAAAAATACAAATCTTTCCTCTTCAGATTATTTACTGCGCAGCCATTGTACTCAACTTCAGGGTGGCCAAGAAGATTGGCGGGAACTGTACCTAATAATAATAGCAACATTAACATAACTACGTTATTTAATATAGGCTTTATCGTAATAATAATAAATCGCGTGATGTTCTTATCAGGAGCACTTGTTTTGGCACATTCGCTGTTATCAGTCCACTATGTTCTTATTAGGTAACTTTGTTTGTTTGAGAGAATAGTTTCGAGTTCGTCAGTTGGCTAATTCTCGTACTTATAAAAGAGGTCAAATTCATGTCAATCAATGTCTATAACTTTCCGTATATAATAAGTACTCTGTGCTATAACTTTTCAAAGTGAGTAAGTAAGGTAAGGTAACTTGACCCACCTGCAAATTTCTCCCGCTAGGTGGAACCCTGTATCAAGGAGAAAAAAACACGGCCTCGATCCCGTCCGTGTTTAGGTAACTGTTATTACTAGGGCATGCATTCCGGCATTTCGGTAATTTGTAACTCCGGAATTCTGGAATAATTTTTCAGATTTTTCGATTCCGGAATGTAGATGATTAATTCCGGAATTCCGATATTCATACATTTTTGTTATTTTCATTATTATTTATGAAAATGTTAAGACTGGAAGGAGACTGCATTATGAAATGATGTGACACGTAGTACATACTACGATTCGAATATCGTGTGTTTTTTATTCGTATTATTAATGTTTAATTCTACTGTGTGATAAATCGAATCCCACAACAATTTACTCAGACGCCTAACATCAACCAACTGGGAGGCAACAACATCCTCACCTCATTTTCTCCAGACTACTGGCCTATCTAGGCTAGCTATTCGCCTGCCGAGTGGCTGGCAAGTATGCGTGTCTAATGTGGCACCGTTCCACCCAGGCCAAGGAAGTAGATGTTGCTCTTAACGATTAACAATTACCAGCTACCTCAAACCAACCCCGGTCAGCGTACTATGCCCACGTCGAGATAGCACCTCAACACGTCCGAAGGAAAGTTGCGAGTGCAGTCGAGAAACAAAAGCAAGACCGTGACATCAGACACCCATTATTCGGTGCACAAATACCGACGCAACGGCAGAAAAGCATACACAGCTGCCTGGAGACGTTCGTTCCCCTGTCAGGAGACCCGGCCGGCGTCCGCTGCAGACTGGCAGAATACTTTGCCCCCACCAACACATTATATACCTCCAAGCGAGCATCTTCCCGTAGGATTTAACCTTCCGTGGTCTACATGAAAGTCCCTGAAACGCCTCAGAACGCAGGTAGGCAGGTGTAACTCCAACCTCGCAAAATGGGTTTACCTCGATGGAACAGCGGCAGGGGTGTGCATGTGGTGCTGAATCGCAATCTATGGTCCATCTAATGTCCTGTCTTCTGGGCCCCAAAACATGCAACCAGTATGATCTATGTGCTGCTACAGATGACGCCGTGGAGGTGGCTAAGTTTTGGGCCAAACAAATTTTAAAGACTCGTGCCAGCGACACGAAAAAGATAAGCCTTTGTTGATTTTACGGTTTAAAATGTTTAATTAGTGTAATAAGGGTAAAAGATGACCAAAATGTTTAATTTGTTACTAAAAATAATTAAAAGACTGATACAATTATAAATTATGTTTGATTTGAAAGAAAACTTTAAAATTTACCAGTTCCGGAACCAGTTCCAGAATTCCGGAATCAGACCTCCAGTATTGGAACTCAGTTCCAGAATTGAGAACCTTACGATACTGCATGCCCTAGTTATAACCGACTTTAAAAAAAAGTAGGTAATTAATTCGAAACCTCTGTATGTAATATTGTTGGAATTACCTAATATTCACATAATATGTTACTCAAATTGGGCTTCTAAACATGTGTGCTAAATTTCATTCAATATAGACTATGTTTGTATGTATGTTTGTCCACGCATTTTTCCGAAATGATCATTTTTCCATTGGATTCGTATTGGTATAAGTATCTCTTAACTTAGGGAACAGTGCAAGTTTCATCCAAATCAGTTCAGCAGTTTTCAAGATATGGAACATACAACAGAACTCCTTACCGACAAACAGCACGAATGTGTAAATTGAGTTATTAAGGGTATTTTATCAATCCGTTAGGTAGCTTACTATAGAACTTGCTCACTTTTTAGTGATAGTGTAATAAAACTAAAAAGACATTTTTTTTTTCACAAAAATATAAACCGACTTCAAAAGCAAAACACTAAAAAGAGCAAAATAACTTTAGTTTCGGAAGTGGGTGTTGAAAATCGATATAAAAGAAGTACCAAATACACCGGCTTCCGAAACGAAAGTTATTTATATTCCCGCAACCTTGACCAGGTCGTCGCTCCACCTAGTGGGAGGCCTTCCAACGCAACGTCGGCCGGTTCGCGGTCGCAACTCCAGAACTTTTCGGCCCCAACAGTTAACCGTTTTGCGACCAATGTGCCCTGCCCACTGCCACTTAAGTTGTAAGTGAGTACGTTTACATGGATGAAATTAATTATTAAATACACCGCGGAAAATATTGAAAACACCCAGTAATTTAGCCGCGCTTTTTTAAATTGTTTAATCAGCTAGCTCAGTTTTCTGGTTCATCTATGCGTAATGTTCGCTACTTTGAGAGTATTCAAAATACGGGCATTGTCCCACTAATCCCTGCCTCCCATTGAAATCTGAATTTAGAACATTTCCAATTCGAATGGAATTCGAATTTTGAACTCGGAAACAGATGACCCTAATCACAAAGTACGTCAGTGGCGGCGCGCCGCAGATTTGTGACCTTCAGCAGAGCACAGTGACGCCACATTGACAATACTTTCCATACAAACCAAGTGTGTCACTTTTTGCTCGCTCTACTACAATTCCAATCTGTACATCTCTCAATGAGGATTAACGTCAGTTTAAACTTGGAACGTTGACTAAAGTCGTCACAATCTAAGAAGTCCGTAGACGTTTCTCATTTTACATGCCGCGATAACTTTCTACATAAGAAATTAAAAATCAAATTCATAATCCTAATTAAATACTATGTTACCGATACACTATAACAACGAGTATCATTCGCAAGCATCAAGTTTAATTATTAATATGTATTTTTATAGCTGTCAAAACGGGCCTTTTATTTTTTTGACAACTCTAAGGTTTCTAAAAATATAGCTGATAAACGTTGTTATAACGCGCACGGAAGCAAAGTTTGAATTAAAATCATTTCTATTTCTAATGCCGTAGAAGTGCGATTAATTAATATGAAATCAATTTTGCGCAGCCCCTTTCATTTCGAAAAAAAAAGGAATATAACATTTGCCGAAATATAGGTAAAACTATTAAAGCAGTGGTTTGTAAATCCCGTACCTATCTTACCTGCCATATTTCGAAAATATTCACACCATAAAAAAAAAAAAAAAACTCGCGCAAAAAGCAAAAAATCTATGAAATTTGACAGATCGGAGACCTCACGCCACACCAGCGCCTCTAGCGGCGAATTCATACGCGATAGCCCCCAAAAAGGCTCATTGGGATCGGCATCCAGTCTAAAATGTATTCAACTGCTGAGTACCAGTATTCTATATATATAAATCGACTGCTTTTATAGTGCTTATTTAAATTGCACAACCCAGTCTTCTCTTCTTTTCGTGTGAGGATGTGGCCACCTCTGGTGTCAGAGTTACTTAAGCCGCCTCTGGGAACCCCTCAGACCTCTGACTTGGCTATTTCGTATGTCTATGGCTATTCCAGACTTACATTAACTATATAAGTCCAGGTTTCGTCACGATGTTTTCCTTCACCGTTAAACCTTTTGCAAGTCTGAGGCTCTCGGCTCTAGACAAATGATGATGATTAAAATTCCAAAGTGTAAAGGATTGTCATTTCGTCAGCGTTTGGTAATTTACCATGAATTTCAGTGACTCGCCTCGTGTTCCACGCCGCCTTTAAACTTGAATCCACATGTGAAGATGAGGTTTATACCTATGCATCTATATAAAAATTATTAGACAAAACCGAATGATTAAATAGTCGTAAAAGAAGGTAAAAATAATAATATCAGCGAAGACAGAACGCGATATAGTTAGGTAGATAAAAAGTTTATCGACCTCGAAAACGTATAGCGATTGAATCATAGGTAGGTATGTAATGAAATTAAAATACCGGTTTTAAGTCTTACATAATTTATTATTATTATACATGTTGCGTAATTATTTAACTAGAACGATGTCAGATTTGGCAAATGTTACACTATGCTCTATGCTAGTATTTTTTTTCAATACAGTTGTTCAACATGGCGTACTTTCATAGCCTTTACTCAAAAATGCATGTAATGTGGTCATTATTTTGACAACCTTGTTTGAGCAAAGTCGACCTTGCCGTTCTGTTTCAAGGAGCGGCCGGCAAAGCTTTGCTGGCCGCTCTAACAGGCCGGCAATGTTTTGCCGGCCGCTATTTTGACGTTTCAACGTTTTAAAAAATCAAATCCAAAAAGATTTTATTTAAAACACAGCTGTTTGTATCTATAGAGATAGGTACAAAAAGATTTTATTCCATATTAGGCTGTATAGTTCCAACTACCATTGTTAAAAAAAAAAACAAAGAAGGAACAAAAGCGCGGTTTAGCGAAAATTTTGTTTTTATTTAGTGACTTTTTTGCAAAAAATGAGCTCTCAAAGCGAAAATTCTTCCGATTCAATGTGTTTAACACCGCCAGACATTAAAGATGAAGCTAAATTAGTGGTTGAAAAATATACCTATAAGCTTGCTTATGAAAAATTTGTGCAGTGGAAAATCAGTAGGAAATTTAAATCTTTATCCGAAAATGTTTTTCTTTTCAATAATACAGCAGTCAAACACCGCATTAGAATTATCGCAAACTATTAGTAATATCAAACCGGGAAAGTCGGTGATGAATTTTAGTAACTGTACTTTTCATAATTGTCATTTTAATTAAAATTCTAGTTAATTAATATATTTTTTATTTAAATTACTTGCTGGTTTTATTTAGATTAGGTACTTGCATTTTAGAGTAAAGCACTATACAAACCTTGGCCCACAATGACTGCTTCGCTGATCACGCTATGATTGCTTCGAGCTAGCCTAGCTACGCTCTAGGCCTTTCAGCTTGGCCATCATTGCAGCCCTTGCTGTTGTATTTTTTGTTTACGAACTCCATGGTAGAACAAGACATGGTAGTCTCTTCCCGCGACAGCTGGGTCACGTGATTGGCCTAAGACTACGTCATCAATTGCGTTGCGGTTCTCAAACTTTTTTTGTGGGGAAAAAGATAAAAATAATACAATAAGTACAAATGTGGCAACAAATGTACAAATGGCACGAGTAATGGCTACTTCCCACCCTTGTATCACAATGTACTATGAATTCACTTTATGAATCGCATAAATATATTATCTGTGCCAATACGCACATTGAAGAGGCATTAATGAAGGATCTTTTGGCATTTCGCGGTTGAATGAAATGACATTGCTAAGGAACGCTCACATTCAATCTGCCTAGCCTTTTCCCAACTACGTTGGGGTCGGCTGCCAGTCCAACCGGATTCAGCTGAGTACCAGTGTTTTATATGGAGCGACTACCTATCTGACCTCCACAACCCAGTAGCTAGGTAACACGGTACCCCTTGGCTAGACTGGTGTCAGAACTCAAGTTTCTGACTACTCGTAACGACTGTCAAAGATCTTCAAATGACAGCCGGGACCACCGGCTTAACGTGCTTTCCGAGGCACGGAGGAAACTCGGTATGTTGAAATGGTCATCCATCCACGATCTCGTCAAGCGTTGCTTAACCTTGATGATCGACCCGTGCATCTGTTATTATTTAGCCACGAACTCACAAGGAACGCTCACATTATTTTGTGAAATTGTTTAAGGAAGTTGTAACAACAACAAAAATAACATGGCGATTTATGTTCCACGCGCAAAAAACCCTTGTAGGTACATACATATATAGGTAGCGCTATATTATCGTTTTACCTACAAGCTTTTAATTTTATATTGATGTACTTAATAGCTTCTGCCAGCGGCTTCACCGGTGTGTGAAAGTCGTAAATTATCCCAGGGGGATCATATTCCCGGGATAAAAATACCTATCTTATGCGCTATCATGACTATAATCTATCTCTGTGCCAAATTTCATCTAGATCCGTTGAGCCGTTTGGGCGTGAATAAGTAACAAACACACTCACAAACTTTTGCCTTTAAAATATTAGTGTGATAATGTGAAGTGTGAAAAAGTGTGACAAAGTTTAGCTTTAGGTACTTATATAATGTTTCATGAGTGGCGCGGAGGCCCAGAGGTAACGGCCTCGACTTATCGAGTTTTTAGGAACCCTAGATGCTGGACTATATGCAATTCATTTCATCACCACTTCGCTCGAAACGGTGGCGGAAATCGACATGTCCTAGACTCAGAAATTTGAAGACGTGTGAGGTCCAAAGACCCGCACGGTGCACACTATCTTAGCCTGTGTCCTATCAGTGGGCACAATATACTAATAGGCTGTTTACTTGGTACTAAATAGGTTATACTGGTCGAGTCAAAGCTCCAGAGCCTTGAACATCGTCGTCGAGTTGCCAGCTTGTCGGTTTTTTATCGGTTGCATTTCGGGGAGTGTGCGATGGATGCATGATCTAATTCCGCCTAGCCCATTTCATCATCGGAATACAAGACGTTCGGCGATGCACCATCGGTACATGGTGGATATCCCACCCAAACGCACTAAACGTTTTGGAAATACTTTCATTATGCGTATGCGTACCTACAGCTAAGGAGTGGCATTCCCTGCCGGAGTCTGTGTTTCTAGATAGCTTACAACCTTGGGGTCTTTAAGTCAAGAGTGAATAGCTTACTTCTAGGCAAGCTTGTTACACCGTCGACCACATCATCGCTTACCATCAGGTGGGACAGTGGTCAAGCGCGAGCCTGTTTACAAAAAAAACCGGCCAAGTGCGAGTCGGACTCGCGCACGAAGGGTTCCGTACCATTTTCGTAAAAAACGGCAAAAAAATGACGTTTGTTGTATGGAAGCCCCCCTTAAATATTTATTTTATTTTGTTTTTAGTATTTGTTGTTGTAGCGGCAACAGATATACATCACCTGTAAAAATTTCAGCTGTCTAGCTATCACGGTTCATGAGATACAGCCTGGTGACAGACAGACAGACAGACAGACAGACAGACAGACAGACAGACAGACAGACAGACAGACGGACCGCGGAGTCTCAGTAATAGGGTTCCGTTTTTACCCTTTGGGTACGGAACCCTAAAAATGGTTCTGATGAAAATGGTACTATCGAACTGATCTGATGATGAAGGTAGGCACTGGAACTCCGAAATAAAACAAATGTATCCTAGCCGTGTTTGGGCTTATTGGAATCGTCATAAAATTTACTTTGACTACAAATGATTTTCATTGTATATAATTGGATTGGAGTAACCCTCCCAAAACTAAAAAGAGATAAAAATAAAATACTTTTTAACAAAAAAAAAACAAACAGACTTCCAAAACAAAACACTACAAAGCGAAAAATAACTTTCTTTTCCGAAGTCGGTGTCGAAAAACGGCAAACTATAGATACCAAAGACACCGACTTCGGCAAAGACAGGTAGGTATTTTTACCCGACTGCCGAAGGAGGGTAATGTGTTTATCAGTCTATGTATGTATGTATGTAAGTATGTAGGTATGTATGTATGTTTGTTCCTGTATGGCGTTCCAGAGACCAAACGCAATGGCCGATTTTGATGATTCATACGTTAATCGATGCGTCTTAAGGACGCTATTACATTTTTCTACAAATAACAGTACTTTTGAGGTACCATTTTAATGCATAAGCAATCACCGATGTGAAGATATCATGGTCTTAATTTAAAGATAATATATTCAGCTCCAGATAAGCATCAGAAAAATTGTATAACATCATACAAAATTTTCGCACAAATACGTTTTGCCCATCACAATAATCGCAAAAAATTTAAAAAAGTAAGGCCCGAATAGGTTCCAGTTTAGGTAAATTTACAGCATATTTTATCTTCAAAATTATAAAAAATTGCGGTATATATAGTCCTTTACAGGTGCAGCTAATTATTTTTCACCTAAATAATTATATTTTTTGATTATTAGCTAAAATAAAATCACTTGCCGACGTCTTCATACATTTTGTACCCGCCGCTCATCATTCCGCGCTCAGAAGCGCTCGTTGAAGGACGGGACGGGCGTATCGCTTTCTCGCAGGAAATAAATACGTGGGACACTCAGAAAGTTTTGCGAAACTAAAAAAAATTGTTCTATAC
Organism: Orthosia gothica; assembly: GCA_949775005.1. NCBI lineage: Eukaryota > Metazoa > Arthropoda > Insecta > Lepidoptera > Noctuidae > Orthosia > Orthosia gothica. The sequence continues at coordinate 58,593,473 of OX459034.1, read as the reverse complement.
TTACATATATTTTTATTAAATCTTTTCAAAGTACTTTCCACCAGCCTCTATACAAAGATTCATGCGCCTAAACCAGTTTTCAAAACACTTTTTCCAGTCCGCCGCAGACACCTCGTTTACAGCCTGCTCGAACGCAGCCAGCGCATCTTCCGGCGACGAAAATTGTATCCCTTTGAGCTGATTTTTTATTTTTGGGAATAAAAAGAAGTCACACGGTGCTAGATCAGGGCTGTAAGGAGGGTGACCCAGGAGTTTGACTGGCGTGCTGTCCAGGAAGTCCCTCGTTTTGAGTGCGGTGTGCGCAGGTGCATTGTCGTGGTGGAGCAGTAGCCCGCGGAGCCCTGTGTTTGGTCGCTTGTTGCTTATAACAGAGAAAACTTCTGGCAAACATTTGGTAGTATACCATTCGGCATTAATGCTTCTTTGATCCCGTAAGGGAATTGATACCAAGTGGCCAGTCAAATTAAAAAAGCTAGCGATCAAAATCTTACCCCCGCTTCTAGATCGCTTCACTTTGGTAGGCGTTGGCTCATTTTGAAACACCCAAACAGTCGACTGGCGCTTGGTTTCTGGGTCGTATTGATAAATCCAGGACTCATCACCTGTAACGATGTCGTAAACACGCCGAGACGAGCCTGCTTCAAATTTGTTAAGCATATCACGGCACCATTCCACCCGGGCCTGCTTCTGAGCATCGGTGAGGTTGTGCGGCACCCAGCGTGATACTATCCTCCTCACGCGAAGATGGCTGTGTAGAATCTCGTGAACGCTTCCCGATCCAATCTTCAATATGTGTTGAATCTCCTGATATGTAATTCGCCTATTGTCTTGGATTAAATTTTTCACTGCTAGCACGTTTTCTTCGGTAACAGCCGTCAAAGGGCGACCGCTTCTTTCGTCATCCCCCAAAGTTGGTCTACCGCGCTTGAATTCGTTATACCAACGATACACGGTTGCCTTGGAAGGGCCTTCATCCATGAATGCCATTTGAAGTCTATCGTACGATTCATCCGGTTTCAGGCGACACTTGAAATCGTATAAAATCATAGCTCTAAAATGTTCCCGGCGCAGATCCATATTTCAGTGAGACACAATACTTTGAATTAACTCGCAAAAAATGTGGAGGGAAATTTTGAAATTGGAACTTACTTATTTTTACTTATAAATAATCATATTTTCGAAAAACATTATAACTGGCCAGTCTCCCATATATAAAATAGTTATTTATGATACAAGTGCGGAAGGTAGGTGATTTCCGATGAGTGGCATTTTTATTCACGAGCGAGCGAAGCGAGTGAGTGGATAAATCGACACGAGTCGGAAATCATCTTACGTACGTGTATCATACAACATTTTACTATGCATTGTGCGAGGAAATAAATAAATTAATAAAATGAAATTAATAAAATGGCGGGCTTATTCAAGCGCGTTCAGCATATCCACAGATTAACTAATAGTTCCTCGGGCATATCTACTGCGCATGTCGAATAGCTGTCACATCGTAACGCAATAAGGCACGAGCAAAATATACGTTCTGCCAAACATATTTAATGAATATTTAAAATTAATTTATTGATCAAAATCTAAATCTAGAGTAATTGAAAACGCCTAAAATAAAGTATTAGTTTTATTTTACCTTTTATATGAATGATAATCTGTACATAACTAATTTTTAAAACTTTTCTCAAATAATAAAAACTCCATGCGTCGGGCTGACGTTGGAGTTAAAAATTAAAAAAATTCAGGAAAGTAAAAAGCACTAGTGAAAAAAAGTGACACTTTCCGCACAGTTTGGCTGCTTGGAAAACCGCTCTTTTCGAGGACATGCATTGTAAACTTTTTTTCGCAATACTTTCTGAGGGGCCTGGTACGATAAAAGTAATAGAAAGATTGTAGTGTGCATGCGTGTGAGTACCGTCCTCGTCGTGATCGAAAGGAGTTGATATTTTATCGGACGTATGCCGTATTTTTGAGTTTCCTATTATTATTAGAATGTGATTTAGAAATTATTTTGGGTAAGATCGGGTTTTGAATAGTTGGGTGTTAAGCAGTTGTTGACAAGGTTGAGAAATGGATGGGTGGGTTTAAACAGCTCTGACTAAGGTTAGGATTTGGATGGGTAAGGTTAAGCTGCCGACGGGGAAGTTTAGAAGTGGATGGGTGGGAGGAGATTTATGATTTTAACCGGTTTGTATGTATGTATGTATGACAAATACGGGGCCAAAACCAAAATACAAAATGGCGCCGACGAAAATTTTGCCGCTTTTCGACATGGGTGTCATTTTCATGGTTATTGGGGTCACTTTTATCGATTACGGGGTCAAGACCAAAATACAAGATGGCGCCGACTAAATTTTGACATCTTTTCGTCATCGGTGACATTGTCATGGTTTTTGGGTTCGCTTATATCGAATATGGAGTTAAAACCAAAATACAAGATGGCGCCGACGTAAATTTTGCCTGCTTTTCGACATGGGTGTCATTTTCATGGTTTTTGGGGTCGCTTATATCGAATATGGGATCAAAACCAAAATACAAGATGGCGCAGACTAAAATTTGTCATTTTTCGTCATGGGTGTCATTGTCATAGTTTTTGGGGTCGCATATATCGAATATGGAGTCAAAACCAAAATACAAGATGGCGCCGACGTAAATTTTGCCTGCTTTTCGACATGGGTGTCATTTTCATGGTTTTTGGGTTCACTTATATCGAATATGGAGTCAAAACCAAAATACAAGATGGCGCCGACGTAAATTTTGCTTGCTTTTCGACATGGGTGTCATTTTCATGGTTTTTGGGGTCGCTTATATCGAATATGGGATCAAAACCAAAATACAAGATGGCGCCGGCTAAAATTTGTCATCTTTTCGTCATGGGTGTCATTGTCATAGTTTTTGGGGTCGCTTATATCGAATATGGAGTCAAAACCAAAATACAATATGGCGCCGACTAAAATTTGACATGTTTTCGTCACGGGTGTCATTGTCATGGTTTTTGGGGTCGCTTATATCGAATATGGGGTCAAAACCAAAATATAAGATGGTCCCGACAAAAATTAGACAAATTTTCGTCATGGATGTCATTTTTATGGATTTTGGGGACGCTTATATCGAATACAGGGTCATAACCAAAATACAAGTTGGCGCCGACGAAAATTTGACATCTTTTCGTCATGGGTGTCATTTTCATGGTTTTTGGGTAGTATGTCATGAGCTTGACTTACAAGTTGTAGGTCGTGGGTTCGAGCCCAGGCAGGCGCTTTACTTTGTCTAAATTATTTCTTCACCACTTCTCTCAAAACGGTGAAGGAAAACATCGTGAGGAAACCGGCATCTCCTAGAACCAAATATTCGAAGATATGTGCATCCACCAACCCGCACTGGGCCCTTGTTGTTGGTTACAGCCCATTTCCTCTCACATAGAGGAGGCCTGTGTCTCAGCAGTGGGAACATTAATAGTGACTGATGATGTGATAGTAATATTTAATATATTCCATATAATGAAAAATGTTCAAGTCATTTTTAGGGTTCCGTAGCCAAATGGCAAAAAACGGAACCCTTATAGATTCGTCATGTCTGTCTGTCTGTCCGTCCGTATGTCACAGCCAATTTTTTAAAACTATGCTGTTGAAATTTGGTAAGTAGATGTATTCTGTGAACCGCATTAAGATTTTCACTCTAAAATAGAAAAAAAAACAAGAAATTTTGGGGTCCCCATACTTGAAACCAAAACAATTTTTTTTTTTTTCATCAAACCCATACGTGTGGGGTATCTATGGATAGGTCTTCAAAAATGATATTGAGGTTTCTAATATATTTTTTTTCTGAACTTAATAGTTTGCGCGAGAGACACTTCCAAAGTGGTAAAATGTTGGTACCCCCCCCGTAACTTCTAAAATAAGAGAAAGATAAAAAAAATATATGATGTACATTACCATGTAAACTACCTCCGAAAATTGGTTTGAACGATATCTAGTAAGTAGTTTTTTTTTAATACGTCATAAATCGTAAACCGCAATTTACCAAGTACGGAACCCTTCGTGCGCGAGTCCAACTCGCACATGGCCGGTTTTTAATCCTTGTGACCGGCAATTAATTCGTTTTAGGTATCTACTTATTTCACGTAGCGTTGTTTTTAGGGTTTCGTAGCCAAATAGCAAAATACGAAACCCTTATAGATTCATCATGTCTGTCTGTCTGTCTGTCCGTCCGTATGTCACAGCCACTTTTTTCCGAGACCATAAGAACTATGCTGTTGAAACTTGGTAAGTAGATGTATTCTATGAACCGCAATAAGATTTTTACACAAAAATAGAAAAAAAAACAATAAATTATGGGGGTTCCCATACTTGAAACTGAAACAAATTTTTTTTTAATTTTTTTTTGATATTGAGCTTTCTAATATCATTTTTTTCTAAACGGAATAGTTTGCGCGAGAGACACTTCCAAAGTGGTAAAATGTGTGTCCCCCCCCCTGTAACTTCTAAAATAAGAGAATGATAAAACTAAAAAAAAATATTATGTACATTACCATGTAAACTTCTAACGAAAATTTGTTTGAACGAGGTCTAGTAAGTAGTTTTTTTTAATACGTCATAAATCGTTAACAGCAATTTACCAAGTACGGAACCCTTCGTGCGCGAGTCCGACTCGCACTTGGCCGGTTTTTAAAATACCTACTTACTACAACAAAGTGAAAAATAAAATTCTTTTCGGAAGTCGGTGTCGGTGTTTTTCGTCACAGGAAAGCTATTATTTTTCTCTTTTAAATTTTTGTAGGTACCCCATATTGGGTATACTAAATACATCTGTTTACCCCCTAAAACCGTACAAGCGTGATGATTTATTATGGTATGGTTAAAACAAAACATAAACATACGATCACAGTAATCGCAGGTCGTTTGCTGTTTGTTATTAAAGAGTTCCATTGTCTATCTCCGAAGATCTTTAACAGATCCTAATATATTATACAATAAAACCTTCCCTGAAAATACCACCACATACATTTATCGATGAAAACCCGATAAGTATCGCATAAGTAGTTTGGCCGAATAGATAGAGCATCTCCTTTTTTTGAAGTCGGTTGAAAATAATAACCTACTTTTTACGACGACGGTTTGTAACAGTTATCAAATGCATTTTCAAAGTGCCAACTAACCTTCCTGAATCAACTTAATGAAAACAATAAAATTCAATAATATCAAGGACCAAGATTGTTTCCGTGATGTATAAAATCGAGCGCTCAGTAGTTTCAATGTGTGCGTACGCGTAATGTTGCTGTGTGCGACTAGATACCTAAATTTGAGTTCGTCGAAAATGTAACAGCGTCCTTAACCCTGCGAGTGTCATAGGCTACATTAAAATTGGACAATAGAAAAATGGCGGATTTTGAGTGCCAAATTGTGGGGCCCCAATTTTCTTTTTTCTTCCAAACCCATCGTGTGGGGTATCAAAATAAAGGGTTTTAAGAGGTGATTTCAAAAATATATAACACTTATATGTTTAAATGTATCTAATTCGAAAAAAACTAACTAAAAAGTTATAAATAAAAAAACTTTATTCAAAAATAAAAAAAACCCGACTGCTTCAAAAGTGAACTAAAAAGTCGTAAACAAGGAAAAAATCATGCTGTGCAGGCGGAGGATACATCAGATTTTGGTCAGCCAGCCCGCGAATAGGTATCCTCCGACTGCACAGCATGATTTTTTCCTTGTTTACGACTTTTTAGTTCACTTTTGAAGCAGTCGGGTTTTTTGATTTTTTTCGTTTTGTAGTGTTTTGTTTTTTTTTAGTTTTGCTATAAGCTGCACTGCCTTTGCTTCGCCTGATGGAAAGCAGGATGAGGTCTATGATGGAACGAGCGAGACCAATAGTGTTACCTACCAGCTGAAAATGCCAGTAGGTAGACTCTTACTACCTACGAAGACTAGGTAGGTTTAGGCTCCAGGCAGGAGCAGGATCGTCATAATCCATGCGGGAGCCCCTGGGCACCCAGAGTTTGGGGAGAAGGGCCCCTTGAAATAAAAAGCGGTCTCAGGTAGTAGGGCCCCGTACTCAAGTTATTATTCTTCGTGCTTTCAGCATTATAACATTAGTTTTCCTGTCTGCTTATTTTATTAAATAAAAACCGGCCAAGTGCGAGTTGGACTCGCGCACGAAGGGTTCCGTACCATTATCGTAAAAAACGGCGACAAAATCACGTTTGTTGTATAGGAGCCCCACTGTAATATTTATTTTATTCTGTTTTTAGTATTTGTTGTTATAGCGGCAACAGTAATACATCTTCTGTGAAAATTTCAACTGTCTAGCTATCACGGTTCATGAGAAACAGCCTGGTGACAGACAGACAGACAGACGGACCGCGGAGTCTCAGTAATAGGGTCCCGTTTTTACCCTTTGGGTACGGAACCCTAAAAAAAAACAATTTTGCGCGAGACCTTTAGTAGTCGAAGTAGGTATATTATGTTGTCAAGATAATCCTATCAAAAAAGAAGACTGGTAATAATATAATTATGAAATTCATAGTATACTCACACCTATACTCCATTTGCGATAACATTAGACTTTTAAATTAGCCCATTTTACAGCCCGTTCCACCGATTTTGACTTCTATTGCGTTGGTGATACGACAAATGTTAGATGTAGTAAACAGTTGATTTTGGTAACAGATTTATGCTTTTTATGTCATCCATAAGTTTACGGGATACAACTCAAAATCGGTTAAACGGACTGTAAAAAGATTTGTCTTGTCATGACAATTACAGTTACATTAGATTTGATAGTTGAACATTTCTAATTTTATTTCAAATGGAGTTTAAATTGTATGTAACTAAATTAAATGGACTGCTTTTCACATCCATCGCAGCTTATCATTTTTTTTTTTGTATTTTGATCTTTTTTCACTTAGTTTTATTTTAATCTCATGATATTTGGGGGCCCCCCAATGTTCCGGGGCCCAGGCCACGTGCCTCTTGTGCCCCTATGGTAAATACGGACATACTGGGCAGGAGAATCAATTCGATGAGTAAGAGACCGATTACGAGTACAATTTTATAAGTCATCCTTCCGCAAGATATGACATGTGACGTTACATCGTTAAATAATCCTTATCTTGAATTTAGCTTTATCAGTAGATAAAATTTGGCAATATTAGTCCAATGACTAAATTTTTTCGCAAGAATATTGTAACTGCAGATTGTGATTCGAATTTTTCGAAGTAGGATAAATTATATATTTTATATATAATTAACACTAGTTTTATAAGTATTTGATACTAACAAGAAATGGACTGTAAATCGTCTGAATATTGAAAATAAATATTTTAAATATGGGCAAGTATCTGCCCAGCCTTTCGGGAAGTACAACCCTGATCTTAAGTTACCACAAAAGTCAATAACCTTGATAATACCCTTGTTTTCAATCACTATTTATATATAATGGTTATATCATTATCACTATCATAGAAAACAGTTCGTAAAAATAGTTTCACGCTTATTTGCCAAAAGTAAACGGCATAGCGTAGAACAATAGGGAAATACATTACTTATACTTATAATAATAACTTTTATGTCATAATATTATGCCAAATAAATTTCGGAGTATCAAGATTCTGCCAGATAGAGGGAACCCGAAGTATTCATCTCACGTGGACGTGGGCAGCAGCTAGCTGTGTTCGAAAAGGTACGGTACGGTATCACTCAAAACCATTTCTTATTCCTATTAATTAAGTTATTTTTTTTAATGTTTGTATAACAACTTAGCATAAGTGGTGCTTACCTGTTAAAAATTGTGACACTCGATATTAGTAATAAGTGAATAAATTGTAATATTTACAGTGCAACATAAAAGAGTAGAAGTTAAATATTTGGGAACTAAAAGTTTTCATTTTCTGGCAACATCTAAAATGAGTACTTGAGCTGTCAATTCATCTCGATTGGTTTCGATTTTCGTAAGAATTTTGGTTTTTGTGTGATATTTCTGTGCGTGGATAGAAAAACAGTGGAAAAACATGAATAAGGTAATTCGTGGAGGTGCCCGTGTTATGGTTTACAAAGTTTATATGCGGTGTATAGCCGAATTCCAAGCTGGGAAGCTTCTATCCAACTTAAAAGATGTTTGTCATCGTACAGCATATTTTACTGGTAAGTAACTATTGAAAGTTGCACTAAACGTTAATTACAAACGATTAACACATTCAGGGAACAAAATTTTCGAACCAAATATCATTTTCAATTTATTTGTTTACCATTTTTGAGGTTATGCTAAGGTAAACAAATAGCGTTGTAGTTATAGCGCGACTTAACAACGTTGATGGTAAGGCAACAAAAAATAATGTAGTTTATTGCGGATACGAAATTTTTTTTTTTTACTATAGCATATTTGTTGATACAAGCGACTAGATGGAAAGAAACAATTTTAAAATATATTCACGTTTATTTACCGCAGAACTTCGTTCGTTGGTCTGACAGTGATTCTTTTCTTTACTTGTTTAGGTGTTTCTGTAAGCACAGTGCGCTGAATCGTGCAACACGGCATTGAAAACGTTGGGAAATTCTCAACACCAGCTAAACACAGGAAGGGTCGTCCCCCAAAGGTATTGGACGACTTTATATTGAATGCAATTGATTATTAAAAATACTTATTTTTTGTGAAGTTGTTGTTTTATTACTACTTAATATCAAATATTTAATAAACATACTTATTTAGTTTATTACTATTTTTACTTATTTACTCATAATTTAAACCTAATAAATAAATAAAACTATTCAAGTATCAAGATCAGCTGGGTCGTACTAACTGGGTTGCTATCTGAGCGATTGTGGCGCCCTCATTTATTTTCTACACTTTTATGTCGCACTGTAAGTGTTAACAATTGTTGGTGAGCCTAATAAATAAATAAATAAAAGTAATTCGATTATGAAAATTCGTGTCACTGATAAAAAAACATCGGCCAAGTGCGAGTCGGACTTGGTTCCGTACCATTATCGCAAAAACGGCAAAAAGATCACGTTTGTTGTATGGGAGCCCCACTTAAATATTTATTTTATTCAGTTTTTGGTATTTGTTGTTAGAGCGGCAACAGAAATACATAATCTGTGAAAATTTCAACTGCCTAGCTATCACGGTTCATGAGATACAGCCTGGTGACAGACAGACAGACAGACCGCGGAGTCAAAGATGGGGGGTGGGGTGGCAAAATTTCCGGGGGTCAAAAACCCACGCTACGCCACTGTTCTGCGGCATAAGCTATAGGAGCGTGGAGGCACGACAAAAATACCTTGTTGGTTAACAAATAGGCTTGCTAGGAACTGTTTAACTCTATAAAAACCAGTTTTATTTAGGGAAAACCTGATTTAATAAATATTTAATAACCACGTTTTCGTTTTTACAGGACCGGTACCACTTGGCACCGCTTGGAGGAGGCTGATGATGATAAATTGGCATTTTAAAACACAGTCGTCAAGTGATTAGATGTTGGGAAAATTTAAATAAAACACATTTTAATTTTATTGTTTTTATTCATTTTCTTTAGTTTACACTTAATTGTCGAGTTGAACATTCATTTTTTCGAGCACAAAAATACAACTAAATTTTTTCGCAATAAAAGGGTATCTACTCGTTTAATAAATAAAAATACAGGAATCAATTTCAGTTTTACTCCAACAAGACGCGCTTGGGTTATCTTTACTCCAAGTTAGTGGCTAACCCGGGCCGATTATGTGTGTCATATCTTAATCTAACCTCGTGTTAGCAACTAACTCGTGAGTTAAGATTTTGGCGCCCAACTGGGCCTTAAGAAACAAAATGTAGAAGACTATAAAATACACATTTCATGTACGACGTATGTATTAGAACAACCTCTACAAGTCAATACATAAAGGTACGACCGTGTTGTCTCTTATGGCCTTAGTAATAAGGTTTAAAAGAGGTTGACCAGCGTACCCTGGGCAATTAGTCACACTTAATTTAAATGGCAGTTGTTAGATGGTTGAACAAATACCCTCTTTTAAACCTTTGTTAAACCAGCCGTCAGGCCGCGTGGGCCTATTTTTGCGGTCCGTCGAGCTAATACAAGATAAATAACGCCAAAGCTATGCATTGCGCAAAATTATCCCAAGCGTGGTTATCGTGAGTGCCTTTCTTTGTAAATATAGCTATAATATATAGACTATGTAAAATAGTTCATTCGTGAGTTTTGCCGAGCTAACATTGCAGCCCAAAAATACGTTGCGATTTGTGATGGAGGCTAAAACTACCGTCATATTAGCAAAATACAAAAGTTACTTAAACATAACATTTTATGTTTTACCCTCCATTTTTGTAAATATTACTCAAAACTTTGACCCTTAAAAATTGCACTTTAATTTTTTTTCGACATTGCAGTCTATTTTTACTTTTCACAGACTTAACAGAACGCACTTATTTACATAAAGTCTCTAATAAATCTATACAAATCAACTAAACACTAGTTTTTAAATATAAATCTACAGCAAAAATTTTGGAAAGTCATAATTTAGTTAGCTACCTGACTTAAAAAATGGAGTTGGCAACTTCAAAAATACCCTATTTTCTTAATCATTAAGTACCCCACTTTAAAAAAGGTTATACCCGTATTTTAATAGCTTTTAAGTACAGAACGCAGCCTTTAATAAGTCCCCTACGAGTTATAAAAACTATTCGACTGGGATCGGCTTCCAGTATTCATCTGAATACCAGCGAACTGGTCAACACGTTACCCCTTAGAAAAACTGGTCTCAGATTTGTCAAACAGGTATGAATGACTGACGAGGAGAAGCTCCAAAAAGTCAAAGTTACTCTAACGCTCGTAGGTAACTATGTACAACCGCGTAAGGTACCTTGTACGAGATCCCATAGCTTAAATCTCCATTCATAAAACTCCATTTTCATGAATGATATTTGATACTACATAGAATAGACTTACTGGAGGGTACTTACCTGCAAATTTAAGCGGTGGGATCTTATACTGTGTTTATACATTGAAATATTGAATACTGAGCTTCTAATAGTGTGGGGTACCCAATTACAAAATAGTGAAGTACCGTCAAGTGGAAAAGTATATGTACCCTCCTTCAAAAACAGTGGTGTACCCAAAAGTTTGTCAGATAGTTAACCTAATTTGCCTGTCGATAAAATATCTAAGATCTCGAGATCGATAAAGGACATCTCTATTTGCAATATTCATTTTGCAAGTCGATTAAATTATAATATAATACAATAGCTTTTTAAATATACATATATAATAACAGCGATACAAGGTCCTTAGTTTTCAAATAAACTTACAAAACAATAATTGCTACATTTTCCAATCAATGAAAAACATTTAGAGAATGTTTTTTTAAACTTTTAACCACCATATTTTGACATGATTCGAGATTTGAAAGATTAGGACAAATGACTGGAATCGAATGCAGTTAGCAATTTCGTCGCTTCGGGCATGGACAATCTTTGCCACCCCTGGCACCCTTTAAAATGATGCCTTATAAGGAGGTAAATATTTCAGGATACCGTCTATTGAGAAAAAATGCGGTTTTTGACAGTCTGATCGGATAAAGCCGCTTTTTAGACAGTTACAAGCGAAGTGAAAACGAAGTGAGCTCGAAAATTTCACCCAAGATTTTTAACAAGAACCAATAACATTCGATAACGAAGCGAGCTTGAAAATTTTAGCACCACACCACGAATAAGTTAGGTTTTCCGATGAAATGAAAAGGGTTGTTAGAGCAGTTTAGCCACCCCTCATTTATGCCTCTTTGGGCGTTAGCCAGGCTCGCACCCCCCCGCCCCCCTCTAGATACGGCCCTGCAGCTGATTACCAGAACTTTACATGAAGCGACTGCCTAACTTGCCCACTTGTTGGCGCTTACTCCTCATTTTTACCCCAATAGGATTTAGATATCAAAGCAATTAAGGAAAGGTAAAACTATGTGGAAGGCCCAAAAGCATAATGGCAAGATGAACCAGATTGTTTCATGAAAGATTAGATCACATCAACGAACCTTAGAAATGGAGACAGGGGTCGTACTACGCTTCAACGCCATGATCATTCCACTGAAAGGACCGTGCTATTCATCCTTTGTAGCTCTGGCTCTCTCTCGCAGTGGAACCATGACAGTATCCACACATCAGATTAATACCCCTATTATTTTTTTCAGTAACTCAATGCATGACAGTCATATTTAAAAATCGAATAAACCGCCGCAAAATATGGCTCACACCCCAGCAAAATAGGTAAAATGAAAGAGGAAATGGTTCAAATACCTCTCTTGGCAACAGTTTCCTAAATATTTATGTTTGCCTAAACCAAATATTTGAAATATTATTGTCATTTGGACTAAAATAGATTGCAACGATTGATGACACATTATCCAACTTCCTTATTATTATAAATGGAAAAGTCTGTGTGTATGTTTGTAGGGGATAATCTCTGGATCTACTGATCCGATTTCGTTTTTTTTTTCACAGATAGCACTAGGTGGACCAATGACCTGGTTAAGGATTTCGCTGGATGCGAGACGCACAGGAGGGATCGATGTGGTGTCACTTGGGGGAGAATCATGTCCAACAGTGGACATCTTTCGGCTGAAATGATGATGATAGCATCCTGTCGCTGAATTTTCAAGCGCGAAACAACAGACGAAAACTGTGTGATTTATTACCCACAACGGATCTTTGTGTCTCTAAATTGGCTGCAAGACCCTGCGCGGTAACTATTTTTTTGTCAATGTTCAAAGCGAAGATAGCATCGTGTAACTGTCTCTTTCACTCGCTTACGTTTGTCGCATCGTCCTATCTCGCTTACTCTATGCAGTATACTCGATGACAAACTTTTTCTTGCGCAATGGTTGACAGAACCAACTTCAGAGGCACAAAGATCCGCTGTGACTATTAAACAATGTTCGCCCGATGCGACGTACTCTGGCCTGTCCACTCCACTACATCTTTATAGACTGGATAATATTTTTACCATCGAAAGACTTATAACTGGCAATCAGCAAGCAGTCACCGTGGGTGGGACACGTTCTAGCTAGCTACAGGAACCTTAAAAAGACGGCTGAAAATGTATCTTACAGATAGTGAGCCGAAGAGCCAGATGTAACGGCGCAATTTAGAAGTCGCCCATGTCTAGACGGATAGCGTAAGAACTGAGTTGATAAGTTCCTGATAGCTACAACCTGGAAGCCTTTAAGTCAAGAGTGAATTGATTACTTCTAGGCAAGCGTGCTTCACCATCGACCACATCATCGCTTACCATCAGGTGAGATAGTAGTCAAACGAGAGTCCATTAATAAAAAAAAAAGCTATTTCCTATAGTTCTTTCATTACTAACGAAACGTACTCGTCTTCTTGTCTATGCAAATAAATAAACTTGAATTGAATTGATTAAATTTCTATCTTTTATACAAGGCCCGATATATGATTTTGCAACCAAAACAAAGCGGATAGGTCAACGCTATTGACCTTACAATCTTGGCCCATTTCTTGAACTGAGGTCAAGATTCGCGCATATTGACTATTTTATTAGATACATTATTTTTTAGCTCTTTTCCCAAATATATTTGGGTCAGTCGCTGACGTACACCAGTTCGATATGGAACGACCGCCTACCTAACCTCGAAAACCCAGTACCTCTAAAAACACTACAACCCTTGGTAAAGACTTGTCACATCAGTATATTAGTCACAGCGGATCTTTGTGTCTCTGAAGTTGGCTCTGCGAACCACTGCGCAAGGAGCAGTTTAGTATACTGCATAGAGTAAGCGAGATAGGACGATGCGACAAACGTAAGCGAGTGAAAGAGGCAGTTATACAATGCTATCTTCACCTTCAACATTGACAAATAAACACATTACCCTCCTTCGGCAGTCGGGTAAAAAAACACACACACTCAGCCACAGACATAAATCTAACCTGATAACGCAAGTCCCTCCATCTGTATGAAAACCAAGCGTGCCACTTTTTCACACACAATTTAAAAACAAATTTACTTACCAATGAAAGAAAAGATTTCCAATGTCTCGGCCAACTTTTTATATACATTTTTTACAGCTCAATATGGCATAAAAAATCATTTTTCTAGATTTCGTTTGATTTCCGGTGCCGATAATGCAAATTAAAAGCTCAGTTTACGGTCTTGATCGTAACTTTGCTCCGTTTTTTGGCACGCAAAGAACATACAATCGCGTCATCTAGTTAGATTTATGTCTGTGGACTCAGCCGACATACTTCTGTTTTCATTGGTCTCAAACCGAGATAATAAATACTTGTTATTATATTCTTGTTTAGTAATGATTGCCTATTCAATCTTCACCTTTTCTATAAAGTATACTAGCATCTGCCTGTGGCTTCGCCCGTAAATTGTGTTATCATCCCAAGGGCACAAATAAAACATGAAAACTATCCTATGCCCTTCCCAGGGTCTCAAACTATCACCATACCACCATTTTCATCTAAATCGGTTCAACCGTTTAGTCATGAAAATGTTACAAACAAAGTATTATGGAATAGCGGACGCCTCGTGGTTTCATATGCGTAGTTCCCGTTCCCGTGGGAATACAGGGATAAAAAGTAGCCTATGTCACCCGGGCATAGTGTAGCTTCCCAAACGGTGAAAGAATTTTTCAAATCGGTCCCGTAGTTTTAAGTTTATACGTTACATAAAAATACTAATATAGTATAGATAAAGGATCTCTCTAAACTTCATTTTTAAAAGGCCTCACAAAAATTTCTAAGACATGGCAAATAAAATCATGAGAAGGTATTATCCAAACTATGAGTTGACCATGAACATTAAGACAAGCGTGTGGAATGCGACATGCGACTCGCATGCGTCATGGTTTGTCGTTTAATTCTATGTTCGTTTTATTATTTTTTCTAAATAGGATAAATGGCGTCAGTCAATGTGCCTAGCATTTTCTCAACAATATTTAAGTAGGCTGCCAGTTTAACCGGATTCAACAGGATATCAGTATTTTTAACCCACGACGGAACAAGTAAAATTTCAAAATTTAAAAACCCCCGACACATTTATCTTGCGAAAACACCCCGATTCAAACAGTAAAACGCCCATAACTTTTGAACGGCTGAACCGATTTTATTCAAACATAGCTAAGAACACTCTCGACAAAATCACCTTTCAAACAAAAATAAATAAATTAAAATCGGCTCATCCGTTTAGGCGCTATGATGCCACAGACAGACACACAGATTCTCCGATACACAGCAACACACGTGAAACTTATAACACCCCTCTTTTTCCGGCGGGGGTTAAAAAGAGGGCTGTTGTGTGTATCTGTGTGTCTGTCTATGGCGTCATAGCTCCTAAACGGATGAACCGATTTTGATATAGTTTTTTTTTATTTGAAAGAGATTTGTAGAGATTGTTCTTAGTTATGTCTGAATAAAAACGGTTCAGCCGTTCAAAAGTTATCCGCATTTTACTCTTTGTATTTATCTTTCTATTTCGTGTCTACTACTTGGTATATTATATGTAGTTTAAAAAGCTTGAAATAACAAATTAAAAAAATCCCGGACACAAAAACCTCTAAAAAGCTAAAAATAGCAGTTCCCCGACGCGAGTACGAGGTTTTATTTTTCTCTAGAGGTTTTTTACATGAAGCTACTGTCCATCTGATCTCCAAAACACAGTAGTTGGCTACAATGCCTGCGCAGTAGTAAATCTCTTGGTCCTACTAATCTAAGTGAATGCCCGTAGCGGGTACTCAGTCGCACACGGCACATGGTTGATCACACAGCTCATTAATTTCAGTGTTTTTATGTTTTTTTGCAATAAATACGCATCAAAATGACTTCTTGTGTAGCTAAACAGTGTTTAAATAATACCAGGAAGAAAAATATGTCACACGGGATCACTTACCAATCGTAAGTACAGTTAAAAAGGTTAATTTGTTGAAAATTACAATAATATTTAATGTTTGCTTCGCCATATTTGTGAGAGCGAGATAGATATTACAAAAATGCGTGAGAGACACGATACGCACATATTATTGCAATTTCATTTCATTCATAATAGTAAACATTTGGCCAACATTCGGCGGCTAGCGCGATTTCGCTTGCACTACAGCGCCGTCTCCTATCTCTGTCCTTGTCTATCGGTAACTGTAGGTTTGGGACTAGTGATGACACTGAACACAGATGTGTGAGTTTCGGTGCATGTAGTCGTGCACCGAGCCCAGGTTTTCTGATCGCAATGTTAGCGCGTAACGTATCTTCCTCTTTTTAATACATCAATGATTTAAGTTACGTAATTTTTTTTGGAACAAATCGGATCAATGTCTTTTAATTTTTTTTGTTATCTGTCGGAGACTGAAGTGTCAGATTTCAGTATTCTGATCTTCCGTTTTTTTTTTTCGTCTCTGAATTTGTCTCTGCCAACCATTGCGCATGAAATAGCTTGTCATCGAGTATACTGCATAAAGTAAGCGAGATAGGACGATGCGACAAACGCTAGCGAGTGAAAGAGGCAGTTATACAATGCTATCTTCACCTTCAACATTGACACAAAAATAGCTACTGCGCAGGGTTTTGCAGCCAATTCAGAGACACAAAGATCCGTTGTGAGCATTTATAAAGTGCTTTCCGATGCACGGAGGCGTCTCGGTACCTATGTTAACGATGGTCACCCATCCACGGAACGACCTCGGCAAGAATTGATTAATTGATTTATTATTATTAACTTCGGGGATCGACCAGTGTGGCTGTTATTCAATTAATTTTTTTATAGCTCCATCGGTAAACATTCGATGATTTTTCCAATTTGAAGGTAGTTGGTGATATAAGTCGGTTTACAATTATGAATACTGTCATATAACTACTGATCAGTGTTTGTAATTATTTAGCGACGAATTACAATAAATGAAGTCAACGTTACTTAATAAACCTGGTCAGCTACCACCAAAAAGTTGTGATGAAAAAGTCTTCTAGCAGCAGATGCATTTAGAATCCTCTAAACCATCTTCCTTGACAAAGAGAATTACGAAAATGTAGAAGCTGGTACCTAAATGGTGTATAATCTAGAAAAATAATCTATCAACAGTCTGTATGGAGTGACTGCCTATCTTAGGCGCTTTGCAGATAGAGCAACTTTAGTTGAAGCAACTGTCAACTTTTTTAAAGTTTCCTTTAAAAGTTGCGAGTTGCTACAACCAAATAGCCCAGTTAAGGTTGCCGGAATTTTATGTCAACCTGTGGTCAACTTTGATAGATGTGTTTGTGTAGCGGCACCAAAGCCGCCACCTACGAACTAATGACATGACGTCACACAAATCCTGCATCGCGCAAGCAGTTTTCGGCGCGATTTGAACACATACAACAGTCCGACACCAACCGTTGGGCAGTTTACCGGAGCAGACACAACACCCGTCTGGTAGGAGGATCCTCCCTTTTTGTATGGAGGTTTGTGGGACTTTACACCCTATTACAGCTACCCCCAAACTGATGACCCCGACGTGAAGATGAGTTGCTCAATCTACGCTACGTACAGTGCGATGATGGATATCGAAGAAGCAGCACTTGTACTCATTTTATTTTAACTATCCTCAACCTATACAAATTCTAAACATAATCATCGATTGCAGCAACTGAAAACTATTGTCGATCACCTGAACTCGCGTTGCTACGTGTGCGCAGTTCAATTGACATATATGTTAACAGCTAGTTGCCAGTTGCTGCAATAGTTGCTCCATCTGCAAAGCGCCTTACCTACACAACTTAGTAACTGGGTAACTTCACTGATGTCAGTTTTTCAGGTTTGTAACTACCGTAACAACTGTCAAAGATCTTTCGAGGTTCAAATTTCAATGCATGAATGTCTTAGTTTTCAACTTCAATAATTTTTCTCTCGGTGAGAGGAAATATGCCATAATCTACCACGTGGGCATAATGCGATTGGTGAATGTCAATGTCTTAGAATTTTTGGTTCTAGGACATGTCTCCTCACGATGTTTTCCTTAACCGTTTTGAGAGCAGTGGTAAAGAACAAAGTAAAGTGCCTGCTTGGATTCGAACCCACGACGTACAACTTGTTAGTTGTGTCCGTTACCACTGGGCCACCACTGCTCTCTAATTGGAACGCAGGAATTCACCAATGAAAGTGTAAAGATTTTTGCTTTTTTGCCCGCTAGTGATACCCACAGTCATTCTCTTATCAATCCTTTGTCATATGGAGTTATTCATAAGCCTGCCTAAGCTTAATACAAAAACAAATATGAATCTCGTCAAAACAGTAAAATATCATAACACTGGAATACTAAAGGTGGTTAAAAGTTTAAAAATCCTAACGAATTCACAGCAATATGTACATCATGTAGAAAAACATGGCCATTTGGGCTATTTCAACTAAGTCCTTAAAAACTGGTCACCTGGCATGTTCCTTAGCTGCAGCGCACAGCGCCTGGCCAACGAGGACCTTGTCCCCAGAAGCCATGTCGAATTTGAAGTCTTTCGGAGCCTCAAATAACAAGATTATCGTGCTCCCCATATTGAACTGGCCGAATAACTCTCCTTTCTTCAACTCAACATGTCCTAAGTCAGCTTCGTTGATACGGTTTCGTCTCCCTTTCGTATTAGTTCGTAATTCAGGATCGTTATAGATTTCTATAGAGCCAACGTTGGTTGCCCCTACTGCGGTCATGCTAAAGAAACCATGTTTCCACTCACCAACGTACACGGCTCGTTCGTTTATTGTGAACAAACCAGGTATTAGTCTCGCCAACCATGGATTCACTGAGAGCAGCTTCCCAGAGAAATGTCTTCGAAAATTCGCAGTCCAGTCACACGGAGAATGGAAGCGGTGATAATCGCCAGGAGCCAAATAAATTATACATTGATGCAGAATATTGTCTTTGTTCGTCAGCAAAGAGTCATAATAATTATCATCTCTCTTTTTCGCCCATGTGTTTTGTCCAAGGAACTCCTCAAGGCTGTAAGTAACTCCTTTGACTTGCTCTATCTTGTCTGTGTCCGCTGGCCCACAATTTAGGACTACGCCATCGCAAGGAGAGACGCACGACGAAGGCGCTATGAATCTCGCCCCATCTCTTAACGGCCTTGCAAAAAATGCTGACAAACTTTTGTAATACTTGAGGTCGGTAAACTCAGCTTCATTTAAATTCACATTAAACATTTTAATGTACGTACCGTAGACGAAGCTCCGGAGAGACGTTGGTAATTCAGCAGCAGCTATCTTCCCCCAAATCCGACTGGTTACTCGGAAAGGGAACATTTCGTAGAACAGAATTTCCACTTTGGACACTTCATAGTTAATTGATGCACGAATATAACACCAGCCTACGTAAATAGCACTGCCTAACGGCACCCATCTAGTAATAATAGACCGAAAACTCATCCATTTATTTCTCTGTAGCGTCTTTGTTTGGTTGGTTTGATTGTGAAGCGTAGATGTTTGGCGAAAAGGTCTGTGAGGACGCAACTTTTGTCTAAACATAGGATTTATAACTGGAAGACAGCTCCTTATTCGAGTCGGCGGGAACATTTCGACTGGCGAACGGCGAACGCACACGGCGGCGGCTTAAAAATAAATTGTTTACGTAAAAAATCACGCGAATTGATTATTCTGCGTGCTGAATGAAGTACTGTCAGTAGATACTATAATATATATATATACCTATTAAAAGCTACAACGGATAAGAAAAATCAAATTAGACAAACAGTGATGCGAAAATTATGTAATATTCGCATAATCTTTGATGGGAATATAGTCCCTAAATGGAGCTAACAAACGCTTATTTTACTCTAAGATTAATTTGATAACACATACTACTAAGTAGCGCTATTGTACGGATGCGTTCAATAGTACAAATTCATGAATACTTATTATTGAAAATAATCAAAAACTATTGAATCTTACAATTCTTTTGTACTGGATTATCATAAAAAATATTATACGTAAAAACGAATTAAATATATTTATATATTAACCACAAAAAAATATTTCGCAGTTATTTGCAAGTTTGTCAAAGAGGGAAAATTGAATTTTTGAGCGCACCTTCCACAGATATTTAAACTTAAATAACAGAAGATCCGGTCTTTTATCATTCGTTAAAATTGTTGATTTGTGATTGCGTATTATTTTAAAATCAATATACCTACGTCATTAGCACATAATAATCAGTGGTTATTTCAAAACACCTTTAAATTGATTACTTCTCTTGTCAATGATTAATAAAGAAAAAAACATTGGTACTTACCGGTTTTATTTCCGATCACGACTTTGAAGAATGATGGCGATTGGCGGCCAACTCTGCAATCCATCCCGTAGCATGACATATAGCGTTGTTGACGTTTTTAGCGATAACTTGAGTTTTTTCTTTTTATTATTTTATTTTCCCACGTCTATAGTATCTTCTGATGTCCACAAGAAATGGAGTTAAGAAAGAAACCAATACAAATAACAGAAGTGTTGATAAAGTGGTTGAGCGACATATATCTTCTGACGGATACAAAAAAATCCCGCCTGAAAGCGGCTTTCGAGGGTTCCAGAAGGTGCCACAGGTTCTTGTAACCCGTTATGACATAACTCCTTATTTATGCCAGTTGAAAACTCCTAATACTGGTAGGAAACGTCGAATGAAACCGACGGGTCCGAAAGTAGGAGCGAAAAACCGGTTTTCCCAAAAATGCACCATCAATCTGGTGAGAGAGGACTTAGTTAAACTGAAGCGGGATTTTCTGAGGACGCAGCAGCTTCAAAGGTGGCAGGTGCCTGTCAGTCCCCCTGACTCATCAGATACTGAAAAAGATCCAACAATGGCTACCATGAAATGTAAAATATGTGAAAAAGGATATTCAAGTGAGAAGAAGCTACTAAAACATCAGGAAAACAAACATATGATTGTATGCAAGCCACAGAAACGTGTCTCATTCTCTGACCATGTTACCATCCACGTATTAAAAGAATACCACAAATGTAGAAAATGCCCGAAAATCTTTGAAGCATACCAGCTTTTAAGATCTCACATGAAGTTACATCATAAGAAACGTAAGTGCTATATTTGCAATTATTGTAACAAGAACTTTGTTGACCGAACCTTTTTCAAAGTTCATATCAAGCTGCATTGTGATGTATGCGGACTATTTTTACCGAATAAAGTCAAATTTAGTGACCACAGACGCAATGTATGTCGAGTGCTAAAACTGCATGCTTGCAAGAATTGCGACGATGTATATTTCAAATTCATGGACTTAAAAGACCACAGTTACGAGCACGCTGCTGCATTCTTTGTCTGTGACATCTGCAAAGATCAGTTGACCAGTAAATGTGCGATTGCTCATCATATTGCGTTCCTACATTCAAATGATCGGCCAATATGCTTATATGCCATGCGTAACTTAGGTAACGAGAGACTTTACCTTTGTAACTTTTGCGAGAAAAGCTCAGTAGAACGTGATGCATTGGAACAACATGTGCAATTACTCCCGGACTTAACAAATAAAGCCATGACAGGTTACAAAGATTATTATTTCTGTGACCAATGCTTTAAGAAGTTTGACACAGAAACTAATATGCTTCAACATAAATGGACCCATTTTCTGATTGCAACTGACAATTCACAAGAACGGGAAAAAGTGGAGAAGGAAAAGGAAGGAAGTGGAAAAGAGATGAAAATGTCATATAAATTTGATGAACCAATACCTGAGTATATGCAACCGCAACTGGTTTTGGAAAAGATTAAAGTTGGTGGGAAAATAGTAACGGGTGATGTTGAATATATTGATGTAAAGAGTTTTGATATAAATAATGGAGAGATAAAAAAGCCTGTGGTTGATCCAAAGAGTAAAAAGACTATTATTTCCAAGCATCAATGCCAGGTTGGTATTTTACTAAGGTGCAATTTTACTATTTATTTTCATCACATCCACAGCTCGATTTTACCCACTTCATAATGATCATAGCCCTCTCTTTTCTTGTGTCACTCCCCACATTTCTGTTTAACAGGTTATCTGCCGCTTCGGTCACTGGTGCCTGTCAAACAATTCATTTTCTATTATGTCTACCAGAGAGTGGCAATGAAAGACAAGATAAAAATTATTTTATTTTTTTGTGTGTTTTATAATCTCTTCTCTCTCTTTGTACATAACACAGGCGACCTTTACCCACAATTTGATTTTCTATCAGCAAATCTTAATGCTGATACACAGACATGGAATGTTAATTCTCCTAACATAGTCTTTTATTAATATTTTCTCGTTAGTTTCGAAAAAGTTTTGCGTGCATGCAGAGTTTACTTGTAAGTGATTGTTACACTTTATTCTGATTTTTTGCTTCTGTTTAATTTGCTTATACCAGTGTATATAATTTTTGGTTAACCAAATAAATAAATTACTTAATCATACGTTAAGAGAATTAATGTGCCACAAACAAGACTCCTCAAACAGCATTTTGTCTATTATATTATCACCATTAATAACCGTTACCAATCTCTTCCAGACATGCGAAAAGTACTATTCCTCAAACTTCACTCTAAATCGGCACATAGAGACCCAGCACTCAGACTTTAACGGTCTGCAATGCAAAGTTTGTGAAGAAACCTTTGTCTGGCCATCACTTCTTCGTTCCCATAAGTGCATACGTCTCAAAATCCCTGAAATGCCATTTGAGGATGCCCGGCCAGAGATACACTTTGACAATCTAAATGATATAAGCCAGAATGGATTTGATGATCTAAACATAGCAGAAAATGAAGATTATTTGAATACAATAGACTTTGAGATACCAGCTCCTATTGTGCAGCTGACGGAGTACGGTGGATTTAATCAGCCTCAGGACAAATTTGCCCCTTTACAGAATTTAGGATATAAATTAGTGATGCAGGAGGTACCGATTGAGTTCTGATGTGAAAAATTGTGGACTTGAAATATAAACTCTTGTCGAAGTAAGTCTTTTCAACCATCGTTTCATAGCGTACCAATGATTCTTTTTATGAGACAGCAAGAGAGAATGTAAAAAGTCAAACTACCTACCTATTATTCAAAATATCTATGTTGATGATGATGATGCTGATGATAAATGATAAAACATCTTAAGTTTTGTGTATGTTGTCAAATGTGGGTAGTTGTATTTTTTTATATTTCTCTTGCCTGAACATAAAATGAGAGACATCTATTTTGTAAATGCTGGATCATTTATATGTTTTATCCATTTTCTGAGCAACAGAAATAATTGTTGTGTTTAAAAATAAGTGAAATAGTTTACTTGAAGCATTATTTTCCCGGTAGTGCTAGTATAACAGCTGGATAATCTTGTAACACTTGCAATCCGAAGCCCAACAAGTGAGATTTGTATAAACGCCTAAATGGGGTCTTACATAACCTTATCTGTGTAACGGACATTACTTCAACCAACATGAACAGCTCACTTTGTGTACGTTTACACTGAGGTGTGAACTATGGTATGCTTCCTGGGTAGAAAAATGACAATTCAATTTAATCCGTCAGTGAGATTATAAAATAATATTGGACCCGTATTTTCAACTTTATCAAATAAATAAAACTTGCCAAAGATAAAGCGCATCAAAGTTCAGGAGTGGGGGCTTGTGTCGTCACTTTGTCAGTATAAAGTGTAACACATTGTGACGTCACATGATATGTCAACGCACTGTATCGTCGTAACTTTTTATTTACGTGGCAAATAAAAAAAAAAGTGTCCATTGATGTATTAATAGGAGGTAGATACGGGACTGGTCACAGCGCTTGGTCCTACTAAACTAAGTGATTGCACGTAGTTGGCACTCAGTCGCGCACGGCACATCGTTGATCGTGTGAACTCAATAATTTCAGTGTTTTTGTTTTTTTTTTGCAATAAATACACATCAAAATGACTTCTTGGGTAGCTAAACAGTGTTTAAATAATATCAGAAGGAAAAATAAGACACACGGGATCACTTACCAGTCAAAAATGTCAATTTGTTGAAAATTACAATTTGCCATATTTGTGAGAGCGAGATAGATATAACAAACGTGTGAGAGACACGATACGCACATAATGCGCGAGTTACGCGACGAGTACAGGTGTACTAGACCGAGGTTGCATGTAGTCGTGCGCCGTGCCCGGGTTGACTGATTGCGATGTTAGCGCGTAACATATCTTCCTCCTTTTAATACATCAATGTACGTGTCCAATATTTTACGAACTAAATAGATTTTTTTAGTTTTTTACCCCCATTGACCAATCACAGAAATGAGGAAAAAATTAAAAAATCTTTTTTGCAAAAAAATACAACTGACTTCCAAATGAAAAAATACAAAGTGAAAAATAACTTTTTTCACTTTGTAAAAATAAATAATTTTTTTGAAGTCGGTGTCTTTCGTAGGTACCATTTTTTTGCGATATGGACACCGACTTCCAAAAGTTATAGTATAGTATATAGTATTTTTCACTTTGTAGTTTTTCATTTGGAAGTCGGTGGTATTTTTTTGCAAAAAAGATTTTTAATTTTTCCCTTTTTAATTTTACCTACATAGTAGGCAAGTTGTTTAGTAAGGTCCCTATAACACCAACATAGATTACCCGAATAACATGAAACTTGAACATAACCGGTGAAATGAAAGATCTGCGCACCCCTTTAGAGCGTACTGGCGTGATGTTATATGATGACATGGTATAAACAATAAACAGACATGTGATTGCAGCAATCCCGAGAGTTTTGCCGTTATTTATTGAAGAGTTCTGTTGTATATCTCCGAAGTTCTTAATCAGACCTTCACCAAATTAAAATGGAACCAATTTCGAAACATACTCTTTCAAACAAAAAACAATTCCACAATTGACGGAGATATCCGTGAACATACAAAAACAAAAACATACATAAAGTCGAACATAGAACCTCCTCCTTTTTGGTAAGTCGGTTAATAAAAGACGCGATGTGGATTTCTTTTCTCCATGCAAGTGTAACGCCGCGTTTCTATCTGCAAGCAACTCTTATCAAGTTAAATTACCTCGCAGGGCACGTTGGAGGCATTGATCTATACCTCGGTAGCCTGCAATGAAAAGCAACTTGTATGCAAGCTGTTAGCGGGTGGGAATTTTACCTTATCCTGCATCTCCTATTTTGGTAACTTTGGAAGTACTGTACTTGCCAATCTTCTTGGCTGCTCTGAAGTTGGCTATCCTATGCGCATGGCATGGAACCCTTTTTTAGTTTGAGATTTACTACTGCCACAGATAATACTAGCATACAGATGCCGTGCCGACGTAACTAACTTTTTTTCGTCCGATTAAACTGATTATTTTTCTAAGAACATCGATCGCGTTCGGTTCTGTACCACGGATAGATGGCGTTAGCAGCGACTTGCATGTTACTCGGTTCGTGAATACTTTTTTTTAAATACGGCGGTGATTTGTTTTAAAGTATTTTTTTGCATGTTTTTACAGTTTCATTGTACCAAAATGTGTTACAAAACAAATTTAGTGGATCCCTCAGAAATTTAAAACCGCGCCATCTATAGACATCAATTTTAAATGATGCATTCAAATAATCTTTGAAATGTGAATTAAGAGCCTAATATTCCTTAATTTTGTGCTCAAGAGAGTTAATTAAGTCAAGAACATACATTTTCTAGGATCGTCTCTAGAAAATCTTAATATATCACAAAACTCAATAACAAATCAAAGCTTATCACGCCATCTAGTGCAATTTATTTGAACTAAATTTTATTTCTTCGCTTTGGGTGCCCGTGCTACTGCGCAGCCTTTGTAGTCAACTTTAGGGCGGCCAAGAAGATTGTCGAGTACTGTATGTTGGTAACTCTGGATCATTTCATTCTATACTAATATTAAACAGCAGAAGAGTTTGTTTGTTTGAACGCGCTAATCTCAGGAACTACTGATTGGAATTGCAAAATTATTTTTGTTTTGGATAGTCCATTTATCGAGGAAGGTTATATGCTATATAACATCACGCTGCGACCAATAGGAACGGAGCATTAATGAAAAATGTTGCAAAAACGGGCAAAGATATTCATTTTTGACAGCTTCCTTTGCGTGTGCTGCGTAAACGATTTAAGTTACACAACAATCATATATGTAGCTACCCTACATACATGATTGTAGCGAAAAGTAGGATAGATGGGTAGGTAGCCACTCGACGGAAGCGAAGCCACGTGGGACAGCTAGTTATAGATATATTTCATCTAATAGACTCGTATTCCCATAGCAGTCTGAGTGAGTTAGTTACAGAATTATCTTGCTGCTTGCCCAAATAACAAGTAATTTATCTCAGTTTTTTTACTACTTTTGTAGCACATGTAGTTGTATAGTAGACTTTGCAAGTGAATGTATGTATACTCGTAATTATAGATAACTGTAATATATCATTGTACATCTTCTAGCCCTTAAATTAAAGGCTAATATAAATAATATTTACTAGGTTAGTAGGTTCTTTAAGAGTCATACATTTAAAGGTTAACAACTATAATGATAAGTTTTATGGTTAAACATTCAAGTGTATACTTTGTTTTATGGTCTTTTGCTCTTTAAATAAAAAATTTGATGTCATTATTCATAGAGCAAAATTTTCATTATTCTCACAATTTTCTAAGAGACATACATTTAAAGGTTAATAACTATGATGATAAGTATTATAGTTAAACATTCAAGTGTATACTTTGTTTTATGATCTTTTGCTCTTTAAATAAAAAAAATTACGTCATTATTCATAGATAAAAATTTTCATTATTGTCACTATTTTCTAAGAGTCAGTCATTTAAAAGTTAACAACTATGATGATAAGTTTTATAGTTAAACATTGAAGTGTATATCTTTTTTGACATTTATTGCACTTTAAATAAAAAAAATGACGTCATTATTCTCAGAGCAAAATTATCATTATTGTTACAATTTTTTAAGAGTCAAACATTTAAAGGTAAACACTATGATGATAAGTATTATAGTTAAACATTTATGTGTATACTTTGTTTTAAGTTTTTGCTCTTTGAATAAAAAAGTTACGTCATTATTCTCAGAGCAAAATTTTCATTATTGTCACAATTTTCCATGCAAATTGTGTCAGTCAGCCATATCTCAAATAAATTGACGGTATCTAACAATACTGTATCAACCCTTTACCATTCAATCCAAAAAAAAACAATTTACTCCGTCAGTTAGATTACCCAAACATATTTAGTGGACACGTATTTTTTCTAGAAAATCATGCTGTGCAGTCGGAGAATACATAAGTATTTACGAGCTGGCTGAAGAAAACCATATGTATCCTCCGACTGCACAGCATGATTTTCTTCTTGTTAACATCTTTTTAGTTCGCTTCTACGAATTAATGTTAAACATAATTATTTGGTATACATTTTTGTAATCACCTCTAAAAACCCTTCATTTTGATACCCCACTCGATGGGTATGGAAGACAAAAAATTGAGACCGCAATATGGCGTCCAAAATCCGTCGCGTTTGTTTTTTTTAAAGTCACCTAACTAAGAACACTTGGGCGGTCAAGACGTATCTAACGATGTCTTAATTATATAAATCCGTCTAGTGGTTTGCAAGATATGAGCTAAAAACATAACTCTTTCCTTGCAGTCAGGTAAACACAGACGATACAGTGAGTTAAAATGTTACAATATCGCGTGTGATGTCACAAGCCCGTACTCTTCAACGATGTGCGTTATCTTTGTCTATTTTTACCCGACTGCCGAAGGAGGGTAATGTGTTTAACAGTCTATGTATGTATGTATGTAAGTATGTATGTATGTATGTTTGTTCCTATGTGGCGTTCCAGAGACCAAACGCGTTGGCCGATTTTGATGATTCATACGTCAAATGATGCGTCTTAATCCTGCGAGTGTCATAGGCTACATTAAAATTGGATAATAGAAAAATGGCGGCTTTTGGGTGCCATATTGTGGGGGCCCCAATTTTTTTTTCTTCCAAACCCATCGTGTGGGGTATCAAAATAAAGGGTTTTAAGAGGTGATTTCAAAAATATATAACACTTATATGTTTAAATGTATCTAATTCGAAAAAAACTAACTAAAAAGTTATAAATAAATAAACTTAATTCAAAAAATCAAAAAACCCGACTGCTTCAAAAGCGAACTAAAAAGTCGTAAACAAGGAAAAAATCATGCTGTGCAGGCGGAGGATACACCAGATTTTGGTCAGCCAGCCCGCTAATATGTATCCTCCGACTGCACAGCATGATTTTTTCCTTGTTTACGACTTTTTAGTTCGCTTTTGAAGCAGTCGGGTTTTTTGATTTTTTGAATTAAGTTTATTAGTGAATTGATAAGGCAAAAAATACGTGTCCTAATATTTTTGATAATATAAAATTATGGTCATCGCAAAATGCGTGGGCACGAATGTTATTAGTAAGAACTGGATTATATGCAACATAAAAAGCTTAAAATATGTATACAAATAAGCATAAAATATGCATGAAAATTTGTAAAATGTGCAACATTAAAGTTTGAGGAAAAAGTGATAGGTTTTTTTTTCTGGCTCAGCGTACAATAGTGAATTATTTAATCGTATATTATCAATACCAAAATGTAACAACTTTGTAGACGACAAAACTGCACTAAAACGAAAATTACTTAACATTTTTGTAAATGTAGGTAATCAGGTAAACACTTCAATCAATCAACATATTTTTATTATAAGTGAAAATCGTTAGCGTCTATGGACGAAATTTTGGTTATAGACTTATCAATAGGGTAACCTGCCGAAAAATATAATAAATATAGCAAAAAAAAGCAAATGCATATAATCCGGTTTCTAATTATTAGTAATGACGTTCCTAGTCGCTTTCAGCGCAGCGAATCAAGTTGTGTTTATATGTAATTAAGCACTAAAAAAGAGGTGTCACACGGTATTTTAAATACAAAAATCGGAGTTTTAGCAAAACGCTACTCATTCATTTTTTTACAAGGTAAACAGAATGTTTTATTATTTTGCTGAAAGTAAGGTAGTCTCACATTTTCATTAAGGTTCTCAAAGTAGATACATAAATGGTCTGTTGTAATCTCGTTAGAATTAGGTACATGCTTTTTTTTATGAGATTTTTTTCTTAGATTGTTATGAGTAATATAAAATATTAAAATGGCTTCTTTTGAAAAGACTTGCCTTAATGTTTGACATGTAATTTGCCTTGAGAATTAGCAATATGAATTTATATGTCCAAGCAATTTCTCACTTCTTAATTTTTTGGTGTTGTAGGCCGAAAACACGCTGGTAGGAGGGCTAAGGCTTAGCGAGTCGTCTGGCAAGTGGCGATGTTAAACCAAAATTCAAAATTATTCGCGCCTTCGTGCTCGGCGACTCGGTTTTAGGCGCTAAGCAAGCCGCCTTTTAGAGCGTTTCAAGGCAAAAAAATAATAATGTTATTCTGTTTTTATTCTTTGCTATATTTTGCAAATAATGTGTTGGATTAAAAAAAAAATATTCTGAAGTCTTGCAAAAACAAAAACATTGACAAAGTTGACAAAATTATTTGCATATTATAGTTATATCATACATTTAACATAAATATTAAACATGGGTGTTACATAATAAAGGAATATCCTTCTTATATATTATATAAAATAGAATAAGTCTTATTTTTAAGTTTGTTCTAAGTACATAAGTACTGATTATATTTAAGTTTATATTATCTAAAGTTAAGAAGACTATTGGTTTTTAAGACTTTGGACAGAAAGTACTAAAAAGGTTAATAAAGATTATACAGTTTAATTTGTGCTCATATGTAGACATTAATATGCATATTATTGTATACTTATTATATTATGGACGCCTGCATTTGTTGGTAACCTTAAAGTATTTGAGGCTAAAAGCCTGGGTAACCCAGGTCACAATAAATATATACAAACAGTATGGAAACTACCTACAAACGCTCGAAATGGCACACTCACCCTCAGTTTCCCAGCTCAAAATTATCGGAGAATTAATGTGACAAATTGTCAAGCACGCGTTATCTGCTGTGATTGGCTGTTGAAAATTCATTCAACCAATCACAGCAGATAACGCGTTTTTGACTATTTGTCACATTAATTCTCCGATAATTTTGAGCTGGGAAACTGAGGGTGAGGGTCACAAAAACATACGCACCGACGAGACTATTAAGGCACTTCTGCAGTGCTGTCTGTAGTGCGAGCCGCTTAGGGGTTTGGTGCCCAGGTACTCTAAAAATATGTAAGCGTCTGTACTTATTTCAACTATTATTTTATTTGCTTTATTGTTTAAAGTGTTTGCGCAGCACTGCACCCGAATTATTCCGAATTGGAAATGATTAACATTCTGACGAATAGAATTGAGAATAAAACCTCAATTTCCTCAATTCAGATGGCGCTATTATACATTAGATACTGGGATCCATTTATTTTCACAAATTGTCAGTAATTTTGTACTAAATCTGCTTTTGCCAATGAAACAATTCTATTTTTCTCTTATTTTATAGTGGGTCACTCCGTACGCAAAATACGCGCTTGGTCGTGGAGTTGCGGATACCAGTCCGTTTTAACCTAACCTATGAGTCACTCTGTAAGACGCACATATTTTTATTGTTTAATTTCAAATTTTAATTTAAACAGAGCAGAAATACAATTATGGCAGTAATTAACATTACAACAGTGCTGCCATCGCACGGATTAGCTTTCAATTTTTATTCAAATTCGGATCTAATCGAAGGAAATGGGAAACCCATCTCTCAAAACAGTCCTACAATTAGTACCTCAATTAATCTGCCATGTTGTGTTTGACTCCCAATCAGGTTCCAGTTGAGTGCCGCCACAGATAATATTATACTGGCATACAGATGCCTCATCCCATACAAAGAAACTGTGCCAATGTAACTATAGTTTTTCGATTAACCATATTATGGACTATTTACTAAAAGGACATGGATTGCGTTCGGTTCCGTTCCACGGATATAGATGATGAAAAGGGTTTACTTGGTTCGTGACTGTTTTTGTCTTTAAATACAGTAACGATTGGTTTTATAGTATTTTTTCTCGCTTTTAAAGTTTCGTTGTACTAAAATGTGTTACAAAACAAATTAAAAAATAGAGTGGCATGCCTCAGAATTTTGAAATCGCGCCATCTATTGGAATCAATTTTAAATGATCCGTTCAAATAATCTTTGAAATGTGAAATAAGAGCCCAATATTCCATAATTTTGTGGAGTTGATTAAGGTTAGGTTAGGTTAAAACGGGCTGGTTTCCGCAACTCCACGACCAAGCGCGTATTTTGAGTTGATTAGAGAAGAACATTAAATTTTTATGATCAATTCTAGAAAATATTAATTTTACACACAATTCAATAACAAATCGATGCATATCGCGCCATCTAGTGATATATATTTGAACCAAATTATCTTTCTTAGCGCTGGGACACCGTGGTACCGGTATTTTAACGTTACAGCAAAATCAAAATTTATTTATTCAATTAGGCCATTAAGCGGCACTTTCGAACGTCAAAAAAAAAAAATTGAATCTAATACTAACCTCAAGTTTCCCAGCTCAATATCATCGGCGAATCAATGCGACAAACCGCCAAGCAAGCGCTATCCGCTGCGATTGGCTGTTGAAAATTCATTCAACCAATCACAGCAGACAACGCGCGCCCGACAACCCGCCACACCAAACCCCCGACAATTCCGAGCTGGGAAACCGGGGGCAATTGATTCTACCGTCCATTCGGAAATGTAGTTTGTTGTGGAGAAGAATGGACAAGAAACTCCACACATACTCTTTTACAAAAAATGTGTTTTACATGTATTTGGTTACATTATCTTGTTGGAAAAAAAAATACATACATGTGAGAACGATGTAAAAAAAAAACAAAAAAAAGTAACGCACTTAAAAGCTTCTACAGTAAAACAAACAATTAAAAATACAATAATTAGGTAATTAAAAACAGGCGGAGGCAGCTAAGTTATGACCAATCCCAACTGATGGCGCCCGTTCACGAACATGACACATGGATCGGCACCACTCAGCTCAACCATCATGAAGGGAACCGAATGATCCAACACATGTGCCACCATCAGAGTGACATTAGAGAGAGCATGACACACTATCAACTGCCAGGGCACACTGAAGTCAACGTACGACACAAAGGTATAGCAAATGGTAGATTTACAGTTGGTACATAGTACTCACATACGTGCTGTGCAGTTATATAATATAAAAATAAATTGAGTTTATACAACAATACTTCAGAACTTTTCTGCTTATAACTTGTTATTGTGCCCTAGTGACTGTGGAGCTGGACCAGCGCTGAGCCAAGCATTTTTATCAGCGATGTAATCCCCCAACCTATAATATGCCTGCCTGCATAGTGTGCGTTTTATAAAAGTTTTGAATTTCGCCTCATTCAGTTCTAGCAGCGGACCGAAATCTCTCGAATTAGAATCAGCAGTGCGCAAACTCTAAGTATGACTTTAATATTCAAATCTTTATTGCTTAACCTATGTATTTATTAAGTTACTAGATATTCCTGTTGATTTTTATTTTTTTGAGTTTATTTGTAAGACATGGATGTAAATATCACTGATTTATATGCTGTAAATTATGTCTGTTTCAACTGCGTAAATGTTATATAAAAAAAAACATGCTGTTTTCCAGTATTTCAAAAATAAGTAAAGTTTAGTAAAGCATAAAAGAAAAAAACATGACGTGCATTTTACACGCGGTAGAAGTGAAACCTTAAAAAAGCAACACTGTGTAATGTATTCTATCTCGTTCTCGCCTGCCAGTCTTATAGATGTATGTGTTTATCTCTTTTTAATGTCGCTTTTGCGTTTCATTAAATTACTAATCACATCGGGGCTAAAAAGTTTTCACTTCAAAATTGAAGCTGTTTTTTTTGTGTATGTGTATACCAGCTGAAAATATTTTGTTTCGTTTACAAATTACTATGTTTTAGAAATGATGTCATTCGTATTCTCATTGATAAATCCTTTGTCTATTTTGGCGTTTGTAAATTAATATCCTCAACATGCGTTAGTTTACAGTCCAGAAAAATAAAAAAAAATAAACGTAGGTATAATACTCACAACGGATCTTTGTGGCTCTGAATTGGCTGCAAGAGGCTGCGCACTAGCTATTTTTGTGTCAATATTGAAAGTGCAAATAGCATTGTATAACTGTCTCTTTCACTCGCATACGTTTTTCACATCATCCTATCTCGTTTACTCTATGCAGTTAATCTGTTTCGTGCGCAATAGTTGACAGATCCAACTTCAGAGCCACAAAGATCCATTGTGAGAGTATTATATTTGCACCACATCGGTACTGTTAAAATGGTCAGTACTATTTGATTTTTTTTTAATTCTATTCAATGCTCTACATTTTCGCTTCTTGATCATACGTAGTGTATATTTCGTATACAGCCTGTTTTTTTCTCAATAACTCGATTTTCTCGAAGAAGAAACTTTCAACGTTGAAGAAATCGTGTCTTTGATTGATACGTCAATGATAAAAATGTTGGAAAGTGATAAAAAACAGGTTTTGAACCTAATATGTTGTTGTTACTTGTATTATTTTCTGTTGTATTAGACTAATACCTGGTATAATATAATAAAGTCGTTAATTTTAAGTTGCGTTTGCTTCCGATTTTGACATTACAGTCAGTTGAAATAGCAAGCTTTGAATGAAAGTACACTGAAGTACATAATACAATGATGTACAAAATTATTTGGTTTTATTTATATGTTTTACTAGCTGTTCCCCGCAGCTTCGCTCCCGTGGGCCACACCACATGTTGGATTTTTGAATCCCGTTTTCGGGATTCAAAAATAGCTTATGTCACTCAGGAATAATGCAGCTTTCTATTGGTGAAAGAATTTTAAAATTGGTCCAGTAGTTTCGGAGCTTATTCGGTACAAACAAATAAATTTTTCCTCTTTATAATATTGGTATAGATAATAAGTACCTGGGCGACCGAGCTCTGCTCGGGTGAAAATAGTGAATACGACGTTTTCTAAAAATTAAACCTAGCTAGATCGATTTATCGCCCCCGAAACACCCTGCATACTAAATTTCATGAAAATCGTTGGAGCCGTTGCCGAGATTCAGATTATATATATACATACATACAGGAATTGCTTGTTTAAAGGTATTAGATTAGACAATAGTTTGTTCCTTACCATATAAGTACCAGCGACCCTTCCAGGCTTCGCACGGGTGCAATTTAATTTCCGGT
This sequence comes from Orthosia gothica, assembly GCA_949775005.1. Lineage (NCBI taxonomy): Eukaryota > Metazoa > Arthropoda > Insecta > Lepidoptera > Noctuidae > Orthosia > Orthosia gothica. The sequence continues at coordinate 58,559,266 of OX459034.1, read as the reverse complement.
GGATTTTCCAAAAATAATCTATCATAAAGTTGTTGGCACGTAACTTGGCAACAGTCGTTAGATGCACAAAAGCCTTTTTTTAGGTATCTTTGGTTATACCAAGCGGGACGCAGGGAACGGTTAGCACCGTTCCGAGCGCGCGATTGGTTGGTCAGTTGACTTAAGGATCGACTGACCAATAGCGTCGCGTCCACGTTCCGTTCGCTCTGTATGGTGGTCTACACCAGAACCTTGCCAAGTTACATGCCGGGGACTATACATAACATTTTACTGACAGTTATGAACAGAAATAAATCAGCCTAATTGGTCGAGCCGTTCTCAAGTGATGTTCAGCCCCTTATAACATGACGTGCCAATATTATCATGATTCCGTTGTGAGGAGAAAGGAAGGAAGGAGAAAGGGAAGAATTAGTTTGCTCTGTCCACGGGAGGAATAACTCCTAACCCTTTGTAACAACGGATTCATGATAGGAATGGGCATTAAATGTTATAACTTATAGTAGAGGGGATGTACATTATCACACAAATCATCTACATATATCTTTTTGAGGAAAAGTTGGTCTATTCGTTAGGTTAGATTGGTCGTCGTAAAAGTTTGGAATGGATGTTTTTGAAGTAAAAGGATTTTGAAGTATTTATTCAAGAAATCTCAGGATAGGCATTACTCCTAGAATTGGTTAAATTTAAAACAAATTTCTAACCGTCATCCCAGCAGAACGTCATCCACTGAATGCCACTGCAGTAAATACAGATACACCCTTTCACCCACTTATTGCTACAATGACCGATCTGCGTAATCTAGGTACAATGAAACAAGTAAAATCATATTATGCGAATTATTAGTTGTACATACGCTGTCCAAATTAGATCCTAAATTAATTTTTGTTTGGCGAACTTAGGGAAACAGGGAAGTCCGGCTGCTGCGTAATCCTAGTCAGAATATAGGATGTGACGTTATTAATAAATGTTACACCTACTTCCTCCCACGAAGTGGGTGGAGCGGCGCATAGCTGATACAACGCGCACACAAATCAAAAACCGAATATTGATTACCGGTAATTTGGTTCGATTGGTTATCTGTGGCATGCATAAGCGCAAAACGGGACAACACTACCACTACACAGTGTTTAGCTGTCAAACGCCATTATTGTGAACTTGTGAAGTGTTAGAAATAATTGATTAATTCATTAATTTTAGTATAAATATTTACTCTGACCCTTCCAAAACGATATATAAGTTTTGTATTATCACTATCGTGCCAGTAAACCCAAACTGATGTGGTGTGAAACCGTAATTAGTCATATCCTGTGAGATCCTGCGTTAGACATTTCCGTTCGACTTATTTTACCTATTTTAAAATTGATAGAAACATGTCTGTGAGTGAAAAAGTATCCTTATCCGACGCCTTGAGCAATGTCGATGTGTTGGATGAGCTTACATTGCCCGGTAAGTAATTATTTCTTGTTTAATTAAGGTACTGATAAAATCTAGGTGGGGTCGAATGATTTGCCATGGGGCTCGCTATGTCATGGATTATAGGTATTTGAGATATAGACAGTGTTTTCAAGCTAATTTGATAAATTCTATTTATGATATAAAGCTGAATGGCAATATAATTTACCATGAAAATGTAAACAACCTACATTTAGTCTAAAAGTAAACAACAATGAGAAAGTTGTGTAAACTTTGTTTACTCTCATAAAATAACTAAAGTTGTTCTCAATCAGAACTGACACATAGCACAGCAGTTAATCGCTCAACCACTTTGCCAACTGTGAGCCTAAATACTCGCCCATCTACTCTAAACATCTTATTGTAAATTCTAAATATTACAAATTTCATTTTTAATTTCTTCATGTGTAGCAAGTTATCTTAGGCCCAGTTTTTTGATCCGTAGTTGACACAACCAATATATATATAATAAACTCTTCAACTTATTTGACTATTTGTGATGCCAACAATTAAATACTAAAAATATAATGATGATTATAATTATTTGCATATAATCCAAAATTGCATATTTAGAATGGGACACATTCTCAGCAGAAATTGCATATTATGTCTAATATCTTGTGATGATGCATATTTTCACTATATTTATTATATTCAGAGGTCTAAGTGCGAGTTTTTACTCACGCTTAATCACATTAACGTAAACGATCTTTTATGTCAAAATGTATACAAAAAAGAGGTTTATCCTTGTTCCTAGACGGCGCTTATCCAGTTTCAATACAAATTGCGTATCGTAATTGCAAACGCGATTCAGCGTGAGACATAATACGCACCAAGCCCTCTGTAGGTTACCCTATTGATAAGTGTAATAATAAACTTTATAACCAAAATTTCGCCATATATACTAACAATTTCCAGTTATAAAAATATTTTGATTGTTTGAAGACTCATTTAGAACTCCTACCTACTAGATTGTTTACGTTTACAAAATTGATGAATCACGTTTTAGTTCATTTTAATTGTCTACAAAGTTGTAGTATTTAGGTAATGATGATTTATGATCGAATAATTCACTAATTGTATGCTGAGGTAAAAATAATAATAAAAAAAAAAAAAAACATTTTTCCTTTTTTTTAGTTGCCTGAAACTTTAATGTTGTATATTTTATTAAGTTTCATGCATATTTCAAGCTTTTTATGTTGCGTATAATCCAGTTGTTAATTATTATTAGTAAAAAGGTATTATCTTCATTAGATATTGATGATTGGCAAATATAATAAATGACATGCATATTCCCTATTCCTTGCTTAAAATGACACTCAACACATTGTAAACAAACACACTATGTTAATTGAAATAAACTATTTTTAATTAACCTTTACAGATGAACAACCATGCATCGAAGCGGCACCATGCTCCATCCTCTACCAAGCCAACTTTGACACAAATTTTGAAGACCGCAATGGATTTGTCACTGGTATCGCCAAGTATATTGAGGAGGCAACGGTCCATGCTAACTTGGTAAGGGTATTTAGTTACAAAAAGCCTTGATAGTTAGATAAATTTTATTTAATTCAAAGTTTAATCCAACATATGCTTATAGTAAACTAATGCATGCAAGACCATCGCGAGGCCAGTATTTTTTCATCATTCATTTTTATCACTATTGCTCACAAAACAATATAGGATAACATCGTAAGGAAACCAGTATGTCCTAGAATGAAAAACTCGAAGACATGTGATATCTACCAAGACGCATTGGGTCCGCGTGGTCACAGATAATAATGATACCAGCATAGAGATGCCTCATCCCATACAAAGAAACCGTGCCGACATATCTATCGTTTTTCGTCTGATTATCTGATTATTTTTTGTACATCGATCGCGTTCGGTTCCGTTCCACGGCGATAGATAGATGGTGTTAGCAGCTACTTACAAGTAAAAGGGTTTACTCGGTTCGCGAATGTTTTTTTCTTTAAATACAGTGACGATTTGTTTTATAGTATTTTTTTGCACGTTTTTACAGTTTTATTGCACCAAAATGTGTTACAATAAAAATTTTAACAATCGAGTGGAATGCCTCAGAAATTTAAAACCGCGCCATCTATTGGCATCAATTTTAAATGATCCTTTCAAATAATTCCCTCCTCATCTAAATTAGCTGAAGCTCTTCTTAAAGAAAACTTTACCAAAGACATACCGACCTTTAAATTTAAACCAATATGTATTGATACAATTAAAAACGTGTTCAAAAGTCTCAATATAAAAAATACTGAAGACTTATGGGGGATATCCGTTAGGGTTCTTGAAGATATTATTGACTCAATTGCTCCTGTCCTAACAGGCATATTCAATCAATGTTTGGACAGCGGCACGTTTCCTGACTTAATGAAACACAGCAAAGTAGTACCAATTTTCAAATCAGGTTGTAAGAGTGATCCCTCTAATTATAGACCTATATCCGTGCTTCCAGCATTGAGTAAAATCTATGAAAAAATCATGCTGGATCAGATGTTGTCTCACTTCAATTCAAATGGGATCCTGCATAGTCAGCAGTTTGGTTTCACGAAAGGTAGGTCGACTACAGACGCGGGAGTAAAACTCATCAGTCACATTTTGGAATCTTGGGAGAAGTCCCAGGATGCCATTGGCATTTTCTGTGATCTCTCAAAAGCGTTCGACTGCGTCGACCACAACACACTGATCTGTAAATTACACCACTACGGAATTCGAGGACAAGCTGCTGATCTTGTGCTTTCATATTTATCAAACAGACAGCAAAAAGTGAATGTTAATGGGGTGACGTCCTCCGGGTCTCTAGTCAAGATGGGCGTGCCCCAAGGTTCAATTCTCGGCCCTTTCCTTTTTCTTGTTTACATTAATGATCTCCCTTTTATGATGGCCAAATTATCGGATATAATTCTATTTGCTGATGATACTTCGCAAATTTTTAAAATAGATAGGAAAGATACCGATGTCTTACATGTCAACGAAAGTCTTATTATTCTCACAAAATGGTTCGCAGCTAACAATCTTTTACTGAATGCGACAAAAACTAAATGTCTTAAGTTCTCTTTACCAAATGTACCACAACGAGACCTAAATTTGAATCTTGATGGCAAAAGTCTTGAAGTTATAGCTGAAACTGTATTCTTAGGGCTTACTATCGATTCAAAACTGCAGTGGGGCGCGCACATTAGAACTCTTTCGGGTAGGTTAAGTTCAGCTGCATATGCAGTAAGGAAAATAAGGCAGTTAACCGATGTAGCCACAGCTAGGTTAGTATATTATGCTTATTTCCACAGTATTATGTCTTATGGCATTCTGCTGTGGGGATCAGCAGCAGATGTTGACTCAATTTTCATCTTACAAAAGAGGGCAATCCGCGCGATCTATAAAATGGGTCCTCGCGAGTCCCTTAGAGAAAAATTTAAAGAAATCGATATACTGACTCTACCTTCACTCTATATTTTGGAATGTATTTTGTATGTCCGCAAAAATCGAGGGCTTTTCAAAACTAGAAGCGACTTACATAATTTAAATACACGCAGTAAGCACGAAATTGTAATACCCAAATTCAGATTAACAAAAACTAGCAAGTCTTTTTATATAAACAGTATACGCTTTTATAACAAGTTGCCAAAGTCAGTTATAGAACTGACCGATGGAAAGTTCAAAAACTACATCAAACGTGTCCTTGTTAAAAAAGCATATTATAAAATCAAGGACTACGTTGAAGATAAAAATTTTGGCTTTAGCTCCTTCTGCGCATGCGGCTTCCCTGGTAACTCATAAACGGCACAAATATGTGGTTGTCTCTAACTATTCTCAATCTCATTAATTCTTTGTTTTTTTTCCTTCTTTTGATTATTCTTTTTACAATGGTTTTCAATCATCTTCATTGCTAAGAATAGTTACAGCACTGATAACAATATTTGTGCCACATGTTAGATTTAGTCTTTTTTTTATTTTACTTTTGTATAGATTCCTTTACCGATTATTTTGTAAATGTGTGAACATTGTAGGCCTTCTAGATGCTTGTTAACTTTTTAACTCGTTTTATTTTCTTGTGTTTAAATAATATGTAACCTTTTTTTTTTGTTTTCTTACGACTTATTGTCGGGCCTACGTTGTCCCCACATATCTAAGTACTAATGCTGTAACAAGGAAATATTGTAAATCCAAACCATTTTTTTAAAAGAGTAACCATGGAGTTTCTTGCCGGTTCTTCTCCATAGGAAACGACCAACCCGAACCGTGCACATTGTCGACGTTTTATAAGTGCCCATGTAGGCCTATATGAAATAAAAAAATTGAAAAAAAAAAAAATCTTTGAAATGTGAATTAAGAGCCGAATATTCCATAATTTTGTGCTTATGAGAGTTGAATAAATAAGAACATACAATTTGTATGTTCAATTCCGGCAAATGTTAATTTTACACACAATTAAATAACAAATCGGTGCATATCGCGCCATCTAGTGAGATTTATTTGAACCAAATTTTCTTTCTCAGCGCTGGGACCCCGTGGCATGGTAGAGTATAGCACATATCTCTCTCATAAAAAGGAGGCCTGTGTCGGAGCAGTCGGAACAGCCTGATTTTGTTAATGTGACTTCCCATGGAGCAGTAAGCTAGCAGTAAAGTAGAAAGTCTACACCAATTTAACCCCCACTTCTAATTTCAGAACGAGCTCCTAGAAGAAGGCAACGCCCATGCCGTGATGCTGTACACCTGGCGCTGCTGCAGTCGCGCCATCCCGCAGCCGCGCTCCAACGAGCAGCCGGACAGGGTGCACATCTACGAGCGCACTGTGCAGGTGCTGGCTCCAGAGGTCGATAAGCTGCTGCAGTTTATGTACTTCCAGGTGAGGGTTAAAATTTGGTATTTTTATTTATCCTAGTAGTTCTGGTTTCCATTCCAGTTCATCACTATCACGCCTGATTTCTTCTATTGGTTAGGCAGAGGTGTCTAAACATCATCTTCATTTCAGCCGAAAGATATCCACTGCTAAACACACACAGTGCTAGTGGAGCACTGTCAAAAAGAGTTTATCCATACTAAAATTATAAATTCGAAAGTAACTCTGTCTGTCTGTTACCTTTTCACGCCTAAACCACTGGCACAGATAATATAATACTAGCATACAGATGCCTCATCCCATACAAAGAAACCGTGCCGACGTAACTAGCGTTTTTCATCTGATTATTTTTTGTAAATCGATCACGTTCGGTTCCGTTCCACGGCGATAGATAGATCAACATCTATATCCGTGGAACGGAACCGAACGCGATCGATGTATAAAAATAATCAGTATTATTAGTACAGTACGTCGGCATGGTTTCTTTGTATGGGATGAGACACCACTGCCACTGGTAAGGAGATAGATGGCATCTTGAGAAAGGACATTGGCTGCTTGACGTATGAAAAAAAAAGTTGGCATCCTGAGAAAGGACATAGGCTACTTGATGTATGAAAAAAAAAGTTGGTATCCTGAGAAAGGACATAGGCTACTTGATGTATGAAAAAAAAAGTTGGTATCCTGAGAAAGGACATAGGCTACTTGATGTATGAAAAAAAAAAGTTGGCATCCTGAGAAAGGACATAGGCTACTTGATGTATGAAAAAAAAAAGTTGGCATCCTGAGAAAGGACATAGGCTACTTGATGTATGAAAAAAAAAGTTGGTATCCTGAGAAAGGACATAGGCTACTTGATGTATGAAAAAAAAAAGTTGGCATCCTGAGAAAGGACATAGGCTACTTGATGTATGAAAAAAAAAGTTGGTATCCTGAGAAAGGACATAGGCTACTTGATGTATGAAAAAAAAAGTTGGTATCCTGAGAAAGGACATAGGCTACTTGATGTATGAAAAAAAAAAGTTGGCATCCTGAGAAAGGACATAGGCTACTTGATGTATGAAAAAAAAAAGTTGGCATCCTGAGAAAGGACATAGGCTACTTGATGTATGAAAAAAAAAAGTTGGCATCCTGAGAAAGGACATAGGCTACTTGATGTATGAAAAAAAGAGTTGGTATCCTGAGAAAGGACATAGGCTACTTGATGTATGAAAAAAAAAAGTTGGTATCCTGAGAAAGGACATAGGCTACTTGATGTATGAAAAAAAAAAGTTGGCATCCTGAGAAAGGACATAGGCTACTTGATGTATGAAAAAAAAAAGTTGGTATCCTGAGAAAGGACATAGGCTACTTGATGTATGAAAAAAAAAAGTTGGTATCCTGAGAAAGGACATAGGCTACTTGATGTATGAAAAAAAAAAGTTGGCATCCTGAGAAAGGACATAGGCTACTTGATGTATGAAAAAAAAAAGTTGGTATCCTGAGAAAGGACATAGGCTACTTGATTTATGAAAAAAAAAGTTGGTATCCTGAGAAAGGACATAGGCTACTAGATGTATGAAAAAAAAAATGTAGGTGGTGTAGGGTAGGGTAGAGTAGGTAGAGTTGAGTAGGTAGGATAGAGTAGGTAGGGTAGGGTAGGGTAGGTATGTCGGGTAAGATATGGTAGTTAGGTAGAGTAGGGTAGGTAGGTAAGTCAGGTATGTTGGGTAGGTATATAACAGAGGAAGATAGGTAGGCAGGTTGGGTAGGTAGGATAGAGTAGGTTAGGGTAGGTAGGTAGCCAGGCAAGAAGCCGCGGGGTACAGGTAGTCGAGAAATAGAAGCGATTTTTCCTTCTCTATATACTTGTTTGTTCCACATAGAGGAAAGCCCGACGTACGCTATCAGTCAATAAAACTCTATTTTTTTTTTATAACCTATAGGCTCGCGCTTGACCACAATTTCACCTGATAGTAAGCGATGATGTGGTCGACGGTGAAACACGCTTGCCTAGAAATAACCTATTCACTCTTGACTTAAATACCCCTAGATTGTAGCTATCGGGAAACACAGACTCCGGCAGGGAATTCCACTCCTTAGCTGTACGCATAATAAAAATGTTCCCAAATCGTTTTGTGCGTATGGGTGGGATGTCTACCATGTATCGATGGCGCATCGCCGTACGTCTGGTAGTCCGATGATGAAACGGGATAGGTGGAATTATATCGTGCAATTCTATCGCACACTCCCCGAAATATAACCGATAAAAAACCGACAGGCTGGCAACTCGGCGACGATGTTCAAGACTCTGGAGCTTTGACTTGACCAGCGCCTCACCGCCGATGAGCCTCTTGGCTCGCTTTTCGATCGACTCTAGTGGGTCAAGCTGGTATTTGGCTGATCCGTCCCAGAGATGAGAACAGTACTCCATGCATGATCGAACTTGCGCTTGATACAAGTTGAGGAGCTGTTCTGGCGTGAAGTACCTTCTCACCTTTGCAAGGATCCCCAGCTTTTTGGCAGGCAGCTGAGCCTTTGCCTCAATGTAAGGGCCAAAATTGAGAGTAGATGTCAACGTAACGCCAAGAAGCTCAAGATTAATTAATTTCCACAGCGCAAAGCCATCGAGCGTTTCTGCGGGGAAGTCCGTCGCCTGTGTCACGCGGAGAAGCGTCGCGACTTCGTTTCCGAAGCCTACTTACTGACGCTGGGCAAGTTCGTCAACATGTTCGCCGTGCTAGACGAGCTCAAGAACATGAAGAGCTCCGTCAAGAACGATTATTCTACTTATAGGAGGTAAGTCTGTAGAAAATGTGGGGTAATATGGCCATGGGGGTAATAACGTCCAGTGGGTAATACCGTCCAGGAGGTAATTTTGACTATTGAGGGTAATATGGCACAAGGAAGTAAAATCATCCAGGGGGTAGTTTTGCAAAAAGGCTTATATAGCCAAGGGGGTAATATCGTCCAGCGGGTCAAGTTACCAAGCGAGGGTAATATTGCTATGTGCCTAATACTGCCAAGTGGGGGTAATATCGTCCAGTGGGTAATACCTTCCAGGAGGTAATGATGCCTATTGAGGGTAATATGGCCCAAGGAGGTAAAATCATCCAGGAGGTAGTTTTGCCAAACTGCTTATATAGCCAAGGGGGTAATATCATCCAGAGGGTCAAGTTACCAACCGAGGGTAATATTGCTATGTGCCTAATACTGCGAAGTGGGGGTAATATTGTGCAGTGGGTAATACCGCCCAGGAGGTAATTTTGCGTAGTGAGGGTAATATGGCCCAAGGAGGTAAAATCATCCAGGGGGTAGTTTTGCCAAACGGCTTATATAGCTAAGGGGGTAATATCGTCCAGAGGGTCAAGTTACCAAGCGAGGGTAATATTGCTATGTGCCCAATACTGCCAAGTGTGGGTAATGTCGTCCAGTGGGTAATACCTTCCAGGAGGTAATGATGTCTAATGAGAGTAATATGGCCCAAGGAGGTAAAATCATCCAGGAGGTAGTTTTGCCAAACGGCTTATATAGCCAAGGGGGTAATATCATCCAGAGGGTCAAGTTACCAAGCGAGGGTAATATTGCTATGTGCCCAATACTGCTAAGTGGGTTTTACCGTCCAGGAGGTAAAGTTGCCTAGTGAGGGTAATACGGCCCAAGGAGGTAAAATCATCCAGGAGGTAGTTTTGCCAAACGGCTTAATTAGCCAATGGGGTAATATCGTCCAGAGGGAGCTTGATAAGCATATTGTAGTTTGTGTCTACAGACCTCCAAGTTACCAGAATCTATCTGTGTTTGACTCTATAATGGAAGATGTGTTAAAAAAAGTTTGTACTAGTAGTAAATCAATTGTCATATGCGGCGATTTTAACATTAACATATTAGAAAATAACTCTAACACTATCAGGTTATTGGGTCTTTTTAAATCATTTAATCTAGCAAATGTTTTTATGGAGCCAACTAGAATGACAGCTTCTTCTGCGACTTGCATAGATAACGTTTTTTGTAATTGTGATTACCTAAATAAAGAAATTATAAATAAATTAACATCTGATCACAGTGGACAAACAATAACGTTTAGCACCTACATACCTTTGCAAAAAATGCAAATAAAATTTAGACCAATTACATGTAAAAATTTAGAAATATTTAATAAAACCTTGACTAGTAAATTATGTGTTCAAAACTTTATGAATATAGATGACCCAAATGAGTTCTATGCCGAGTTTTTTAAAGTACTCAACACGCAATTCAATGACACTTTTCCACTGAAAGCAAAAAGTATTTACACCAAGTTCATATTTAGCGATTGGGCGACTCCAGGCATTCGTAAAAGCAGGGAAAAACTTTATGAACTCTATGGCCTAAAGCAACATATGAATAGTACAAGTTTTGATAAATATGTTTCAAAATATTCAAAAACCTTTAAGATTGCATGCAAAATAGCTAAAGCGCTGTATATTAGCAATAAAATAAAATCAGCAGATGATAAAATAAAAACTACCTGGAAAATAATAAATAATGAAACAGGTAGGAAAAAACAGCGTAACACAGAATTTAATTTAGCGACTGCACATGGCCCCACACACTCAGATATAGAGGTAGCTCAGGAATTTGAAAACTTTTTTGTTAATATTCCACTTAAAACTACAGCAGCCTTAAACTCCTCACCTGCATTGTCTGCTGCCTTACTTAGAAAGAACGTAAATGCGTGCCCTTCGGAGTTCAAGTTTCAACATACAAACCCCCAGGCTATTTTAAAAGCTTTTAAAGATCTTAAAATTAAATCAACAGAAGATCTTTGGGGACTATCTGTAAAAGTGTGTAAACCAATCATTGAAACTGTTGCACCCTATTTGGCTTTCATATTTAACACTAGTGTCGAGCAAGGAGTTTTTCCGGACCTCATGAAACACAGTAAGGTAGTTCCATTGTTTAAATCTGGGGATAGCAAAGAAGCCAATAATTATAGGCCAGTGTCAATTCTGCCGGTTCTCAGTAAGGTCTTCGAAAAGTTAATGCTCAACCAATTGTTGCGTCATTTTAACAAACATTCCATCTTTTATGATCAACAATACGGTTTTACCAAAGGGCGTTGCACAACTGACGCGGGTGTCACCCTAATAAAGAACATATTTAAGGCCTGGGAGGAAGCACAGGACGCCATTGGAATCTTTTGCGACCTCTCGAAGGCGTTCGATTGCGTTAACCATGAGACTCTATTGTTGAAGCTCGAGCACTATGGAATTAGACACACAGCCCTTGAGTTACTTAGATCATATTTAAAAGCCAGACAAGTTAAAGTTCAGGTAAACGGCGTAAACTCACTAGGGTCTGAAATGACAATGGGTGTGCCTCAAGGCTCGATATTGGGTCCTTTCCTCTTTTTAGTTTATATTAACGATTTACCCCAATTACTACAAAATCAACCGAAGATGGTGTTGTTTGCTGATGACACATCTTTGATATTTAAAATAGATCGGCGGTCACGAAATCTTGATGACGTGAATAACTCCATTTATCAGGTCCAAAATTGGTTCACGGCAAACAATTTAGTACTAAATGAAAAAAAAACCAAATGTATTAGATTCACATTGCCGAATGTTAGAAGTACCGAATGCGATATCATATTGAATGGCGAAAAGCTGGACTTTGTAAATCAAACAGTTTTCCTGGGAATCACTCTAGACGACAAATTGCAATGGGGTCCTCATATAACATCTCTTGCGGGTCGGCTAAGCTCAGCCGCTTATGCTGTTAGAAAGATAAGACAGTTAACGGATGTAGAAACCGCGCGTTTGGTCTATTTTAGTTACTTTCACAGCATAATGTCATACGGTATTTTACTGTGGGGTCGAGCGGCTGACATTGAATCCATATTTATATTGCAAAAGAGAGCTGTCAGAGCCATATATAAGTTAAGTCACCGTGAATCTCTTAGGGAACTGTTTAAAAATATTAATATTATGACAGTTTCTTGCCAATTTATTTATGAAAATATTATGTATGTAAGGAAAAATATACATCTCTTTAGTAAAGTCAGTGATAGACACAATTGTAATACCAGAAATAAAGATAAGTTAGATCAGCCTTCTTACAGACTAGCTAAAGTACAATCATCTTTCATGGGGTACTGTGTTAAATTCTATAACAAAATACCTTGTGATATATTAAAACTAAATGAAAGTAAATTTAAAACTTTAGTTAAAAGCACCCTTTGTAAACAAGCATATTACAAATTAGATGATTATATTCAAGATAAGAATGCTTGGAAACATGCTGGTCCTGCTCCATAGGGCAATCTTTGGTGTAGACAAAATCAAATTTGTTAATTTATATTCCCATTCATAGTTATTGTATTCATTGTATTTTTTTTTTTTTTTTAGGAAATTGACTCACACACTGTTCCGTTGTTGTTGAATTAGGTATTTTACCTATGTTTGTAATATTTGTAAGTATGTGAGAACCATGTTCCTACTTATCAAATTAATTAATTTTCCTGTTAATGCTTTTTAATACTTTATACCTGCGTGTAGAGCTATTCTGGGTGCATCGTCCTCACATATATTAATGTATGTACGTATGTTAATATTGTAAAACAACAATTTTTTTTTTTTAAAAGAGTAAGTATGGAGTTTCTTGTGCGTTCTTCTCCATATCAATCTACTTTCCGAATGCACGGTAGAATCATTTTTTTTTTTTTTTTTTTTATCTGTTTTTTTTTTTTTATTACTTTTAAATTTATTTTTTATTACTTTTAATTTTTAATTTTAATTTATGTGACGTTCAAAAGTGCCGTTTATTGGCCTAATTGAATAAATATATTTGACTTTGACTTTGGGTCAAGTTACCAAGCGAGGGTAATATTGCTATGTGCCCAATACTGCCAAGTGGGGGTAATATTGCCAAATGGAATGGTCCTGGATTCGTTTGGTATGTTGGTCAGAGTGTTTATGGATTGTTGATACGTCGTGACTTCATCTCCAAAGCGTACCTGCTGACTCTGGGCAAGTCCGACAACATGATAGCCGTGTTCGATGAGCTCAAGAACATGAAAAGCTCCGTCATGAACGATTATCTAGTACCTTCAAACAAGCAATTCTTGTATTTAAGTATATAATCGGAATCTCGGAAACGGCTCCAACGATTTTATGAAATTTTGTATGCAGGGGGTTTCGGGGGCGATAAATAAAGAAAGAAAGAAAGAAAAATATTTATTTGTGACCCGCACAGGAGACACGAGAAAATAAGCATACACTTAAACAATAATAAAATAAAAACCCTGTGCGAGAACAAAAAGGCTCCCATCTCTGCATGTGCAGCGATATCCAAATAAGGTAATAACGCTGCGCTGATATTCTCGAAAAGAAAAAAAAACTAAAAAATAATAATAATAATAATAATACGTACCCGCATGACGGGAACCTCGTGAAAGCCGAGAATGATAAGCAAATCAAGTATCTTGACTTGGCTCGCGAGGTTGTCGACATGTGGGATGTGGACTCAGCGATCATTGTACCGATTGTCGTGTCGGCCAATGGCTTAATAGCCACGAGCCTCGACCAACACCTTAGGAGGCTCTCGTTAGGCGGCTGGGTCAAGGACCTGATCCAGAAAGCAGTATTGCTGGACACGGCTCGTATTGTTAGGAGGTTCCTCTCTCTGGAGCCCTGACCGCCGGTAGCTTGGACCCTGTTCCCGATACCGGTGGGCCTCTATTTTTTATATTTTTAAATGTTTTTCTTTTTTGTGTGTTTTTTAAAAATATTTAAAAATGTATAAAATAAGAAATTAAATTAAATAAAGGACATAATACGTATACGCATCTTTTTGCCTCGTAAGGGTAATATGGCCAGGAGGTAATATAGCCAAAGAGGTTATATCGTCCAGGGGGTAATGTTGAAAAGTCAGGGTAATATTGCCTAGTGTGGCTAATATTTTAATCTGGCGTTAATGCAAGTGGAATATTTAATATTTTTACCGACTTCAAAAAAAGGAGGTAATCAATTCGACCCGTTACTATGTATGTAACATTGTTGGTATGTTTGTACACGCATTTCTCCGAATCTACTTATCGGATTGTGATCATTCTTTTTTTATTGTATTATGTATCTCTCAAATTAGGAAACAGTGCAAGTTTCATTAAAATTGGTCAAAACAGAACGAATGTGTAAATTGAGAAAAATATTATTATTGTTTGCAGGGCAGCACAATTCCTCAAGGTAATGTCTGACAGTCAGAGCCTACAAGAGTCACAGAATCTGTCAATGTTCCTGGCAACACAGAATAAGATCAGAGATACTGTGAAGGATGCGCTGGAGAAGATTAACGGTATGTCTTGACGCAAAATTTTCCATGTATTAATTTATAAATTCTAAATATAAATTCTAAAACTAAAAATCTTATACTGTTTTACTTAAGCTTCAAACTGCCAAATAATGAATAATCGCAAAGAATTCTTAAATACATTTATTAAAAAAAAAACAAAACAGCAGGTTTTTAGGGTTCCGTAGCCAAATGTCAAAAAACGGAACCCTTATAGATTCGTCATGTCTGTCTGTCTGTCTGTCCGTCCGTATGTCACAGCCACTTTTTTCCGAAACTATAAGAACTATGCTGTTGAAACTCGGTGAGTATTCTGTGAACCGCATTAAGATTTTCAATCAAAAATAGAAAAAAAAACAATAAATTTTGGTGGTCCCCATACTTGAAACTGAAACTAAAAATATTTTTTTCCATCAAACCCATACGTGTGGGGTATCTATGGATAGGTCTTCAAAAATGATATTGAGGTTTCTAATATATTTTTTTTCTAAACTGAATAGTTTGCGCGCGAGACACTTCCAAAGTGGTAAAATATGCCCCCCCCCCCCTGTAACTTCTAAAATAAGAGAATGATAAAACTAAAAAAAATATATGATGTACATTACCATGTAAACAACCAGCGAAAATTGGTTTGAACGAGATCTAGTAAGTAGTTTTTTTTTTAATACGTCATAAATCGTAAACCGCAATTTACCAAGTACGGCCCTTCGTGCGCGAGTCCGACTCGCACTTGGCCGGTATTTTAACTGTGTTGTTAAAAAAACGTTTTTCGGAAAACCCGATTTAAAAAACCGGCTAAGTGCGTGTAGGACTATGCACATTTAGAGTTCCGTACCAAACCGCAAAATTAAGTGGGTTGTAATAGGAAAAATGAGGGAATTTCAAAGAAAAAATCAGATTTATCAATTTATTGGTATTTTTTAGTAAAGTATACATAATAATAAACATTATCACCAAATTTCAAGTTTATAGGTCAATGGGAAGTTAAAAAATGCTTTGTAACAATATTTTGTGAAAAAATCTGTTTTTGGTGGCTTCTCATTCCTTTGTTTTCCAATAGTTTTAATATAAAAAATACAGTATTTATTTGCTCAATGAGCTCTAAACAACGATATCCCACTCGATGGGGTATGTCAAAAAAAATCACTTCCCCCTTTAGCTGTATGGAAATATATAGGCCCTTAAAATCAGAAAATAATATTCATTGACAATTTGCATGGCTTTGGGTCTACAAAACGCTTAAACTGAAAATTTGAAGACTGTAGCTCCAACCGTTTGGCTGTAAAACCCGTGTGACCGACGACGGACAGACGGACACGTGATTGACAGCAATAGGCAATATTTATCATAGGAAATGTATATTATTTTAACTATATATATATTTAGTCTACAATTTTTCCTTTAATAATTATTTCTATTTTTTATGCACCTGCCATGTTATCTCTCCACCACCCTTGATTGACTGGTAGAGAATGCCACATGCATTAAGTCCGCCTATGCACCTGTACGTTGTATGAAGTTTTAATAAATAAATAAATAGGGCACGGTTTGGACCCTTCGGGTACGGAACCCTAAAAAGAAAATATACTCTGTATTGAAAGAGCAGTAGTGGCCCCGTGGTAACGGCCGCGACTTACAAGTTGTAGGTCTTGGGTTCAAACCCAGGCAGGCGCTTTACTTTGTGTAAATTATTTCATCACCACTGCTCTCAAAACGGTGAAGGAAAACTTCGTGAGGAAACCGGCATGTCTTAGAACCAAAAATTCGAAGACATGTGACATCCACCACTGGGCACATGCACTGGGCCCCCGTGGTGGATTACGGCCCATTCCCTCTCACATAGAGGAGGCCTGCACGCACAATGGACCAAATGTGGGTCTTAGTGCGGCAAAGAGGTCCATCTGTCCTATCCTATTCTGTATTGAATTTCCATAGTAAAGGAAAGTATATCTTTTCAACCGAATTATTCTATTTTCAAAAAAATTGTAGCGTGACATAAAACGTTATTTTATCTTTCAGGTTATGAAGAACTACTCGCCGATGTAGTCAACATATGCGTGCATATGTTTGAAACTAAAATGTACCTTACACCTTCAGAGAAACATATGCTTGTAAAGGTAAGTTGCAATATGCTAGTTGTTCAAATCAGTGTATGGATTTAAACCTTGAAAAAACTAAATGGTAGTTTATGCAACGGCCATATAATAGGGGTTATTAAAACACGAGTGTGGGTTTATCACACGAGGCGAAGCAGAGTGTGATAATAGTATTACACGAGTGTTTTAATACTTAATTATATGCCGTTGCATACACTATTTTATCTTCATTCATACAGTTCAAATAAAACAAAAGTGGAAACGGAAAAAATATGAGGTAATAAATAAAATAATAAAAAAAAAAATAAAAATATAAAGGTAAGTGAGCAATGAAATTCGATGAGAATCTAAATGAAATAATAAGTAGTTTCATTGTCTATGGATGCAATACTAGTGAAAAATAATAAAAATAAGTAATTCTAGTGTATTCTTTTTGGTAGAATGACTTTTTTTTATCCTCTATAGGCTCGCGCTTGACCACTATCTCGCCTGATGGTAAGCGATGATGTGGTCGACGGTGAAGCACGCTTGCCTAGAAGTAACCTATTCACTCTTGACTTAAAGACCCCTTCATTGTAGCTATCGGGAAACAAGGACTCCGGCAGGGAATTCCACTTCTTAACTGTACGCATAATAAAAGTATTCTTAAAACGTTTAGTGCGTATGGGTGGGATGTCCACCATGTACCGCAATTCCATCGCACACTCCCCAAAATGTAACCGATAAAAATCAACAAGCTGGCAACTCGGCGCCGATGTTCAAGGCTCTGGAGCTTTGACTTAAGACGTGAATGACGGTATAGAGGCTGCTACAGTAGAAAATGATATCAATAATAATATTCTTTTGTTGTAGGTAATGGGTTTCGGTCTTTTCCTCATGGATTCCGAAGTCTGCAACATCAACCGTCTCGATCAGAAGAAAAAGATTCGCCTGGACAGAATTGACAGGATTTTCAAGGTAAGCTTCGACTGAGGCCCAGTTTTTTTTTTATCCATAGCTCAACCAATGGTTTCAAATTTCGGTCATCATCATCATCATCAGCATTTAGCCAATGTTCCCACTGCTGGGACACAGACCTCCTCTCTGTGAGAGGGAAAGGGCCGTAATCCACCACGCGGGTCCAGTGCGGGTTGGTGGATGTCACATGTATTCGAATTTTTGGTTCTAAGACATGCCGGTTTCCTCACGATATTTTCCCTCACCGTTTTGAGAGCAGTGGTGAAGAAATAATTTACACAAAGTAAAGCGCTTGCCTGGGTTTGAACTCACGAACTACAACTTGTAAGTCGCGGCCGATACCACTGGGCCACCACTGCTCCTAATTTCGGTAAAACGCGTTTATTCTTCAATTGTTCGTCTAACAAATGGTCAATTAATTAAGTCTTCAACTTATAAAATAAATAGTTACCAAACATGTTACAGTCTGTAGTGCAGTTGCAATCCGTGTTCAATCTTTCAGAAATTAACGTGGCCACCTACTGGACCCAAACTGTCTTAAGGTTGCCCTAGTCCATCATTCTTCCATACAAACGTAGTCTGGTGATTACTCCACTGTTTGACAATGTACGTTCAAAATAAAAAATTAAATCAATTTGTCTCATCATTATCTAGCCCTGTCAATCTGCCTAGCCTTTTCCCAACTTTGTTGGGGTCGGCTTCCAGTCTTACCGGATTCAGCTGAGTACCAGTGTTTCACATGGAGCGACTGCCTATCTGACCTCCACAACCCAGTAACTGGGTAACACGGTACCCCTTGGCAAGACTGGTGTCAGATCTCAAGCTTCTGACTACCTGTAACGCTGTCAAAGATCTTCAAATGACAGCCGGGACCAACGGCTTAAAGTGCTTTCCGAGGCGCGGAGGCAACTCGGTATGTTGAAAATGGTCACCCATCCACGGACCGACCTCGCCAAGCGTTGCTTAACATTGATGATCGACCCGTGCGGCCGTTATTATTTAGCCAAGAGCTCCTCGATATAAATTTGTCTCATCATTATCTAGCCCTGTATGGAAACAAAAATGTAAAAAAAAATATACACTGGAAAGCAAATAAACCGGGCCACTCGCTACCTTGGAACTCTGATTCGATTTTCTCAAAAAGTATAAAACTTACAACTATATCTACAGAAAGTGCGTTTCATGCTGATCAAAATGACCAAGATATCGGGTGGCCCGGTTTATTTGCAGTCCAGTGTTTAAATAAAAGTTATGAGCATCGAAAGTTCCATATTTCAACACTGATTTTAACGCATCTTTGGGCGCAAATAAATACCATAAGAAGAAGGTACATTGCAAAACAGTCCCCATACAGGGATAGATTAGTAGTTCAACAATGCAAATAATTTTATTTTGAACAGATACATTTAGTAGTTTTTTCATGCTATCCATATTCCCAAATGTCTGTTTATACAATTTCGCGCGCTCGTTTTCGTCCTAAATCCTCATCCATTTCGCTACGAATTTGCAATAGTGTGTATTCCTACGCGAACTAGTTTCTTACTGCTCATCACAGCATCTATCTCTTTCGCACGAGATAGCATGCATTTTAACCTAGCGCACAAAATAGTTCGTGCCATCGACAAGGGCAACCTTAAGGGTTAATTATCATCGACTCGATAAGAAAAATAAAAAAAACCCGACTGCTTCAAAAGCGAACTATATTGTCGTAAACAAGAAAAAAATCATGCTGTACAGTCGGAGGATACATATTCGCGGGCAGGCTGATCAAAATCTGGTGTCGATATATTTTTAAAATCACCTCTTAAAACCCTTTATTTTGATACCCCACAAGATGGGTTTGGAAAAAAAATAAAAATTGTGTCCCCACAATTTGGCACCAAAAATCCGCCATTTTTCTTTTGTCCAATTTAAATGTAGGCTATGACACTCGCAGGGTTAAGACGAATCGATTGACGTATGAATCATCAAAATCGGCCAACGCGTTTGGTCTCTGGAACGCCATATAGGAACAAACATACATACTTACATACATACATACATAGACTGTTAAACACATTACCCTCCTTCGGCAGTCGGGTAAAAATTAAACAATTGATATTTGTTTCAGAATTTGGAAGTAGTACCATTATTCGGCGATATGCAGATCGCACCTTTTAACTACATAAAGAGATCCAAACATTATGATACCAGCAAGTAAGTGTGTTTTATTTTCCATTCGCTTTTACCTTTTTGTCATTTCACAGGAACTGTGCATCAATTCGGGATTAAAAGCAGCTTATTTCACATAATATCACAAAGCGAAAAATAATGCATTTATAATATAAGTAGGTTTCAAATTATCTATTCCCTGTATCTGCTTTCCAAAACCGTCTGCCAGATCAAGGCTAAATGCTCTGTGCTATAATATACTTCTAAGGATAAGTACCCTTACAAGGAATACAAGGGATAGGGAGAAAGGGGGTGGGCTGTAAATCAGCGCTGACCAGCGTAATAGCCATTGCTTTACACTGCTCAGCACATGCTGAGCCCGCTACTTTAGCCATACTGAAAGAATATTGTGCCTCAGAGCTAATTTGTTGCTTCAGTTAGCAATAAATGTTTTCTTTCTTTCTAGCTTAATATTAACAAATTGTGTTATCCACCAGGTGGCCGTTATCATCGAATTCAAACCCACCTTCTCCTCAAGCTGACCTGATGGTCCATCTGCCCCAGATAAGAGAGGAGCACCAGAACTATATCTCAGAACTCGCGAGATATAGCAATGAGGTAAGTTATAAGCTTTTTTTAATTGAATTTAAGTTTTAGAAAATGGTAAGTTATGTGGTAGAAGATTATTTTTACTAACAAAGTTTATCTTGAATTTGTGGCAAAATAGTAACACAAACTTTGTTTTGCCATAAAAACACCAAACATTCATCTACCCTACCTTACCCTACCTGCCCTACCCTACCTATCCTACCTACCCTATGTAGGTAAGGTACAAATTTTTTTTCTATATTTTTTTGTCATAAGAACCTTCTCCTAACAATAACAAACACAACAAAAAACCCGGCCTAGTGCGAGTCGGATTCGCGCACGAAGGGTTCCGTACCATTATCGCAAAAAACGGAAAAATAATCACGTTTTTTGTATGGGAGCCCCACTTAAATATTTATTTTATTCTGTTTTTAGTGTTTTTAGTAGTTGTTATAGCGGCAACAGAAATACATAATCTGTGAATATTTCAACCGTCTAGCTATCACGGTTTATGAGATACAGCCTGGTGACAGACAGACAGACGGACCGCGGAGTCTTAGTAATAGGGTCCCGTTTTTACCCTTTGGGTACGGAACCCTAAGAAAAGAATAATCGAATATCGAAAGTAAGATAATGCGTGTATTTATTGTTTTGTCAAACGCGCGATTTCTAAACCGAAAAGCGGCGTGTAATACCTATTATTATAATGTTAGTCAAAAACAGCCTGCAACCTTTCTGTCCACACATTTTTGTCATAGTCCTTAATTTCGGCATAAAATTTGAATATACTTTATACCTGTATTTGAAGATAATATTCTAAAAATATTAAGATTCTTTGTAGGTACTAAAAAATACACGTGATTTTGGGTGGGGGCGGAGGGGGCTAGTCTTTAACCTCACCACATATCACCAAGGGGGAGGAGGCCCCCAATGAATTTACCATCGACAATGATTTGAGAACTTTTAAGGGCTAAGAACTGACATAAAGTTTAATAATTTATTTGGCCAGGTAACAACGACCTTCAAAGAAGCCGGTTCCGACTCGGAAAACAAAGCCGTAACAGAGCTCTGCCTCCGCGGGCTCCAGCTGCTATCATCTTGGTGCTCCGTGCTGACGGAGCTGTGCTCGTGGAAGCTGCTGCACCCCACCGACCACGCCAGCAACCCGCGCTGTCCGCCCGACGCTGAGGAGTACGAGCGGGTGAGTACTCAACACCATCAGACATCATCAGGATAGACACTGCTGGACCATAGGCCTCCCATAGCGTGAAGCTCAAGATCGGTCTCAAACACAGACATAAATCTAACTAGATAACGCAAGTCCCTCCATCTGTATGAAAACCAAGCGTGCCACTTTCTCACAAACAATTTAAAAACAAATTTACTTACCAATGAGAGAAAACATTTCCAATGCCTCGGCCAACTTTTTCTATACAGTCTTTACAGCACAATATGGCATAACAAGGCATTTTTCTAGATTTCGGTGGGTTTCCGGTGCCGATAGTGCTAAATGAAAAGCTCAGATTACGATCATTGATTCGTCTTTACTCCGTCTTTTGACACGCAAAGTACATACAATCGCGTCATCTAGTTAGAGTGCGCGCAAGTTAAGTCTGCGCGCGGCCAAAATTGGAACTAATCGTATGTCATTTATGTCAGGTGTCAAGAGAGTGTGTTGTATTCCGTGTTTTTATTCGTTTCCGCAGTAAATAATCGCCATCATTATGCTAAAAGTAATTTAAAATGATGGCAGGGATGTTTTCTTGAAGTGAACAAGACAATAACGGGCCTACGGTACCGTTTTACAAAGATAAAGCCCGCGTTGCTTATTTGACAGGTATGTATTTTTTTTGTAATTATAATTCATGACCATAGATACAAGTCTTTCAGTCGGATACATAAATGGGTTTTAACATTCTTTAGTATGCATTAGAATGCGGATGTAACAGATTCTAATGTTTTTTGGAGTATTTGGCAGCAAATTGTATCGAGTCAGTCTTCCCAGTAAGCTTTGCAAAGGCAGTCAATACTACAATAAAATACTCCGCTCCACTATCCCGAGATCGCTTCTGTCAATGATTTCACATATTGTCCAATTGCGTAGACAGTTGAGACACAAAACTACACCAATTTTATATCACAATATCCACTAGGAATCAATTTGCAAATAATATTCACAGCCGCTGAACTTCACTCGACAAAAGCCCGCCAAAAACTCTTATTTGACAGGTAACTTTTAGGGATACCACAATACTAAAATTCCCCTAATTTTTCGTACTACCGGTGCCCGACAGTATCGGTTTTTGGGTGGTACATAAATATACCAGTGGGACAGGACCGGCATCATGTAATATAATGCATCATTGTTATTTTGTTTTAGGCGTTTCTGAACGCACCGTTACCCAAATAACTCAAGAGAGTTATGTGGCTGCAGCTTTTTCAAAAATTGTTGACGAAGAAATTAAAAAATAATTGAATTTAAAGGTATTAGCCAATGCAGGACCATTGTTAGACCAAATTTAACAGTAGGTACTACTAAGTATTCAATAAAAGATTTACAATAATATCATGAAGCTTTTGACATCATATTCTATGCAAGTAGAAAAAGTTACAAATTAATTATGCGTAACTTAAATTACTTTAAGTTTCGAGTATTGAAATATGACTATTGATTAAATGAAGGAAATAAAAAAAACTTAATTCAAAATATCAAGGCGGAGGATACACCAGATTTTGGTCAGCCATCCCGCGAATATGTATCCTCCGCCTGCACAGCATGATTTTTTCCTTGTTTACGACTTTTTAGTTCGCTTTTGAAGCAGTCGGGTTTTTTTATATTTTGAATTAAGTTTTTTTATTTATAACTTTTTAGTTAGTTTTTTTCGAATTAGATACATTTAAACATATAAGTGTTATATATTTTTGATTGACTTAAAACCCTTTATTTTGATACCCCACACGATGGGTTTGGAAGAAAAAAAAAATTTGGGCCCCCACAATATGGCACCCAAAATTAATGTAGCCTACTACTACCCAATTTTAATGTAGCCTATGACACTTGCAGGGTTAAGACGCATCGATTGACGTATGAATCATCAAAATCGGCCAACGCGTTTGGTCTCTGGAACGCCATATAGGAACAAACATACATACATACATACATAAATACATACATACATACATACATACTTACATACATAGACTGATAAACACATTACCCTCCTTCGGCAGTCGGGTAAAAAGATCTGTTATGCTGGCAACATTAAGTACGCCACCCGTTGCGCGCAGACTTATCGTGCGCGCACCATAGATTTATGTCTGTGGTCGCAATCCATCGCGACTGGTCTTGCTTGAACTTGCCTCACGTCATTCCGGTGCTCGCCGCTTCAGCTAAAACGATGCGTCGCCAGGTTTGACGAGGATGCCCGCGCTTACTTTTCTCTTGCGGATTCCAATCCATGGTCTGTTTAGGAATGTGATCCAAATCCCTCCAGAACGTATGACCAATCCAGCCCCACTTGCGACGCTTGATCAGAAAAGTAAAAAAATACAATATTTGAAAATTATGTTTCAAATATTGTTTTTTTTTACTTTTCTGTTTCCATACAGGGCTAGATAATGATGAGACAAATTGAAATCATTTTTAGGGTTCCGTAGCCAAATGGCAAAAAACGGAACCCTTATAGATTCGTCATGTCTGTCTGTCCGTCCGTCCGTCCGTATGTCACAGCCACTTTTTTTCCGAAACTATAAGAACTATGTTGTTGAAACTTGGTAAGTAGATGTATTCTGTGAACCGCATTAATATTTTCACTCTAAAATAGAAAAAAAACAATAAATTTTGGGGTCCCCATACTTGAAACTGAAACAAATTTTTTTTTTTACGTCAAACACGTATGGGACGTGTGGGGTATCTATGGATAGGTCTTCAAAAATGATATTGAGGTTTCGAATATTTTTTTTTTCTAAACTGAATAGTTTGCGCGAGAGACACTTCCGAAGTGGTAAAATGTGTGCCCCCCCCCCGTAATTTCTAAAATAAGAGAATGATAAAAGTAAAAAAAATATATGATGTACATTACCATGTAAACTACCACCGAAAATTGGTTTGAACGAGATCTAGTAAGTAGTTTTTTTTAATACGTCATAAATCGTAAACCGCAATTTACCAAGTACGGAACCCTTCGTGCGCGAGTCCGACTCGCACTTGGCCGGTTTTTTATTTTGAACGAACGTCATCAAACAGTGGAGCAATCGCCAGACTACGTTTGTATGGAAGAATTTTCGACTAGTGTAACTTTAATTTACTCTCCTAATCACAAAATTATGGAATATTGGTGTCTTAATTCAAATTTCAAAGATTATTTGAATGGATCATTTCAAATTGACACCAATAGATGGCGCGTTTTTAAATTTCTGAGGCATTCCACTCGATGGTTTAAATTTGTATTGTAACACATTTTGGTGCAATGAAAAACGTGCAAAAAAATACTATAAAACAAATCCTCACTGCATTTAAAGAAAAAAAATAGTCACGAACCGAGAAAACCCTTTTACTTGCAAGTCGCTGCTAACGCCATCTATAGCCGTGGAATGGAACCGAACTCGATCGAAGTGCTTATAAAAATCTTAATCAGACGAAAAACATTAGTTACGTCGGCATGGTTTCTTTGTATGGGATGAGGCATCTGTATACTAGTATTATATTATCGTGTAAGTAATCATTCATCTTGTTCCAGGCCACCCGCTACAATTACACTTCAGAAGAGAAGTTCGCCATGATCGAAGTCATCGCCATGATCAAAGGGCTTCAAGTCCTCATGGCTCGCATGGAGACCGTTTTTGCTGACGCTGCGAGGAGGTCCATCTATGCTGAGCTGCAAGACTTCGTGCAGTTACTGCTGCGCGAGCCGCTACGCAAGGCTATTAAGAACAAAAAGGATCTTATACGCAGGTGCGTGTAATTTTTGTAGAAGACCAGTATAGTAGTCACAGCGGATCTTTGTGTCTCTGAAGTTGGTTTTGCCAACCATTGCACAAGAAACAGTTTGTCATCGAGTATACCGC
The DNA here is from genome assembly GCA_949775005.1 of Orthosia gothica. NCBI lineage: Eukaryota > Metazoa > Arthropoda > Insecta > Lepidoptera > Noctuidae > Orthosia > Orthosia gothica. The sequence continues at coordinate 58,533,791 of OX459034.1, read as the reverse complement.
ATAGAGTTAGCGAGATAGGACGATGCGACAAACGTAAGCGAGTGAAAGAGACAGTTATACAATGCTATCTTCACCTTCAACATTGATACAAAAATTGCTACTGCGCAGGGTCTTACAGCCAATTCAGAGACACAAAGGTCCGTTGTGAATGTTATATCTTGGCCAATCTGCCTAGCCTTTTCCCAACTATATTAGGATCGGCTTCCAGTCTAACCGGATTCAGCTGAGTACCAGTGTTTTACATGAAGCGACTGCCTATCTGACCTCCACAACCCAGTAACTGGGTAACAGTATACCCCTTGGCAACACTGGTGTCAGATCTCTGGCTTCTGACTACCCGTAACGACTGTCAAAGATCTTCAAATGACAGCCGGGACCAACGGCTTAACGTGCTTTCATCTTATATTCTTTCATGATGAGAGTGAAATGGTCACCCATCCACGGACCGACCTCGTCAAGCGTTGCTTAACCTTAATAATCGACCAGTGCGGCTTTTATTATAAAAATTTAGCCACGAAGCTCCTCGAGAATATTATAACTTGGCCAAGTGAGAAAATATTTAAAGATGGGGTAATATCGATAGTTGGGATAATACTGCATAGTGGGGTAATATGGCCATGTTGGGTAATACTACTATGTGGGGTAATACTGTAATGTGGGGGTAAGCTAGGTGAGTATTATCGCAAAACACTAGCATTTTGACCACAACACGCGGCCACGAGGTCCCAGCGCTAAGAAAGAAAATTTGGTTTAAATAAATATCACTAGATGGCGCGATATCCACTGATTTTTTATTGAATTGTGTGTAAAATTAACCCTTTTCTGGGATTGAAAATTAAAATTGTATGTTCTTGTTTAATCAACTCTCGTAAGCACAAACTTATGGAAAATTGGGATCTTAATTCACATTTCAAAGATTATTTGAACGGATAATTTAAAATTAATGCCAATAGATGGCGCGGTTTTAAATGCCACTAGATTGTTTAAATGCTATTGTAACACATTTTGTTGCAATGAAACTATAAAAGAAATCGTCAGTGTATTTATGGAAATAAATATTCACGAACAGAGTTAACCCAGTTTCTGGCAAGTTGCTGCTAACACCATCTATCGATCGCCGTGAAACGGAACCGAACGCTATCGATGTACAAAAAATAACCAGTTTAATCAGACGAAAAACGTACGTCAAATAGTTACGTCGTTACGGTTTCTTTGTATGGGATGAGGCAACTGTATGCTAGTATTATATTATCTGTGACGCGGCTAATCTTTCTGATCGAGATCGGCCTTGGCCGCACGTGAGTCAATACTGCTAGATTTGGGCAATACTGCCGAGTGAAGGGAGATGTTGCATATAGTTTTCAAGTGGAGACAATACCAATAAGTTATCGTAAAATACCCATTTGTTTTAAACCTTAACGAGACACAGCTATGTAGGCGGTCAAGACATAAGAGTGATTTATGCAATGGTCATATAATAGGGGTTATTAAAACACGAGCGTGGGTTTATTACTCGCGTGATAATAATAACACGCGAGTGTTTTAATACCTAATTATACGCCGTTGCATACACTATTTTATCTTCACTCATACGGAAACGGAAAAATATGTGGTATGGCGGGCAATTTAGATTCTCATTGCGCATGACTGCGCAGCGCGCGCGTCCATAGATAATGACACTATTTTTCTATATTAAGTCAATGAACACATACGCGTCAATAAATTAATAAGTAAAACTGTGCTATAAAAATTTAAAAGATATTCTATGATGCAGTTGTTTGAAAATCGAAGGAAAATGTTGCTCTGTAATTGTTTGTTTTTATTTTACCTCTCCACGAAATAAAAGTAGTTTCATTGTCTATGGATGCGATACTAGTGAAAAATAATAATAATAAGTAATTCTAGTGTATTCTTTTTGGTAGAATGTCTTTTTTTTATCCTCTTTAGGCTCGCGCTTGACCACTATCTCACCTGATGGTAAGCGATGATGTGGTCGACGGTGAAGCACGCTTGCCTAGAAGTAACCTTTATCTTTATAGCACACTTTTACTTTTTAATTTATTTGCGCTTATGGGCTCATTGACATTGACAGTCATGGTGCAATGAGAATCTAAATGGCCTGCCATACCACATATTTTTTCGTTTCCACTTTTGTTTTATTTCAACTGTATGAGTGAAGATAAAATAGTGTATGCAACGGCATGTAATTATGTATTAAAACACTCGCGAGTTATTATTATCACGCGAGTGATAAACCCACGCTCGTGTTTTAATAAGCTTTATTATATGACCATTGCATAAACTACTATCTACAAAATTCTCTCTTTTCTCCACAGTATAATAGTGTCAGTCCGAGAAACGTGTGGAGATTGGGCGCGTGGCTGTGAGCCTCAGCAGGACCCAGCGTTACGCGGAAAGAAGGATGGCGAGGCCAGCTTCACCATCAAAGTGCCGCGTAGGAATGTTGGTGAGTGGAAAGAATTTACATATTAAGGTTCCAGCTAGTAGGTTGCTCCACCGCAACAAAGACAACCTCCGCAGGTGAGGCTTCACGGGTGGTACCGATCTCTACAGTTTGTGCGGCGTCTCTCTACGGGGTCTGTCAGACTCGTACTGACTAAAAACCACCCCGGTGTTCCATCTCACACCTAAGCCAGGCGTCGCCGGAACAACCTCTGCGGGCCTCGATCTCGGGTTGGGGTGGAGTGAGGTGTTTGACTCCTCTTGCGACGTCTAAGAAGGGCGCGCGTGGCACACTACGCGCCGCCACCTCGGGACCTGATGTGTGGGGGCGACGGACGTCCCCAAGTCCGTCGCCCCTGGACTCATTTAGGGGGGCTGGAAGAGGACGCTGTCCGTCTGCTGCGGATCGGCTGAGCGGGTGAAATCTCCCTCTCCCTTTCTGCAGCCAATACCACCGCGTCCCAGGACTCCTCGCTGCCGACCATAGACTCGACTACGGCCGGCAGCGACAGGTCACTACCTGCCTACTTCAGAGATGAGCGTATGCCGCGCCATGTCCACGCGGCAGTCGACGCAGTGGTGACACCGAGCGTCTGGATTCCTGTTTATGCGAAACAGGTGCTTCGGGTAGCAACCATGCCCAGAGAGCACCTGCGCCCAACTTTCGTACTGTACCGCATGCCCTGTAACTTGTACCCTGGAACGGAGCCGAACGCTATCGGTGTACGAAAAATAATCAGTTTAATCAGACGAAAACCGTTCGTCAAATACTTACGTCGGCACGGTTTCTTTGTATGGGATGAGGCATCTATATGCTAGTATTATATTATCTGTGACGCTGCTAATCTTTCTGACCGCGATCGGCCTTGGACGCACATGAGTTAATACTGCTAGATTTGGGCAATACTTCCGACTGAAGGGAGATGTTGCTAATAGCTTTCAAGAGGAGGCAATACCACTAAGTTTTCTTAAAATAACCATTTGTTTCAAACCTTAACGAGACCCAGCTATGTAGGCGGTTTATGGTCAAGACATAATAGTAGCTTATGCAATAATAATATTTATGCGATCATTATACCCCTATTATAAGGGGTTTTGTGATAATAATATCACGCGAGTGTTTTAATACCTAATTCCAGGTTGCCTGGAAGAGATCCCTGAAAGCGATAAGGCCGCCCATTGTATTTGTATTAATTTTAAGTTTCTTTTTATTATGTTATTTTATGGTGGTACAATAAAGCATATAAAAATAAATAAATATACGCCGTTGCATTCAGAATTTTATCTTCACTCATACGGAAACGGTAAAAATATGTGGTATGGCGGGCAATTTAGAGATAAACGCACGGCGTGGATCCTCCCAAGCGGCACACTCTGCCAGCATCTGGATCCCTGTTTATGCGACACAGGTGCTTCGAGAAGCAACCATGCCCAGAGAGCACCTGCGTCCAATTTTCGCCTGTACCGCATGCCTGTACCCTGAGGACCTTATGGCTGTGTCAGCAAATGGTGTTGGCGTAGAGTAGTAAGATTTTATTAAAGTAAACCATGTTTAATATGAATTAATCTTCATTTTTCTCGACAGGCCCATCATCAACCCAGCTGTACATGGTCCGCACTCAGCTGGAAGCGCTGATCTCCGACAAGTCAGGCGGCAGACGCACTCTGCGCAAGGACCTGGACGCCGGCACGCTGACGCAGATCGAGACGTTCCACCGGCAGAGCTTCTACTGGATGTACATGCTCAACTTGTCAGGTGCGTCTTATTGTTCAGTGGGTAGGATAGGATAGATGGACCCCGTTTTCCGCACTGAGGCTATTTTCGTCCGTTGCCTCCTATCTGTGCGAGGGATTGGGCCGTAATCCACCACGCGGGCCCAGTGCATGCTGGTGGATGTCACATGTCTTCGAATGTTTGGTTCTAAGAGATGCCGGTTTCCTCACGATGTTTTTCTTCACCGTTTTGAGTGCTGTGGTTATGAAATAATTTGCACAAGGTAAAGTGCCTGCCTGGGTTCGAATCTTCGACCTACAACTTGTAAGTCGCGGCCGTTACCACTGCTCTGATCAGTTGGTATCACCATTAGGATAATACCGCTAAGAGGGTAAAATTGCCAAGTGGGTAATGTCGCCTTGGGAGTAATATTTCCAGGAGGGTAACATTTCCAGGTGGCCCAAATCGCCACAGAACGAGTACGGAACGAGTGTTGTCTTTGCACTTCTTTTTATTTGTGTTTTACTCCATGTTTGTTGCTGTTGTGTGCTGCCTGTATCGAATAAGTATATTTCTATTCTATTCGGAACGAAGGAGCCTCTATCTCACGACACAGGGAATCCTAGTGTGAGTTCCAGGAAGCAACGCATTTGAATGTAATTTCTTAACAATTAAATTATTCTTCTTATTCTTATTCTATTCCAAGTGGATAATATCACCATGGGGGTAATATAAACTCAGTTTATCAAATACAGCGTTCTGACTGGTAGTTTCTCAGCGGTCTCAACCAATCAGAACGCTGTATTTGCATAAACTGAGTTTAGTTGAACTATTCGCGATTAGTTCCATTGGTGAAATCGGCCCTTACTGTGATTAATAAGAAAACCAGCCAACTGCGAGTCGGACTCGCGCACGAAGCGTTCCGTACCATTATAGCAAAAAACGGCATAAAAATCACGTTTGTTGCATGGGAGCCCCACTTAAATATTTATTATATTCTGTTTTTAGTATTTATTGTTATAGCGGCAACAGAAATACATCATATGTAAAATTTCAACTGTCTAGCTATCACGGTTCTTGAGATGCAGCCTGGTGACAGACAGACAGACAGACGGACCGTGGAGTCTTAGTAATAGGGTCCTGTTTTTAAACTTTGGGTATGGAACCCTAAAAATGGTCATTAATTTAATCAATTCTGTCCGCAGATTCTCTACAGAAATGCTGCGATCTCTCTCAGCTGTGGTACAGGGAGTTCTATCTCGAGATGACTATGGGGCGCAAAGTTAACGTAAGATTGATAACAATAAAATATTACATTGCAAGACTCGGTAAACGGATTATGATAAAATATGTCGGGCATTAACTTCATGTAACCAAAAACGTATCCTTACCAAAGAGAACTTACAACCTAACAAATAAAACAATTGCAAAAACTTAAGAAAAAAAAAATGAATACGATATCGAAATCGGTTCATCCGTTTGAGAGCTACGACAGACACACAGATACACACTTTAGACTTATAACACCCCTTTAGATGATGATTGTCATCAAATCTATAAACACCAAAAAAAAACCCATTAAAACTGCAGGATATACCAGTTTGTAAATTAATCACAGATTTTCTTAAAATACGACTATCATAAAATATGTTTTCTACTACCTTGTCTATTATGTAACACATTGCCTCAGAAATTCGTTTCGAAATATGAACATTGAGACAAAAGATTACAAAAAAAATAAAAAAAAATACGTAATAACAGTTAAGAAATGACTTTTGTATCGAAGTTTTGATATCATTTTGCAACTGGTGGAATGATACTGAACCTGTTACCTCTCGAAAAATCACGAGTTGTTTGTTTGTGTATAGTCTGTGGTTTTTGGTCTGATCCTTTCTAATAAATTGTTGTTGGAACTTATTTGCATTTAATTAAGTAAGCTCATCAGGTAGTGGAAAAAGAATCTTTCGTGTCTCGCATGTAGCTCAAATTGGTACATCGCTCGTGTTAAAATCTCGACTTTTTATGCTCGACACGAAATTTACTATCTCTCTTACAGAAATGCATGGTACGCCACCAACACAATGAAGAATGCAACGACCTCATAACCATGGAGAAGCGCATACAGTTCCCTATTGAGATGTCCATGCCGTGGATACTGACCGACCATATACTGCGGACTAAGGAGCCGGCTATGATGGAGTGAGTAATGTTATTTATATTGAAAAATCATAATCCCGACTGCTTAAAAACGAACTAAAAAGACGTATACAATAAGAAAATGATGCTCTGCAGTCGGAGGATACATATTCGCGAGCTAGTTAACCAAAACCAGATGTATTCTCCGACTGCACAGCATGCTGCTTCTTTTTTAAGCAGTCACAGATTCTTAATATATTTTTGTTTATTAGTTTTTAGTTGACATTTTTTTCGAATTAGGTACATTTAAATATGTAAAAGTATTATATATTTTTGAAATCACCTCTTAAAACCCTTTATTTTGATACCCCACACGATAGGTTTGGCAGAAAAAATATATTAGGCTCTTACAATATGGCGCCCAAAACCCGCCACCATTAAACACACACTAAAAAACCCTAATCTCCTCAATTCTCTACTCATTCGACAACTAGAACTTCTAATAGACACACATATTAATACCGAATTTGACATTGTCATCCAGAAAACACCTTTAAACACTCACTAACAAACCCTAATCTCCTCAATTATCTACTCATTCGACAACTAGAACTCCATATACACATCCATTTATTTTCTGTTAAGCCAAAACCAACCTAAAACTTCTTATTGATAAGCCCTAATTTCCTTTAACAGGTACGTCCTCTACCCCCTGGATCTGTACAACGACTCAGCTCAGTACGCGCTGACGGTGTTCCGCAAACAATTCCTGTACGACGAGGTAGAGGCCGAGGTGAACCTGTGCTTCGACCAGTTCGTGTACAAGTTGTCGGAACAGGTTTACGCGCATTACAAGCAGCTGGCCAGCAGGTGAGGGTAGATATTATGACACTTACGGTCTGTCCAGGTTTTGCCCAGCTTATACAGGGCTACAGGTTAAGTCGACCTAGATCCTTAAAAAGGTTGTAGTTTCCATCATTCCTGACTGATTTGGCTATGAAACACCGTACCCCAGAGTTAACCGTTTCCAAGATATTCGACACTAGCTGTTCCCCGCGGCTTCGCTCCCGTGGGCCACCCCACAGGACCGGTTTTCGGGATTAAAAAATAGCCTATGTCACTCAGGAATAATGTAGCTTACTACTGGTGAAATTTTTTTTAAAATCGGTCCAGTAGTTTCGGAGTCTATTCGGTACAAACAAACAAACAAATAAAATCTTGGCCTTATTTTTTTTTTGGGTTTTTTTCTTCTTAATTTATCTGTGTTAGTGATTCTTGTGTAGTAGATAAGTGCATTCTCAACACTAACATTAGACGACTTTCGGTTGAAATGAAAATTATGACTTTCTTGCACTTTTGTCTCCATGTGAAAGTTAAGTTTTTATTTTACTGTAAATTTTGACTTTAAAAGTGCTTTTTATGAAATTATAAAAAAAAAAAAAAATTGGTTTATTGAGACTTTTATCTAGCTTCTTTGAATATGTAACCTAAATTTATTTTATACCATTCCCCCTCTAAAAAGCCTATTTTATTCACTGAAAACAGTGAATAAAAAGCACTTTTAATCACTGTTTTGGAGTTTGAATTTGGAACACACCAATGTATTAGCCGTCCATCTGAATGCTATGTAACCTCCTTGCGCAAAAAATACTCGCTATAAACTTCTTGTGCAGAGAATATTCGACTTTCAAACTCCTTCGATTTTAATTTTGAGTTTTTTTTATATATTTAAGATTTTAATAGTGATTTTGATTTTAGTCTAGGATATTTATTGAATACTCATTTGGATTGTAATTCTAATATTAATTGTAATGGTGTTTAATTAACTATAATTATTTAAAGTAACGGAGGTGGTCACTGGCCCCTGAAACACAGGTCACAGCACCTAGCTCAGGGGTCAGGTTTTCACATTTATTGTAAATTTTGAAGGTAATAAACCATTTATTTATTACTCGTAATATTCCTTGTGCTTCTCGCTTAGATCTTGCTTTTTCTCGATGTCATGGTATAAAATATAGTATGCAACTCTTGAATAAAACGGATTTAAATCGAGGGCCATGAATCACTCGCGTCGCTCATGATTCTAACACTTGAATCACTCGCTATGCTCGTGATTCAATCATCATGAATCACTCCCTACGGTCGTGATTCAGTCGTTAGAATCCTTCACTTGCTCGTGATTCATCTATGGCCCTCGCTTTAAATCCGTCTTTTATTCACTAGTTGCATAATATACTATTCTTCTTTTCAGCATGTTGCTCGACAAACGCTACCGAGCAGAATGCGCGGCGCGCGGGGCCTCCACAGGTGCCGCCGCCGGCCGCTACGCGTCGCTACTGAGGCAGAGACACGTCGCCTTGCTAGGCAGACACGTTGACCTGTGTGCGCTGGTCAGCATATTTTTATTATAATCAACTAGCGGACGCCTCGCAGTTTCAGCCGCGCAGTTCCCGTTCCCGTGGGAATACATGGATAAAAAGTAGCCTATGTCACCCGGGGATAGTGTAGCTTCACAACGCGGTGAAAGAATTTTTGAAATCGGTCCAGTAGTTTCGGAGTATACATACTTTCTCTTTTTTATATATTTATTATTATTATAGTCAATCTGCCTGCCTTTGCCTTTTTTGAGGAGCTCGTGGCTAAATAATAACAGCCGCACTGGTCGATCATCATGGTTAAGCAACGCTTGACGAGGACGGTGCGTGGATGGGTGACCATTTCAACATATCGAGTTTCGTCCGTGCCTCGGCAAGCACGTTAAGCCGTTGGTCCCGGCTGTCATTTGAAGATCTTTGACAGTCGTTACGGGTAGTCAGAAGCTTGAGATCTGATCTCCAGTCTTGCCAAGAGGTATTGTGTTACCCCGTTACTGGGTTGTGGAGGTCAGATATTCAGTCGCTCCATGTAAAACACTGATACTCAGCTGAATCCGGTTAGACTGGAAGCTGACCCCAATGTAGTTGGGTAAAGGCTAGAGGCAGATTGATTGATTGATAGGCTGCCTTTTCTATGTTGTAGTCGGTGAGACTGCTAACCGTTTGCAGTTAAATACCAGTTTATTATTTAACTAGAAGCGACTACCTATCTGTGGCCTCTGACGTGAACGTATTGTGGTACGACTGTGAAAGAGACAGTGCTATTGGTCCTGTATAGCTCCGTCTCGCTCTCACAATGGAGTCATGATTTTGATATTTCGTCATGGTAAAGCCCTACAGACATAAATCTAACTAGATGACGCGATTGTATGTTCTTCGCGTGTCAAAAATCGGAGTAAAATTACGATCAATGATTGTGAGCTTTTCATTTAGCATTATCGGCACCGGAAATCCACCGAAATCTAGAAAAATGCCTTTTTATGCCATATTGAACTGTAAAGACTGTATAAAAAAGTTGTCCGAGGCATTGGAAATGTTTTCTTTCATTGTTAAGTAAATTTGTTTTTAAACTGTGTGTGAAGAAGTGGCACAATCGGTTTTCATACAGATGGAGGGACTTGAGTTATCTAGGTAGATTTATGTCTGTGGTAAAGCCCCTGATCTCCACAAGCTTCCCTTGGCAAGACTGGTCTACACACTCTGGTCTCTGGTCTGTAAACGGTGAAGGAAAACATCGTGAGGAAACCGGCATGTCCTAGAACTAAATATTCGAAGACATGTGACATCCACCAACCCGCACTGGGCCCGCGTGGTGGATTACGGCCCATTCCCTCTCACTGAGAGGAGGCCTGTGTCCCAGCAGTGGGAACATTAATAGGCTGATACTGTGAAGTGAGGTGAAGACTGGTTTTCAGGTTTCAATGTTAATTTTTTATAATTTTTATGGCAGGTTGCTCAGCGAATAAACGCGGACATGCATAGAGCTCTGGATGCGGCCGTCGCTAAGTTTGAAGCTGGAGATATTACGGGCGTTGTGGTTTGTATTATTTTAAATCATTTTGAGCTGATATTAAATGGAACTGATTGTAAAAAGCACTTTTTTATATGTATGTTTAAAATGCCAAAAGAGTATATGTTGTAGAATTATTTTTAATTCATTTATAAAATATGTATCAATTATATAATAATAGTTTATGCAATGGTTATATAATAGGGGTTATTAAAATACGAGCGTGGGTACCCTATGGTTTCAGAACCTTTATAGAGGATTCATATCATGGGTGTAGATAAAGTCTTGTATGCAACTGTTATAATTAGGTATTAAAACACTCATGTGATACTATTATCACACGAGGCGAAGCCGAGTGTGATAAACCCACATTCGTGTTTTAATACCCCTTATTATACAACAGTTCTAAAACCTCTTTTTCCCTCAGGAACTCGAAGGCTTAATCTCCGTGAACCGCCTCTGCCACAAGCTGCTAAGCCGGTACCTCACGCTGGATGACTTCGACGCCATTTTGCGAGAGAGCGATCACGGAGTCCTCGCGCCGTATGGGAGAATCACTCTCCACGTGTTCTGGGAACTGAACTTTGATTTCTTGCCGAATTACTGTTATAATGCTGCTACTGACAGGTTAGTTGTTTACTGCTTAGGTTAATTATTATTATTAATTAACGGTAAGTCTAAAATACGTCAAGGATAATAATTTACTCCAAGGGTAAACGCACAATCCAAGGGTGACAACCTATATGAAGGGTAAACGTACATTAATACAACCCGAATTACTAGTATGCTGCTACGGATAGGTGAGAAATATTTATGATTATTTACCCAACGATAATTCCTAAGTAGACAAAGGGTAAGAACTCATATAAAGGGTAAAACAACTATCCAATGGTAAATAAAAGTAACGAAGCACTCTTAAGTGTAACAACCCATTCCAAAGGTAAAATCTCAAATACAAATTAAATTTATTGCATCCATAATATGTTCATACATGTGATAAATATAAGTTACAAAAACAATAGGGTATTTTACTCTATTTGAGAAAAAATCTATACATATATTATTGAGATAGTTTAGGCAAAAAGCAGTTGGAAAACGTTAGTTCATAATATAACAAAATAAATTTTAAAATTCAATTCAAAGTTTTCAGTTTTTTAATCTGTTTTATAACACCATGAAATATGAAATAGTAGCCGCCATGTGTGTCATAGGGCTGTGTAAACTAAAAACTGTCAACTGTCAAATGCCAACTGATCGGCGTATCGGCGCGATTGTTTACACAGCCATCTGACGTCATGACCACAGAGCAATTTGACGTCCACTGCGTATAGCGTTATCGTCAAACTACGCGCGAAATTTGAAAATGTAATATCTAAATGCATTTTTATGGCACATATCTATAGAATTAAAAAAATGTGTTTTTTTTTGTGGCATATTAGCACTATGGAATTTAATTGTGACACTTCAAAAATTGGTGTAATACCGCCGGCAAACCAGCTCCATAGTACGATATTATTTTAACGTTTTCCAAAATTACAAAAGTTCCCTAAGTTACGCCTATTACTAGTTGCCAGACACACATACAATCCTTCTCTGTTCATGCAGTACGATTGTGGAACTCACTTCCACCTAAAATCTGTGACTCCCAAAATGTATCGGTATTAAAAAAACAAGTCAAACAACATTATCTCTCCACCATCTTGTAATTTTATATATTAAGTATATGTAGGTATTTTTATTTTCTATATTTATTAAGTTAAGGTATATGTGTAATTTACATATGATTCGTTAAGTTATTTTCTCAAAAATGGTATGTAATGTTGACATAACATCTCTAAAAAGTATCCAGAAAGTGAACTCTACCGGAGACTATTCACAACTGTCCGGTAAGAAGCGAGATTTTAAATTTGGAATCTCCTACTGTCCAGTAAGTAAGTATGTAATTTACTTACTGGACACTTGGTCATCCTTCATCCCTTTTTTTTTTTATGGCTTCGCACGGTTTAGGTCATCCTCTTTAGATCTGCTTAGAAAAAAAAAACATAGTACCAGACACAGATTAGAGTTTAGCCATTATAACATGGTTAGAGGGAGGCTCCAAATATATATCTATCTCTTTTTGGTATGACATTTTATGAGATACATAATATATTTTGGAGCCTTAAACATCCATTTTATTGTCTGTGACACTTTTTTTTTTTTTTTTTTTATGGGTCTGTGACACATAACGCGACGCAGAAAAAGTATGCACGTTGCGTTTTGTACTTAGTAATGTTGTAGAAGTATAGTGTGGGATTTTATGTTTGTATTTAGTCATTTCAGTTTATAAATCATGTTGGATTAAAGAGTCCGTTAATCAAGATGTACAACAAACAAATATAAATGCCCCCGGTAAATCGATCACAATATCTATCAGTAATTGCCCTAATATGAATGTAACCTTCAATATTAATTAAACGAATTTGTTGTTAAACTTTCTTTCATTTTTGAGAAAAGCATTATACAAACCTCAACCAGTAAGAAAGCCATCCTGGCCTCGTATATAACCGGACCTCACCTGCGGTTCGGTCCGGTTAACTCATACTCGGCCAGGAAGGCTTACTTACTGGATTCTGCTGTAATGTACTATTTTGTCTATTTTAAGTTTCCTTGTTCTTTCTACACACTGTGTCTTCGTCTATCATCCAACATTCCTGTCGCAGGTCTGCTGGAAGAAATTTCTAATTAAATAAGCAGTACCTTTGTGCACTTCAATCTGTATTATTTATTTTCTCTGTAAAGTATTTTTGTGTGTACATAAATAATAATATTACAAAAACAAGGTAATATAAAGTTTTTAATGATAATACTAATTCTTCTAATATTTACAGATTCGTGAAATGCCGCGGCATACAGTTCGCGGCTGGCGTATCGCGAGAGAAGCCGCAACAATACGGGCATGCCTTACTGTGGGGCTCCAAGCAATTGAGCCTCGCGTATTCGGCTCAATACGCGCAGTATGTCGGTAAGTTTTTATATCGTAGTTTCATATACAATGTGTAACAGACTAAACCTGAAAAGGAGTAATTGTACTCATCATTATTAAGAATTTTACGATTGTACTAATCCTGAAATCGCAAGAAAAATACTGGCCAACTGCGAGTCAGTCAACTTTCATTATACGTACAGCTAAGGAGTGGAATTCCCTGCCGGAGTCTGTGTTTCCCGATAGCTACAATCTAGGGGTTTTTAAGTCAAGAGTGAACAGGTTACTTCTAGACAAGCGTGCTTCACCGTCAACCACATCATCGCTTACCATCAGGTGAGATAGTGGTCAAGCGCAAGCCTATAGACGATAAAAAAGTCAGACTCGCGCACGAAGGGTTCCGTACCATTATCGCATAAAACGGGCAGAAAATCACGTTTGTTGTATTGGAGCTCCACTTAAATATTTTATTTATTAATAATTAAAAAAAAAAAAACTGAAAATAAAATTATTTATTAATAATTTTATTCCGTGTTTTAGTATTTTTTGTTATAGCAGCAACAGAAATACATCATCTGTGAAATTTTCGACTGTCTAGCTATCACGGTTCATGAGATACAGCCTGGTGACAGACAGACAGACGGACAGTGGAGTCTTAGTAATAGTGTCCCGTTTTTACCCTTTGGGTAAGGAATCCTAAAAACAACTGCCCCATACTTGTGTGCATAACTTAACAAATTGTCAAATATTTTTGCTAAAATGTTCTGTCTTATTTCCGATCTAACCCCAGACGGAGTTAGATCAGAAATGAGACAGAACATTTCAACAAAGGCATTCATTTCTTTTGGTGATATTTCATCATGGGCCTAAAAACCACGAGATTCCACTAATCATTGCTTGAACAAATCATATAAGTTTTTACATATGTTTTTTTTTGTGTTTGGTCTTACTTCTGTACACCTTGCTCCCCCAATTCGTCCACTTCTTTTAGTAGTTAATATCTAAACATGATTTCTTCTCTCACAGGCTTTGTAGGGGCCCAACACCTCCACGCTTTAGTCCGTCTGCTAGGCTACCAAGGAGTGGCCGTAGTAGTGTCAGAGCTGCTAGACGTGGCGCGAGGTCTGCTACACGGAACAATAGCGCAGTTCACTAGAGCGCTGGCGGCCGCCATGCCTCGCCACTGCAAGCTGCCAAGATATGACTATGGATCCAACGGTGAGTCTAATTAACAGTCATAATACACTCCAAGGGTAATAATTTAATTCGAGGGTAATAAAAAATCCTTAGGGTAACAACTCAACCCTAGGTTAAATAATCTGTCGTAGGGTAACAATTGACTATTAGAGTAATAATACGGTCCCAGGGTAAAAACACATTCCTAGGGTAAAAACACATCCCTAGGGTAACACCATCTTCTAAGGGTAACAATATATCAGTGGGTTACAACATATCCGTAAGGTAACACCATTGTCCAAGGGTACATACCTGTATGGAACTATAGCTCAGTTCACTAGAGCGTTAGCAGCCGCAATGCCTTGGCATTGGAAGCTACCATAATATGATCGTCGCCCAAAGCTAAAATAGCTTTCAGTAGGTAATAATTTATCCAAGAGTCATAATTTATTCAGAGGTTAGCGAAAGATAACTGGGGTATCAAAGCACTACAGTAAAAATACATGATTTATTTAATACTAGCGGACGCCTCGCGGTTTCACCCGCGTAGTTCCCGTTTCTGTGGGAATACAGGGATAAAAAGTATACCGGGGATAGTGTAGCTTGCCAACGTAGACAGAATTTTTGAAATCGGTCCAGTAGTTTTTAAGTTTATTTGTTACATACAAAAATACAAATATTTCCTCTTAATAATATTATTGTAGTATAGATATAGATTATAATATTAGTATAGATGTAAAAATACACACAAGTAAAAATACAGCTGAGGCAAACAGCTCAGCCAACGGTAACAGCGTCTTTTATGGGTAACAATATATCAGTGGATAACAGCCCATCGCAAGGCAACACCTACGCTGCGGTAGAATCAATTGATGTTCCTGAAATCCGCTGGATATGTGAAGCACAAGATCGATCGATGTCGCGACCCTTAAAGGATGTCCATATCCAGCTCTGGAAGTATTTGGGTACTAGCGCTATGAGGAGAAACACGGATCTTATTGGTGATGTTCTGCAGAAAGGCCAGGAGCCCAGTACTCATAACAGTCGTGCGTGTATGACTAGATGTATGAACGTTAATGAAGCAAAAGGATTATGAAAGGATCGTAGCCGGTGGCGTTCTGTAGTTTCTGCCCACCCTCGTGGGAAAAGGGCGTAAGTTTATGTATCTTTCTAATAACTATATATTTTTCATACAGGAGTCCTGGGCTATTACCACGCACAGTTAACGGATATCGTTCAGTACCCTGACGCGCGCACCGAACTCTTCCATGCCTTCAGGGAGCTGGGCAACATCATACTCTTCTGTATGCTCATTGAGCAGGTGAGATGCAGAATATTATATATTAGGTGTCGGACACCACGAACAGCGTCGAGGTAACAATATATCTTCGAGGGTAACGAAATATCGTGAGGGTAAAAATACATCTTGAGTACATCGACACTTTTGAGGGAGGACAACTTATCAAGAGGGTAACAAAATATCTTTTGGGGAATAAAACATTTTGAGAATAACAGAACAAATGTAGGGTAACTTAATATTGCGAGGGTATGGCATCAACCAAATACAGTTTTTTTTTTGTTTAGAAATCTTCAATTATGACTTCCGCTCTGGAGCAAATAGCATTAAATCTTCGTTTTTTTCAATAAATTTCTTTAAATCCATTTCGTTAACAGTAAATAAGATTATTTTAGAACAGTAGCTAAAATAGAGAACACGAACAAAATCTATTTAATTTTAAATATGTTCTAATCTATGGTATATTCTGTTTTTTAGGCACTCAGTCAAGAAGAAGTAACAGATTTACTCCACGCGGCGCCATTCCAGAACATACTACCACGACCATTCGCAGCGGGTATGTAATCCTTATTACCCCTTAGCTTCTGTGGTATTTTAATAAAACGAAATATAAAGTTTGTATTTGCATGCTTAGTAATATTTACTGCCAACATACGAATAAAAAACTTTTTCTAGACAGCAGATTGCAGGCACATGAAAATTTTATAATATCATGTATATTTTTTATTCAATACTTAC
The DNA here is from genome assembly GCA_949775005.1 of Orthosia gothica. Taxonomy (NCBI): domain Eukaryota; kingdom Metazoa; phylum Arthropoda; class Insecta; order Lepidoptera; family Noctuidae; genus Orthosia; species Orthosia gothica. The sequence continues at coordinate 58,517,417 of OX459034.1, read as the reverse complement.
CATGCTATAAAATGATTGTATTGTTGCCGTATAGAGGGTGAGAAACCAGAGACTAAACAGAAGCGTCTTGAAGCTAAATACACGGCGCTACAGATTGTGCAGAATGTCGACAAGTATGGTACTGCTAAGGTGAGTAAACTTATTCCACAATTTTGGTTTATTTCAAATTTTTATGCCCTGCCATGACTTCTCATATAGCGTTGCAATATTTCCACTGTATAATAAATTCAAAACCATAATTCTGTTTTAAATAAAAATGTTTTAAAGGTGAACGGCAGATTTCGTACCGCATACTTTTTTTGTTGTTGGGTTATAGAATTTGTACCACTTATTAAGGCAACATTTTTATGTAAGTTAACTATTTTTAGAACTCCGGATTAATTAATAATATCAGTAAAAAGATTTTAATAAATAAACGTAATAAAATCGTACATTTAACGCAGTTATGTTTTAGAAGTTGCCTTGTGTATTCTTACACAAAGATTGAAATGGTAATTAATTATTTATAAATACAAATAACACTAAATATAATCAAACTCATCATTATCAAAGTGTTGCAATCCGCTGCTGGACATAGGTATCTTATAATGCCCTGAGTAGGTACAATCCTCATCTCAATCTACCTACTTAATGGTAACAAAACAGTACAAAGATAGCAAAAAACAGTTTAGAACATTTACTTTACACAATATGTAACATTTACGTATATGTAACTTTGGTACACTAGTACATAACCTTAAAAAATAAAGCTGGTTATAACTTTTACGTCCCAAGTTCTAAAAATCTAAGAATTTAAAAAGGGATTATCTATCATATAAACTACCAATTAAAACAAAAAATATCCCAAAACACGAAATTTTATTAGCGGTACAAAATTCCCATACAAGCCTGCCATTCGCCTTTGAAATATCCATTGTGTTATTTTGTTAAGGATTTTGTTGTGAAAATACAATCAAATGAACTATGTTGTAACTTTGACTCACGGAAATGCAAGGAGTGAACTTTTTAGCACCTTACACACATTCATTTCAGTTTCCCTGAACCCTTATTTGACTTGAGAAGTTGAGACTTAGATAGACTTCAGAGAAATGTTCAAAGTAAATCAAGTATTAACTTATTTTTCCTCTCACAGCAAGGCCAACTATCCCGCGAAGGTGACCTCCTAACCCGCGAGCGCCTGTGCTGTGGGCTCTCTCTGTTCTCCGTAGTACTGCGGCGCCTGCGCGCGTGCCTCACCGCGCCGCAGTGGCCCGCGCCGCCCGCGCCGCATCACCACGCGCCCGCGCACACCGACGATACTAACGAGTTCCATAGGTAGGTTTTAGTGTACACACGAACACGAGGGTAACAACACATCAGTGAGACCAGCTCTCCCGCGAGCACCTGTGCTGCGGGCTCTCTCTGTACTCCGTAGTACTGCGCCGCCTGCGTGCCTGATACTAATAAGTTCTATAAGATGGTTGGTACTAAAGGGTAACAACATATCGTGAGGGTAACGACATATCCTGAGGGTAACGACATATCGTGACGGTAACGACATATCTGTGAGGATGGCAACCATATTGTGAGGGTAACAGCAAGGTGATCTATTAATCCTTGCACACACGCCTACAGGCTGGTGATACTAAAGAGTTTTATTTTTGGTTAGTGCTCGAGGGTAACGGAATATTGTCGAGGGTAAGTCGTAAGGGTAATAATTGTCTATTTCGGACTGGGTAAATTTATATTTATGAGGATAATTTGTCTGAGAACACAATATTTTCTTTACTTGTTTCAGATTGTGGTCGGCTCTACAATTCTTATACTGCATCCCAGTTGGAGACACCCAGTTTACTGTTGAGTAAGTTATAATTATTATTTTTCTCCAATTATGGTTTTATATCTTTAATACTTAACTATATTATACTAGCTTTTGCTCACGGCTTCGCCCGCGTTCAAAGTTCTAAAAAAAAGGTTCCGATCGCCACCAAACTTTACAAGATTACCCGCTGGGTCAATTTAAAGGTTGTCTGATAATTTTATTAAAATCGGTCCAGCCGTTTCGGAGTCTATAAGGATCATACATACATACTTTCTCTTTTGCATATATAGATAGATAGATATATTAAAGTATACAAGATATTTTAATATCTATGTTTAATCCTGTTGAGTAAATCGAAATTTATGGCGTAATTTTTCTTTGACCACAAGAAGATTCTCAATTTTTGCATCTTAGGAAACATTGTTTGAAAGAAAGTTTTTTTTTCTAATTGTTTCTCGCACAGGTCCAAAAAGCAATATTTGCTAGACTAACAAAAATAATATAAAAGCCTCCTATGTCAGCATAATTCTGCGGTATAAAAAAAAAAATTACGCAGCGCTAGTATTCTGATTGGGCCTCACTGTGATGGATTATACTCATGGAACATTGATTAATAAAACTAGTTTCAGACATTGATGTATTAAAAAGAGGAAGATACGTTACGCGCTAACATGGCGATCAGAAAACCTGGGCTCGGCGCACTACTACATGCACCGAAACTCACACATCTGTGTTCAGTGTCATCAACAGTTCCAAACCTACAGTTACCGACAGACAAGGATAGAGATATGAGACGGCGCTGTAGTGCAAGCGAAATCGCGTTAGCCGCCGATTGATGGCAGAATCACCGAATGTTTACATTGTAATATGTGCGTATCGTGTCTCTCACGCATGTTTGTAATATCTATCTCGCTCTCACAAATATGGCGAAGCAAACATTAAATATTATTGTAATTTTCAACAAATTAACCTTTTTAACTGTACTTACGAGTGGTAAGTGATCCCGTGTGACTTATTCCTCCCGGTATTATTTAAACACTGTTTAGCTGCACAAGAAGACATTTTGATGCGTATTTATTGCAAAAAAAACATAAAAACACTGAAATTAATGAGCTGTGTGATCAACAATGTGCCGTGTACGACTGAGTACCCGCTACGGGCATGCACTTAGATTAGTAGGACCAAGCGCTGTGAGCAGTCCCGTATCTTCCTCTTTTTAATACATCAATGGTTTCGGAAAGAAAATTAAGAGTGTTTCCTGATTTCGAAATGTTACAGTTTATTTTCTTTTTAGCCGGCTGCAAGGAAAGGTTTATGTTTTTCGCGCGTATCTTGTATTGATGTAATATTCTTTATTACTTCATATATTTCAAACTACTCGGTGGCTTTTTTTAATTAAGACATCGTTAGATAAATCTTGACCGCCCAAGTGTTCTTAGATAAGTGTCGTTAAAAAAAAGAAAATGGCGGATTTTGGGCGCAATATTGTGGGGTATGAATTTTTTTTTTCTTCCAATCCCATCGAATGGGGTATCAAATTGAAGGGGTTTTTAGAAGTGATTACAAAAATATATGTTTAAAAGACTTTCGAAAAAAAAGGATAACTAAAAAGTCGAAAATAAAAAAAGTTTATAAAATCAAAAAACCCGACTGCAAAGATGTAAACAACAAGAAAATCATGCTTTGCACTCGGAGGATATTTATAGTTTTGTTCAACAAGCTCGCGAATATGTATCCTTTGACTGCACAGCATGATTTTCTTCTTGTTTACATCTTTGCAGTCGGGGTTTTTTGTTTTTTTTATTATTCACTGTAAAGGCAATTGCTGATCTTCCGTTGTTTTTGCATACAGTGAGTGACAAACGTTCATGTATGTTCTATTTATTTTTCCAGGGAATTATTCGGCGAAGGCCTACACTGGGCCGGCTGCACGATCATAGCGCTGCTCGGTCAACAGCGACGGTTCGAAGCGCTGGACTTCTGCTATCACATCCTGAGGGTGCAGAGAGTTGATGGGAAGGATGAACTCGTGAAGGGGATTGTGAGTATTACCACAGATAATATTAATACTAGCATACGGATGCCTCATCCTATACAAAGAAACCGTGCCGACGTAACTAGCGTTTTTCGTCTGATTAAACTGATTATTTTTTTCTACATCGTTCGCGTTCGGTTCCTTTCCACGGCGATAGATAGATGGTGTTAGCAGCGACTTGCAAGTAAAAGTAAAAGTGTGAATATTTTTTTTCTTTAAATACAGTGACGATTTGTTTTATAGTATTTTTTTGCACGATTTGACAGTCTCATTGTACAAAAATGGCGCGATTTTAATTTCTAAATTTGTGTCAATATTTTTTTAAATCCAATTTTGAAACAGTTATCCCCAACCGATTAAGTAACAATTTTGCATGACATCATTCTAAATACAATATGGCGGATCAATTATTTTTATGCACCCGACAAAAAAGCTTGTTTATGAATGATTTTTTAATATTTTCTCTTCCACAGCCCCTCAAACGCATGGTAGACCGCATCCGTCGATTCCAAGTCCTGAACTCTCAGATCTTCGGTGTGCTCGCGCGCCACCTGGCGGCCGACGAAGAAAGGGCCGGCGTCGAACATGTGCGCTGCTTCCCGCCGCCCGCTGCGCCACAACATACTATCAACTAGAGTTAGCGGATCGAGTCCGAAAGTTTTCGGAGGAGTCCGAAAGTTTTCGGAGGAGTCCGAAAGTTTTCGAGGTTCCCCGAAAGTAGGTTAATATGATACAAAAGTGTGAATAGTGGCCACAGTTGGCTTCGAAAGTTGTCGGGGTTGTCCGAAAGTATTAGAGGTATTCCAAAACTAGTCTTTCGATTTCCGCCGCCCACTGCAAACGCTACGAAAAATTAAGTGGCTAAGTTTAAATCCGAAAGTGGAAATGAACTCCTAAAAAGTGTGAAAAGAGCCGAAAGATACCGCGAAATTTATAGAACTGTAAGGCATCGTCCTAACAGAAAGCGATCAACGCGCAAATACGGGCGTTTTAGGACGACGCCTTATGAATTCGTGGGGTCCCGATTTTTTTATAGTTTTCAACAGCTTGTAGATTAAGGCATTAACTCCGCCTCTGTACTTGTTCATGAAATTTATTAAATAAAACATAATTATTTAAGATGTGAAGTATAACATAATCTTTAAAGTTTAAAAACAAAATAGAATTCTAAGGAATTTCTGGCTGAGGTTGCAATCCACCACATATTTAGAACCACAGATGCAATCAGATTTTTTATTTGATGGACTAAAATGACATTTGAAGGATGGTCCATATATTGTATCTTAAAAAAAAGATTCCGACGAATTGAGAACCTCCTCCTTTTTTTGAAGTCGGTTAAAAATAGTTGAATATTTCAGTTTCTGAACACGGATAAGGAAAGAATATTGATAGCATTTATTTTTTTGTTGTTTTCTTGTGTATTATAAGAACAGTCTTTGTTTATGATATGTTTTCATAAAAAAAACGTATGTTTAGATAAGTTTTTTAGACTTTATATACTGTATACTTAACGATGGACAGTAGCGACGACACAACGTTAGAATGTAGATATTATTGTATGAATTATTGTTCTCTGAAGTTGGCTCTGCGAACCATTGCGCAAGAAACAGTTTGTCATCGAGTATACTGCATAGAGTAAGCGAGATAAGACGATGCGACAAACGTAAGCGAGTGAAAGAGGCAGTTATACAATGCTATCTTCACCTTAAATATTGACACAAAAATAGTTACTGCGCAGGGTCTTGCAGCCAACTTCAGAGACACAAACATCCACTGTGACTACTGTAGGTGTGATTCGGCAGAAAATGTAACGTCACGTAACGATTTTTGCGTTCTACCTTCTTCATACGCCTTTCTCTTTCTCTCACTGTGTCTTATATACGTATGTGTGTTTGTGTGTCTGCGCCAGTATCGAGACTCAAGGGAGTAAAAAAATGTCTGTGGCAATTCGTTCCTGACGGGAGTCGGCTAAAGGCACGCTTTTTATTTTATATTTCATAAAACTTTTATCAAATATTTTTTAAATGTAAATTATTTTTCTGTTGTAGATATAAGTGTAATAATATTATTTAAGTCATTGAATTATACGTAGCTTTAAGTTCACAACAACACATTCGATATTATTAAAATACTAACACTTTTTTTTTTAAACTGACGTTGTTGTTTATTTACACAACCTGTATGAAATATAAGCATTATATGTGTATTTAATAATAATTTAAAACTAAGTAAAATATTCCATTTTTATAAAATAGTTTAGTAGACTTTAAAATATTAATTCCGCGGTTCCTATATTTAACAGACTGCAATGTATTATGTTCGGTTGAATAAAGGATTCTGTTAAAATCAAATAAGTTGTTTAAGTTTGCACCTAGTTATGTCTATATTTAATATACTATTTATTGGGTTTTATGGAAATTGGTGTTTTATGAAATGGGTTCACTTTGAACGGACGACGAACAAATTTTCTTAAATTTCATACAAAAAAGGTTATAAATATGACTTTCTAGCGGACACCGGGCGGTGTCACCCGCGTAGTTCCCGTTCCCGTTTCGGATTATATAAGGAACATACATACATACCTTCTTTTTTATAAATATAGATAGACAGATTACAGAAAAAGCAAAACCGAAAAAACAAATCAGTAACTGATTTTTAAAATGGCTTAGATATAAAGTTTATTTGAACTTAGAATTCCAAGTCAAGCCGTAGTTATCACAGTTCAATGTGACCCTGTATATAAATCGTCATTTTTTTAGTTAAAAACCTATTTTATATGATCTAACTTTGTAACTATAAATACCTTTATGTTTATAGCATTTTATAAAAAATAATATTTCTCCTGTAATCATTTATTTCAATGAGATGACGTACATGTAACAATAATTTTTATAAATTTGAAAATTACGAGAAGCACTATTTATACCATTGTAAGTTGCAGCAAAAATTTAATTGTATCTAAACTATGTTTTTTATATTTTGTTTCTCATGTAATATGGTAGAATATTCTTCACAAATAAAGATGTATTGACTAACCAAATCGGCAACCGGCGTCCCTCAAAGCACGCGCGCTCGCGCTTATAATTCATAGCTTCATATGTTTAAATATTCTTCTACTTGACAGCGTAAAATCAATGAATACTGTTGAATTGTCAAAACGTAACCCTTTTGTTTCGCCGTAGTCGGGCGAAATTAAAAGTGTGCGTGTGTGTTTGTTTCAATAAAAATACGCAATTAGGATACGGGTCGAATGACCGTATTACGTCTTCACTTTTCGGAAATTCCAATATATACCAAGTATTAAAGCTGATTATAAAAATAATACATATTTAATCTTTTTGTAAAATGGAATCCTCTGTGTAAGAAGACTAAAAAAAAAAACAAAAATAAAACAAATATGAAACATCATGAGCGTCTTTGTTTCATTTATTACCTTTTAATACTACCTTACCCATCCCCGATTTCTTAATTACGATTCTGACTCTAGTTTAGCCTGAAAAACTAACTACAACTTCTTTTTAAATCAAGTTACTTATTTTTTTTATTAAGTGTAATCTGCCTTTGAGCTTTTCCACTGGTGGGACAGTGGCCTGCGCTCTGTGAAAGGGAACGGGCTCTAGCTCTGAGCCTACAAGTTTAGGTTAGCTCCAATACGCTACAAGGTAATGTTAGGTTAGGTTAGACACCCAACTAAACACCCAATACAAAACCGGCCTAAACAACCAACTCATCACCCAACCCAACACCCAACTAAACTCCCAACTCTACACACGACTAAACACTCATCTAAAAACCCAACTGAACACGCAACTAATCACCCAACTAAACACGCAACACAACATGGAACTCAACACCCAACTCAACATATAACTATACAACCAAATCTACAGCCGACTAAACACTCAATTAATCACCCAACTGAACACTCAACTAAACATCCAACTAAACACCCAACTAAACACTCAACTCAACACCCAACTCAAAACCAAACTAAACTACCAACTCAACTCCGAACACAACATCCAATTAAACACCCAAACCAACATCCTACTCTACACCCTACTAAACATCTAACAAAACACCCAACTGAACTCCCAACTAAACAGCCAACTAAACTGCCAACTCAACACCCAACTAGATATCCAACTAAACCCCCAACTAAACTTCCAACTAAACACTTGACCAAACACCCAACCCAACATCCAACTCTACACCCTACTAAACATCCAACAAAACACCCAACTAAACTCCCAACTCAGAACCCAATTCAACATCCAACTAAATGCCCAACTAAACACCCAAATCAACATACAACTCACCACCGAACGAAACACTAAACTAGACCCCCAACTAACACCCTAACTCTACAAACCAACTCAACATCCAACTCATCACCCAACAAGACAAACAACTCAACACCCAACTGAACACACTACTCTACACCTAATTAAACTTCCAACCAAAACATCCAACTAAACTCCCAACTCAACAACAAACTCACCACCCAACTAAACACCCAACCTGGCTTACTATAGCTTTTTTTTTCTTTATTTAGCGTGGAGAAATACTCATGCATACTGCGCTACCACGGGGAGATAGCGCAGTTATGTGGGACTCTAACCCACTAAAACTCTACGGTGTCCTCCTGTGCCGCTTATGGCGGGAACGCGTTAGCATACATCCGCGAACCGCCGCGGCTGTCCGTCTCCGGACCCTCCTCTGGGGTTTACCCCCCATCACCGGCGCACCAGAACACGGTGTACGCCGTGATCACCCCGGGGACCAAACCAGCACATGGGTGCCAGACGACCCCGTGAATGGCACCCTTGGTCCCCCTGTGACGGGCCAGGACAGTGGCCCCGCCACCTACCACTTTTCGGCCGCAGGGGATAGGGTGAGCGGCCAACGCTATACCGACACTCCTCCTCCCCTGCGGCCCCACCGCGTCCGCCATCAGACGGTGGCGACCCCGAGCAGGCCGCGGAGGGTAGGGCGAGCGGCGCACCGTAATACTGGCACTCCTCTCCCGCCGCGGCCTCCAACCTTCAGCCGCAATGCCTTCCATACCACATCGCGGCCCGCCTCAGTTGCGTTGCGATGTCGCCTAGGCAACACTACAACCTACATGTTGGCTGCTACGTCGTCGGCTTATCGGCAAAAGCCCTGACGAGCGGCCCCTCCTCGGGTTCCTCTTCGCTTCACCGTGGTTCTCCAAGCCACGGCTACTGAGCCCCCCCCGCCTCGACAATGCGGAAACCCACCGGGGGGGAACTTATCAGAGCTAACCTAACCTTATAGTGTATCAGAACTAACTTAACCTTGTTTAAAATCAGAGCTAATCTAAACTTGTAGCGTATTATTGTAAGAAAAGGCAATAATGCGATCTATTCTCGTCAGTGGAAAAACGACTAGTAGCTAGTAGCGCCATCTCGTATCGTATAGCGGAAGTAATCTTCTCGAATGTCTGTCGCCGAAGTTTTTGTCAACCGAACGTCCTGGAAAGTACTAGTCACATCGAGAACGATCTTGGAAGTTCTCCTCGAATTTTTGACTCAGCCGATTATTCTGGTAGATTCTCTCGGTGTATCTAGAACAGTATGGGACGATCCAGAAACATCTTCCATGCTGTCCTACAACGAAGCGTTCTGTGAGTGTAATTAAAGTGTTCTGATAAAATAATTTGTCCCTGAACCCCAGCTAGTAACAGTATCATATCGGCACCTAATTCTGAATCCTCCCGACCGTATTTCTGCCACGGTGCATATCCTTAGCGGAGATTACCCGAGTACGCAGCAGATATTATAGTATTCAAACACAGGGGTACTGTCTGCTCTTTTATTAATTTCATAGTCCCGATGGGGCGGGCAGGACTAACGGCTTAACCTGCTTTAAGCACGGCGACTTCCATAAAAAATACCGAGAGAAAATTAAAATGTGTACGTCCTATAAGTAGTATTGTATCCTGTACGTTCTATAGCTCCAAATTTTCAATAAGAACAAATTCAACTCTACTCATATTGCTATGAAAAAAGTGGCAGGCGTCAAAATTTGTTGTCTTGATTTTCTCGTCAATTACTCGTCGCATTGTATTTTCAGATTATATTTTATGAGGTACGTTGAAGGTACATTCCTCTGGTAAATATTAGGTAACCATAAGATATCTATTACATGCACATCAGTATTCACCCGCCATCGCCATTCTGATTGTCAGGACTGCGGCTCACTTTATAATTGTGATTGTTCTTGTTTCATGAAAGTACATTGAATTTCATTAAAGGTACATTTAAATACATTGCTGGTACATTCCTTTCAGATATAATATATTCATTTCTGCAAAAATACACAGAAATTTGTTATGAAAAACGTTACCCGGTCTGGGTGTAGACCAGGTCCTCACACTCAGTAGTTGTACTTTGCGACCCTTGAGACCATGGAGGTAGTAATACAGGCCATTACCATAATTTAATAGGGACTTAACTAAAATAAAACCAAAAGTAAAATTTCATGTTTTTTATATTATTTCTTAGCATCTAATGTTACCTCACTTATCTCAACATAAAGTTAAAATAAAAAATACATTACATCCTAGATATTATACAACAGATTTTCTGGCGTTAAGGTTTCAACCAGTTGTTATTTACAGGCTCTTGCTTGATGCAAGAATACGCTAGAAAACGTGCATATTTGATGCAAGATGGTAACATATTTGACGCAAGATTTTCTTGAGTTTTCAGCCATTTACTGCGATATTCTTGCATGAAATTTGCAAAATCTTAGTAGTGAAATCAATACAATATTTCTTGCATCTATTTTTAAGTGTAAAGAGTTATTAAAAGTTCGTTTTTAGAATATTAAATATGATTTAGTGGCATTTATAATTCTAACAAATATTTTTGTTGTTACTGGCCTTTTTCGGGTAGGAATCGAGTTCACGACCTCGCGTTTTCTAATCCTCCCTTAACCATTCTATTGTATTTTCGCAACTACATATTATAACAGAAAGACACCCGCCGCGTCTGTCTGTCTGTTTGCGATAATCTCTAAAACTACTGAACGATTTTCATGCGATTTACACCAATAGAAAGAATGAGAAACGAGGAAGGTTTTTGTATATAATTTGTCACAGGCGAAGCCGTTTTTAAAAAAAAATTACACTTAGACATCACCATATTTAATATTCTATAAACATTTTTAGGCAAAAAAAGCTTCATAATGAAAATCTTAGATAAATCATAAAAAGCTATCATTATACAGAGTGAAAGAGATAATTCTCAGTCATGATTATTTTGAATTTAATAACAAATAAAAAAACCCGTGAACATTTAGAAAAGAACTAACTACCAAAACGGGTCAATTTGAAAACATTCAGTTTGCCCAAAAATTTGTTGGATAACACGTCATTCCTGTGCGTATAAGTATACCCCATTTCACCTAGTATTTTTTCAATGGGGCCCAAGGGTGTTTAAAATAGGATAATCCAAAGAAACTTTACTTCCAGACGAAGTAATATCGTTCAGTAATACTAGGTCAAGATATTCAAAACTATTGTTTTTATTAGGCAAGTATCTTTACTATTCAAATCTATGGGCAAGATATTACAAATAAAAATGACTGAAAATGCTAAGTTTCACCAGCGACTTTATAGAATAACCCACAGCCATTTCGCGTATAGCTTGGTAAAAGTATTTTTTTTTAAACATAAGTTAAAAATGCTCTACCCGTTGCCTATTAACTTAAGTTGCTAAACTTAAATATGTAATTTACTATAAAAACCTCTACACAGTGGTCTTATTGAGATATATTTATTTGCATGGTTCTCTAACTGCATAAAAAAGCACTTTTAGTTTTATCGACTTTCCCAGGCCATTTTCCAATTCTTCTTCCAGAAGTGCCTTATTCGGCATATAGAGAATCATTGTAAAAAAAGGGGTCGAGATCGGTCCAGCCGTTCTCAAGTAATGCGCTTAACAACGAAAATCATTACATTTTTATAAATAAGTTTCAAACAACCAACCGTTAAATTGGTCACCGCTGCTATGGGCATCTGAGCCTCTAGAGTCTAAAAATATAAAAACATGGCGATATTTTACTACAGCTACCTACATAGGACCTATGGAACTGGATTCCTATCACTGACTACGTTAAAAGATCACAAAGATATAAATAGGACCCCGTTGTCAGAGATAAACATACTTTTCAAACGTACGACCGTGTCGCGGCCAGACGCAGGACGGACTGAGTTCACTCGAGCTGGTTAGCTTGTGTTTGTATTGCAGACGTTGGTAAACATATCTACCTCAGTATATATATAACATTATTGCTCTAAACAGTTTCATTCTACCACCGAAGGCGTTGACCAACAAAAGGTCAAAATGTAAAGGATTTGGCATGTGACACTTTGATAGCACTTGGCAATCCCGTACATTTGTGACATTTTCCATAAAATGTCACTTGTCTTGAGAATCTGCAATAACAGAGGTTATTTTTAAAAATTATTCATGATCCAAGTCTTTCAGTCGGATACATAGATGGGTTTTAACATTCTTTAGTATGCATTAGAATGCGGATGTAACAGATTCTAATGTTTTTTGGAGTATTTGGCAGAAAATTGTATCGAGTCAGCCTTCCCAGTAAGCTTTAGGTAGTCAATACTACAATCAAATTCTCCGCTTCACTATCCCGAAATCGTGTCTGTCAATGATTTCACATATTGTCCAGTTGCGTAGACAGTTGAGACACAAAACTACACCAATTTTATATCACAATAACCACTAGGAATCAATTTGCAAATAATAATAACAGCCGCTGAACTTTATTCGACAAAATCCCGCCAAAAATTCCAATGCCAGAGGTTTCGCAGATACCATTCCATCACATTGTAAAAAAGGAACACTGGAACGCTGGTTTTTTTAAACTTTTAAATAAAGAACTACCAATAAAGACCACTGTGTACAGGCTTACAGCCATTATGACCCACGATTGTCGAAATACTTAATTTAAAAAGTACTCCTTAACAAAAATAACTATAACATAATACTCAAAGACTTAACTTTGTAAAGGCGTACCTTATTTTAAATTAAATATTTTAATAAATACAATGCCAAACTGGCAACACCACCCTATTCGAATAAATATTTTTTTTTATAGTTTTAATTCATTGTTTTTTTTTATAAGCGATAGTCTATGCGCTACTTTTTTGATAAAAAAAATATGCACCATAGTTATGTTTAGTATATTTTTTTTCTTTTCAAAGACAACAATGATGGCTCATTTTAAAGGTTGGATTTTTGAGTTAGTTCTTTTGTTGTCTCCAAAAAAAATATTAAAATAAGTATGCTTAAATTTACAGATAAAAAGGTAGTTATTTTAAAAAGATATATTTCTTTTATAGGCTATGTCTGTCATTAATATATCAAGTATATACTGCCAGCAAAACGTATATTTTACGTTCATATGAGTACCGTATATGGTACAGTTAATTTAATTTGAGATATTAAATTGGTACTAAATTTTCCAAGATATTCTTATTAGGACAATATATCAGAAAATATAATGTTTTTTTTTACTTATTGCATTTTTTTGTATTGATAAATTAATGACACAAATAACAGACAGGAATGTCACTCAAATATCTTTTTTCAAAAACTACATTTTGTATTAAAGTAAAAACCCATTACGATTATATACAAAATGTCAAGCGTTACTCCGGAAAGGCTTGGAAAAGGATGGGTGACCCGTTATTGTAAGTACTTTTTATATATAATCGTTAGTGAAAACTGGGTTAAGTTCAAGTAATTTTTTTTCAATATTTTTGTACTCATATTCAAAATATGCGCGGTAGTGAAAAATACGATATCTGTCAAATGAAAAGTTAGTTTTTATTGTAAAATAAATAAAAACTACTGCAAATTGATTTCCAAAATATATTGTTTTATTTTCTGTTCCTTAAAAACGCATTTTTAACGTAATTAATTTCAGGTAACACAATTTTTTTAAATATTTTATACAAATAAAGAAAAAAATGTTTTTTGATTTACAACTCACAATTCTTTCTATTTGTTCTATACAAAATAAGTTCGGATAAAATGGAACCAAAAAAAAACAGATCAATTTGACAAATATCATATTTTTATTTTGCTAAATAATACATATTGTCGCACTCCAATTGCAATATCATTAGACACTTAAATAATCAGTTTTTACAACCCGTTCAACCAATTTTGACTTCTATAGCGGTATATGTAGATTTATGCTTTTTATGCTATCCTTATGTTTACGGAATAGAACTCAAAATCGTTTGAACAGATTGTAAAAAGGACTGTACAAATTCTAATATTATTTCAAATGGAGTTAGAATTTTAATCAGCACAAAAGATTGTTCAGAGAAGAGTAAAATCTTCATTTTTATCAGGGTAGTTCAAAAATCTGTTGATTTTTACATCAGATATTTTTTTAAGATTTTTCTGGCTTTTTTTAAAATTAATGGTTACCCTGTCAAAAAAGAAGTTATTTGATACAAAAAAACTTAACCTATGTATATTATTTATATTTTACTTATTGTTGCTGGTCAATCATTTTAGCTGATATTTTAACTTACAATCTTAAAAACTAATATTAAAAAAACATAACATTAAATTAAAGAACTTAGGTGTAAGAGAAAAAAAATATATTTTACAAAAACTTCTAAATTTACTTATTGCAACATAACGATGTCATAGACATCAGTGATTTTTTTTTTAAATCGTTTTATTAAAAACTATGGTTTATATGATATCAGTCGTTTGTGGTAAATATTTTGTTTTTTTTTCTTACTTTCGCTTGGAACAATTTTGTTGGTAAACCCAAAAAAAAAACTAGGCATGGGTGTTTTTTCTTGAAAATTCACGTGTTTTTTACAAAAAGAAAAAAAAATACAAAGAAAATTTTAACTACAAACAAATATACAGTTTTTAAAAGAAATACACACAATATTTTTGTTCAAAGATTATATTTTTTTGTAAAAAACACGTAAACACAATAAATTTTAAAATCGCTAATCGAGAACTAAGTCAAAATGGAATTCTTTTTTTTGTATCACAAACAATTTTTTTTTTCGTTATTTTTAGAAAAAAAACTCTTTGTTTAGCCTACCCTCCTTTTTACAAGAACGAGAAGCTAGACTAAAAATATTACAGCGACATTGAAGCTGCAAATAATTGTAAGGACTGGCCTTTTAAAAATTATTTAATTTATAGTAAGTTCACAATTTTAGCCCAAAATAGGACCTTTTTAAGAAGTGGATAACAACACACAAAATATTGATACATTCAAGGAAATAAATATTTGACTTTACCTTCGAACATTACTTCAAGAGGCGGACTATCCTGCCAGAGCTCTAAAGGTAAGTACGAGGATAGACAAACTTTTAAACTACTTATGTACGCCCGTTTTATATGCGAATTACAATACTGCTCTTTACCTTAAAAAAAAACAGTTACCATCAAGCATTTTGACATTTGTCAAACGTCAAAATTGAATTTGACAGGTGTCATAATCGAAAAAAAAACTAAGTGCCCAATTCAGAAGCTTAACACCGAGTCTTTTCGACCGATTTGAAAATTGAATAAAGAAATCGCCCAACTATCGGCCGACAATTTTACTGACAACAAATATGACATTTGACAAATATCAAATCACTTCTTTTTCACAATAAATCCTGTTTTAATTATTTTTCTTTCAAAATGGTTGTTTAAGTTAACAATATTATTGCATGGTAGAGACTTTGCGTCTGTTAGTGTGTGTTACCACCTCTGGAACGTTGTGTAGCAGGCGGGGTGTCACTGGTCGTAACTCTTAGCCTTTCTGTCCATGTCTTCATCGTTTGTGCGGTTCATGGGGTGGTCTGGAATGGGAACGTGAAGTTAGTTTTATTGCACAGGGGACGTTTTTAACCCTCTAAGAGGTAGGCAGGTTTATAAAATGTACATTTCGGCAGTACCAGCGAGTCGATTTATTAACCCCCGACGGAAAAAGAGGGGTGTTATAAGTTTGACGTGTGTGCCTGTGTGTTCGTGTATCTTTTTGTGGCAACATAATTCCTAAACGGACGAACCGATTTTTATTTTTTTTTGTTTGAAAGGTGTCTTCATCGAGAGTGTTCTTAGCTATGTTTGATGAGAATCGGTTCAGTTAGGTTATTTATTATATATATATATTTTTTTGTTTACACGATGTTTTCTCTCGACATATGTAACTAAATATATAGCTAACAGTGTGGGTTCGAACCCACGAAGACAGTCTTAATTCGGTGTTTTTATAATATTGGTTTAGATTCAGTATAGTTACCTTGGTGCTGCGGCATCTTGGGGACAAGCACCACGTTGCCATCAGCCGCTTGCTGCAGAGAATATTGTTGAGAAGACAGCGGTCTACCTTCAGGGTCGCGCAGGTTCTGTGAAAGAAAAAAAAAATTAATCACTTGCAAGAAAATACGTTCAGTGGTGGTTCGGTTTTAAAACTTCGAAAATGACTGCTGGGCAAAGACAAGGTCAAAATTCCTTTTTTTTGTGCGTAAAACGCTGTCCACGTTAAGTATTACTATTCTATTAGAATACTGGTGGGTCAGGAATGTTCGCATATCCGCATGTCCAATGCTTTTAAACGATCATGTGTAAAAGGTGCGCTTCCCTGGTCCGAAGACTGTGGGACAGCTCCTAAGCTTGATTGCGAGTCGCCTGTGTGCTGTTTGTTTTGTGTCAGCGCTTAATAACATAGTCGGTTAGTTTTACCCCGGGATCCCAGCGCTAACAAAGAAAATTCGGTTCAAATAAATGTCACTAGATGTCGCGATATGCATGGATTTGTTATTGACTTGTGTTTAAAATTAACATTTTCTAGAATTGATCATAAAAATTGTATGTTCTTTTTAAATTTAGTCTAGTAGAAATTTTTTTTTTAATTTGTATTTTAACACATTTTGGTACAATTAAACTGTAAAAACTTGCAAAATATACTATAAAACAAATCGTCACTGTATTTAAAGGAAAAAATAGTCACGAACCGAGAAAACCCGTTTCCTTGCAAGTCGCTGCTAACTGCAACACCATCTATAGCCGTGGAACGGAACCGAACGCAATCGAAGTAATTATAAAAATAATCATCTTAATCAGACGAAAAACGCTAGTTACGTCGGCACGGTTTCTTTGTATGGGATGAGGCATCTGTATGCTAGTTTTATATTATCTGTGGTTTTACTAACCATTTTTGAGTCGATATATATATTGAGATATATATATTTTTTTTTTGATGTTTACCTGGAAAACATGTCGGTACAGCGCCGCGAATCGTTCCTTGACGCGCTGTCTCTCCGCTATGAGCGAGCTGTGGTCGCGCTGAGTGCGGATCTTGCGGTCGCGCACGGTGCGCACTTCGTCGGCTAGGGAGGTTATCTGGTCCAGCTTGCGCTTGCGGCAGTTTTGCGCTGCCACCTATGGAGAAAACATAGCCGTTAGAAATGCTATAAAATAAATTAAGCAAACTTTTTTCGTATTTTTCTCAGCAAACCCTTTCATTTGATACTCATATCATGGCAGTGCACAAAAAATTACTAGTCCGCCATCTTGGGCCGACCGCCATATTGGATTTAGAATTACGTCACTTAGCTAACCATGCATTGTCATCCAAAATAAACGTGTATGCAAAATTTCGTCATAATCGGTGGAGGATAACTGCTTTAAAATTCAGTTGCAAGATTTGACCCGAACACACTTACATACATTGCAAGTTAAATAAGAGCTTGTAATAAGACTTTACTGGTTCAAAAAGTATCTAAATAAAGGTGATTGTATTTTCTAATGTTATAATGTCAACCAAGGACTTGAACGCCAGACTTTTTGGCATCGTACAATAGTAAATCCAAAAATAAAAGCTGCATTAATGGTCACCACTTTTGGTCTTGTTTTTGTGAGAATATTTTTTTTAACAAATATTAAAAAAATAGTTTTAGGCTTCACGCACGCATTGCTTACCTACCATTTCCTTTATTTTTAGTAAATTAAAGTACAATTTAGCTTGACAGATTTTTTATTTTTGTTACAATAAATTTCAAAATCAACCTACCTCATTCTACCCCGCCTCTTGATATCTCCAAACGACTTTACACTCTACCCCACGTACAATAAAGTTCAAATAACCTTATTTTTCCCACCTCCTGAAGTCCCTGATCAGAGTCAGTCAACTTTACACTCTAGCGGCACTAGCAATAAAGTTCAAATTACCTTATTCTTCCCCCGTCGCCTGATGTCCCTGATGAGAGACAGCTGCGCCTCGCTCAGGTCGTGCTTGGACAGGCGCTCGTTGAACTCATCCATGGGAAGGTTGATGATTTCTTGAACCTCCAAGGGTATGCCTGCGGCCACTTGTACAGGTTAATGTGTGCATTTTAATGTATAAAACACTTTTTTGTTGCGCAACTGTTAGGCGATAGTTGCACCACTAAAAGTGTCTCGAGTTAGAATTGGGATGTGTGTGTGGACATAGAAGAAGGATAGCTGCGCAATATTAGCAACTATTGCCAGATTGTTGCGCCATAAATAGTCTGTTATGAAATTGGTGGCTCTATTGTTTAGTGAGTTGTACAAAGTGATGAAAATGACTTAAATTACAGCTTGAAAAATGTCAAAATATACGAGTAATTTTGTGAAAAGTTACAAATGTGGCGCAATTGTTGGGCAACTGTTGCTACCTTGCTTTATTTACGGATCATATTATGTTGTTTCGATAAGGTTTAATATTTTTAACAATGTGTAAAATGCAGGGTAGACTACAAAAATAATATCTAATACTAATTAATAATAATAAGAGAGTGAATATTGTGAGTTAGTTCCTATGAGTAGAGTAATCTCTGGAACCACTACACACCTATTTGAAAAAAAAATTCACCCTATGTAAGGTATATTATTCCGGAAGGTAAAAATTATGGCCCAGGCAAAGCCAGGGGCGGGCCACTAGTTCTCAAATAAAATCCAATTAGTTTTCTTCCTTACCTAATGCTTTAGCCCTCTTCTCGTCTCTGGACAGATGATGCCCACTGCTGGTGGCTGAAGATCCACCATCGGACATGCTACCGTCTGTGAGGCGCCGGACTGCAAGAGAAATATACATTTTAGAACTTATTGCTGCAGTTTTAAGTGGTATTTTGGAGTATTTATTCAATTATAACTTGATGAATATTATTATAATATTAAATAAAGTTTTGGATTGATGTGTGTGTGTAAGTGTGGATGTTTGCTACTCAATCACACAAGAACGGCTAAATGGATCTGGTTACGCACTGTATCCGAAGTCCGGCCGTCTGAACTCAGTACATTTCCAATTCGTATTCCATAGAACTCTGATCTCGGATTCGAATAAAGATCGGATGCAGTGCGGACACCTTCAGGCTGGAAGCTACATGCTGGTTAAGGAGCTTACCTCTCTTGTCCCTTACAGCGGCCGGTCTTTGGTCAGCGGCCGCTAGGGGCGCGCTGTATGTGTGGTTGTGTCGCACTCTCTCAGGGGTGGCGTAAGCGAAGCGAGGGGGTGCCGGGCTTGGGATGTTGCTCTGTGGAAAGAAGATAAAGAGTTAGTATAAATGACCTAACGGACGGACTTCGTGTCGAGCATAAAAAGTCGAGATTTTAACAATTTTGTGAGACACGAACGAATATTTTTCCACTACATGATGAACTAACTTAATTAAATGCAAATAATTTCCAACAACAATTTATTAGAAACGTTCAGACTAAAAACCACAGACTATTTATATACACACAATCAACGCGCGCTTTTTCGAGAGGTAACAGGTTCAGTATCATTCTGTCAGTTACATAATGATCTATACAAAATTCATTTCGTAACTATTATTATAAAATTTTGTTTTTGTATTTATTTTTTTATAATCTTTGTTAATATTTCGAAACGCATTTCTTAGGCAATGTGTTACATAATAGACAAGGTAGACAAGGTAGTAGAAAATATTATTATTGTGACATGTTAAGAGAATTCGGTATTGGACAACTATCAAAAATGTACAAAAGAAAACCCGGTCTGTGATATTATAACTAGGTACAGAAAGCGGTGGCAAAATGGAGAAATTACAGGTTCTAGAAGTTTTTTTTTTATTAATGATAGGCTCGCGCTTGACCACTATCTCACCTGATGGTAAGCGATGATGTGGTCGACGATGTTATTCTTCTATTCATGTCGCGTTTAAAGAACGGTGAACTTAAAAGCGGCAAGTTACTTTGGTGTTGCTGTCTTATGACGTCAGATGGTAGCAAAATGTTTCAAACGCTTAAAACTTCAATTATTTTTTTATATGTAAAAAAATATTTCAGTTGTGGGACCATTATATGCTAATAATGCTACGTAAGTAGATTGCTTCAAATATTATAATAACCTGTAGTAAGGCATGGCTGGAGTGAGCTGTGTTGAGGTCTAGGGCAGGGCCGTGGATGTTCGAAACGTGAGGAGGCGGCAGCTGTGGTCGAGGAGCGAAGTCTACTGAAGAAAAAAAAAAAAATTAATAGACAATTAATGATATACACTACGATAATGTTTTTAAACATTAATACCTTTATTGACGCTGTCTACCGATTGATTAGATCAAATGTTATATAGATAATTTGAATTTAGAATCTGCTAGACAGTTTTGAGATTTGTATAAAGGTTAAAAAAAATAGAAAAAAAAAAAAAAAAACAATTTATCATTGTTGAAAATTCGAATCAACTATACAATAAAACAATCTGTACGTTTAAAATTATTGAACTCAACCATAGAGAAAGGCAATAAGTAATATAATTCACCGTGGAACCATATAATTAATCCTACTACTAATAATCAATGGTAAATAAATAAATTCTTATCACATCTATTCAAAAAGAGCTAGTTTATTATTCGTGAAGACTAAAATAGCTCATTAATCCCTAGGGACTAAAATAGCTCATTAATCCCTAGGGACTAAAAGTGATTTGAATTTGGAATATGGATATTGTGAGATATTAAAGAGCTGTATGCTTACCATTATGCATGTGCATACTATCATGCACGTAAGTCTGTTCGGGGCACTCATACTTGACAACCCCTGGCCTGCCGACCGGCTCCAAGGCAGGGGCCGGTTGCTCCTGTAAGTACAATACATTGGTTACAATCCTTGTTTATTTCGGGTCGAAAATCAACTTTATAACAGTAACAATAAAGTTGTAATTATAGATTGGGGACAGAATGTACTGCATGACTTGTAAAAGGGGGCAAATCTCAAAGCTATTTAAAAATATTTACCTGAAAGCATCGTTTCCCGAACATATGGTGTTTCTTCTGCGGCTGGTGCGGGGCCGCACGCTCTCGGCCAAATGAATTGTCGTAAGGTCGGAATTTTGAGCTGTATGACAAGCGAAATAAGTGTTATTATTGCGGATTATATCTCTCTGATAAAGTCGGGAGTGCTGTGTCATGCCCAAAGGTGTGTGTATCGAAAAGATTTGACGTCAAAATTTGAAAATGGAACAGTCATTTTATTGTATCTGTGTGTTTAATAGAGCATATTTATGCAGGCTTATGTGGCTAATAATGTACATAGCATATTGACCCTTAACTCCACACAGTAATGCACACGTTTCTATAACGACAAAAAAGAGGCGCGCATTCGACCTTTTTTTCGAATCTATCGATAATTCGACAATCTCAAAAGTTGTTTGATGATATTCGAAATGCAGAGTCATTGATGTTTGTTATAAAAAAAAAAACGTAATAAGTACATATGCGACTTTTTCAGTTCATATGTACTGTTTAAGTTTATCAAGGACATTGCTGACAACGGTGAAGGAAAACATCATGAGGAAACCTGAACGTATATTTAATATAAGTTTGAAATCGCCAACCGGACTTGAGTAAGCGTTTTGATTAATTGCTCATGCCTTCTCTGTTTGAGAAGAGGCATTTTCCCTGCAGTGGGCCGTAACTAGCGATACTTCTTCAAATAGAAAGAGCGAAAATCTAGAAAAGTTTGTGTATATTTTACTGTAAAAGCCGTTCGGGCCGTACGGAGAAAACTAGGATAAACCGGTAAAACCTAAGGTTAAGGCTACACTAGTCGAAAATTCTTCCATTCAAACGTAGTCTAGACATTACTCCACTGTCTGACGATGTACGTTCAAAATAAAAAATGATATCAATTTGTCTCATCATTATCTAGTCCTGTATGGAAACAAAAATATAAAAATAATACATTTGAGCAAGTTATGAGCGTCGAAAGTTCCATATTTCAACACTAATTTTATCGCATGTTTGGGCGGAAATAAATACCATAAGAAGAAGGAAAATTGCAAAACGGCTTCCTTACAGGGATAGATTAGTAATTGAACAATCCAAATAATTTTATTTTGAAAATATAAATTTAGTAGTTTTTTCATGATATCTAGACTCCCAAAGGTCTGTTTATAAATAATCGCGCGCTCGTTTTCGTCCTAAATCGTCATCCATGAGGAGCTCCCTCGATTTCTCCAAGATCCCATCATCTGATCCTGACCTGATGACTATGGGACCAACTTGGAAGTATACCCCTTTCAAACAAAAGAAGAATTTTCCAAATCAGTTCAGGCGTCTTTCCAAAACTCCTTTTTTTGAAGTCCGTTAAAAATACCCTTCTATAAACTTAGCAAAAACAAAGGTTTAGTCCCACCTGTGGAACTCCTGAGCAGAGTCGCTGCCATCACACCATTCCCCATCAGACAGTGAGGGGACGCGTTCAGATCCCATCGACGATACGGCACTGTCAGAAGCAGAATCCCGTTCTGAAACAATACACAAACAATTGATTTTGACGTTTATAAGCAGCCATCTTGGATTTTCTTGTGAAGTCATATAAGTTATTAGAGGCCTTTTTTGGATATCGTTCAGTAT
Source organism: Orthosia gothica (assembly GCA_949775005.1). Taxonomy (NCBI): domain Eukaryota; kingdom Metazoa; phylum Arthropoda; class Insecta; order Lepidoptera; family Noctuidae; genus Orthosia; species Orthosia gothica. The sequence goes on along the minus strand of OX459034.1, from coordinate 58,494,662 downwards.
GTCTTAGCACATTTTTCAAATGAATGTTATTGATTTTACTATACATATAGTAGCTTCAGCCCGCGACCTCGCCTGCTTATTGGTGTTTCATTATGCCAAGGGAAAATAGTACCGGGGTATAAAGTACCGCGAATTCGTTCAGGAGTGAAAAAGAAACAAATATAGAGATTTATTTTTGCATTAATAATATTTGTCTGGATATAGTATGTATATAAGAAAAATATACACATTCTAAATATTCATTTACATTATTAAATTAATATTTACATGGCAAATTTTAAATGTAACCAATTACAATCTACTAACAAATAAATAGTTAGAAAATAAAAGCCCTCTTCCTCTCTCCTACGTTCGGAGTGCCCGACAGGGTTCAAAATGGTCTAAATTTGTAACCTACCATCTAAGTTCAAATGTGGAAGCAATAAATATATCGAGTACTAGTGGACGCCTCGCGGTTTCACCCGCGTAGTGCCCGTTCCCGTGGGAATACAGGGATAAAAAGGTAGCCTATGTCACCCGGGGATAGTGTAGCTTTCCAACGGTGAAAGAATTTTTTTAAATCGGTCCAGTTGTTTCGGAGATAATTCGGTACAAACAAACATAGAAAGGCAAAAAAAAAATTGGTAAGTGAACTATTATATTATTATTGCAAATTAAGATATCTCAAACTTCAAGTATGAATCAGAGTTAAAGATCGAAATCTTTAATAAATTTTGACAAAAATTCCAGGGTTGCCGATAGATCAACGATTTTTGATAATAATGAATAAGTTTTTATCAAATCAATGTAAATACCCACCTCCTTTGATTATATTTTAAATAATGTTATGACTGTACAAGTTAACAATCCTATCTAATATACATATCACTGTTGTCTTTCACGCGTAATATATAAATTTTATCAAACAAAATCCAGTTATATCTTGACACATCAAATATAATACAAACATGAGTGAGGATAATTCGCTCTTGAATGATTTTCAAACTTACTACTATAGTCATAAGTTCGAAAATTGGTCGAATGGGAACCTAGATAGTTTTCGTTTAACCAATTTTCAACTGTATAATTATTGTCATAAGGTAAGTTTCGCGGTATTACGTATCCTTAGAAGTCTACCCCGCTACCTTGTATTAATATTTTCATACAGTTTATGCCAATCATCATCTGCCTAGCCTTTTCCCAATTGTTGTTGGGGTCGGCTTCCAGTCTTACCGGATTCAGCTGAGTACCAATGTTTTACATGGAGCGACTGCCTCTCTGACCTCCACAACCCAGTAACTGGGTAACACCATACCCCTTGGTAAGACTGGTGTCAGATCTCAAGCTTCTGACTACCCGTAACGACTGTCAAAGATCTTCAAATGACAACCGGGACCAACGGCTTAACGTGCTTTCCGAGGCACGGAGGAAACTCGGTATGTTGAAATGGTCACCCATCCACGGACCGACCTCGGCAAGCGTTGCTTAACCTTGAAGATCGACCCGTGCGGCTGTTATTATTTTGCTAAGAGTTTATGCCGATACAAGGAGAAATTATTTTAGCGTCATCCCACCTTTGTTCCAATCTAACCAGAAGTAGCTGACCATTAGTATTTTACAAGAAGCGACTGTTTATCTGATCTCCACAACCCAGCAAACATATATATATTATATTATTATATTACATATTATCAGTGCCCGTTCCTTCTACATATCGACGGTGGAAAGCAATTTTGTAGTAACTCCAAAAAAATCTTAAATTACTTTTTTTGCATAATTTAAATCTGGAAAAATTACTGCGTCGGAAGTTCTGATAAACGTTTTCCTACATTTTTTTTAATGATACGACGTTGACTTTTTCTAAACTTTTTTAACAAAACATACTTCAAAATCTTGTATATGCTATACAGTTAGTATATACTACTTTTCAACGTTTTATAGATACAGCAAAAATGCTATAAAAAATTTTTTGCCAGTCAAGTTACATGGTTCTCGTTACAACTACCGAGGTACACCAATATTGCTGCTTGAAATTGAAATACTGTGCTGTAACTATTATAAAATGCATGTTAGACTTATTTTTGAATTCTAACATTAGTGACATCTGATAAATTTCATTATAAGAAACACGTGTTTCAAAAATGTCCTCTCCGAGTAGTTATGAATTTTTGAAATAGTATTTTGGCTCTGGTGTAAAGTTCAACTTTGCGAGATACTACAAGTTTGCTTTCTTGCGTCGAAATTTCTCGACACAGGCCTTTTTTCCACGGAAGTGGGTAGGCAGAAACTACAGAACGCCACCTGCTACGATCCTTACATACTCCTTACATATCAACGTCGTTCATACATCCAGTCATACTGCTCACCTGGCCTTGCTGCATAACATCACAAATAAGCCTTGTTTTTACAAGATTAGTCACTACAGTGACACAGATAAAGGTTGAATTAATGTTTTATCTATTTTATTCTTGCTGTTTCATTCTATAAAAATGACAATGTAACTTCTTTAAGTTACTATGCGAAATTAATTCGGAACGTTATCTAAAACTTCCGAATGATGAGACAATTTTTTTGGCAGTCATTCATGAAATTTTTATCAACTATCCTTGTAGAGTGCAATTCACGACTTCACGAGCAAGCGTCTTTTGAGTCTTACGTTGTTGTTATTACGGTCTAAAATAAATGATTTTCACACGTTTGTGAATTGTCATTATATACTGGTTCGCTCGATTACATGACTTGAAAACACCAAAATTTCTGGCAAAAACCGGTTTTCGCTGAAAACCAGCGCTGTGGCTCTGTGTCGTACGTGACTTCGAAAAATGCTGAGCTACAGTCGTTTTGCGCGATTGTGACGCACTTTTTCCCTATGTGTACTTAAGTATTTTTTTATTACCTATTATTTTGTTAATTTTGAAAATGCATGTTACTTGGTGTCGGCGCAACACGTTTTCTTCTTCTACCCTTGTCAAACATGCTATAATTCTATTCATCTTCTGTCCTTAAACGACAAAAGTCCTCCTGACCGGTTTTGGCCACGGAGGAATTTCAACGAAGACTGGCCATCGGTGCGGGAGACATTATATTGCACATCTGAGACGCGGAGGTTTCACCACAACTCCTAAACTGTCTCAGAGAAATTCCTAAAGGAAAAAATCCAATATCCATTTGCCCGACTTGGGAATTGGACCTAGGACCCTACGCTCTGCAGACATGCTTGCGACCGCAAAACCAATGAAGCAGTTACAGCGTGCGCCCGTTTCGGAGCCAGAATATCAATATTGGACAGATTTGTTTGCAATTTTTTTTTATTTACTTATCCTATATAGGTTATGCAATTCCAGCCATAATTTTTTCTGTATAAAAATATTTTTAAACGTCCAGGTCTAAAAAATATCATGTTGTTAATTATTTTTTTAAAGCAAAAATATTAGTCATACGAAAAATCTCTGTTTCATAAATAATGTACATGAATCAATAATAAATACACATATTATTTCAAACCATTTAACCTACTAACGGGGCCGTTACTAAGGAGTATGCTTTAGAAAGGTACCGTTTTACGTCACTAAAGCGGAGTAAGGGCCTTAAACTATTTTACTGTGTCAGATAATGCTATCAACGTACCTGTGATCATCATATGGGAGTGGTTGTGGTGGGGCGCGTGGTGAGCGCTGGCTCCATCGAGCATACGCATGGTGTACATGCCTGAAACAAAAGAAAATACAATGTTACTCTATGGTCATAGATTTAAATAGTAAAGATACGGCCGTCCTGACGTTCACACTACCACGGGGTCTCAGCGCTAACAAAGAAAATTTGGTTCAAATAAATCTCATGGCGCGACATTTATTTATTTATTTACTTTGGGAAAACAAACAGTTACACAAAAAACAATACAAAGAAAAATATTATTAAAAAAACAAAAACAATAGTAACATATGTGTAGCCCACGACGTTATCCAAAAATGACATGTACCGTGTTGTTATTGAATTGTGTGTAAAATTAACATTTTCTGGAATTGAACATAAAATTGTTTAATCAACTCTACTAATCACAGAATTATGGATTATTGGGCTCTTAAGTCACATTTCAAAGATTACTTGAACGGTTCATTTAAAATTGATGCCAATAGATGGCGCGGTTTCAAATGTCTGTGGCATTCCACTTTGTTTAAATCTGTATTGTAACACATTTGTGTGTAAATAAACTATAAAAACCGGCCACGTGCGAGTCGGACTCTCGCACGAAGGGTTCCGTACCATATTCGTAAAAAACGGCAAAAAAATCACGTTTGTTGTATGGCAGCCCCCCTTAAATATTTATTTTATTTTATTTTTAGTATTTGTTGTTGTAGCGGCAACAGATATACACCACCTGAGAAAATTTCAACTATCTAGCTTACACGGTTCATGAGATACAGCCTGGTGACAGACAGACAGACAGACAGACAGACAGACAGACAGACAGACAGACAGACGGACCGCGGAGTCTCAGTAATAGGGTCCCGTTTTTACCCTTTGGGTACGGAACCCTAAAAACGTGCAAAAAATACTATAAAACAAACCTTCACTGTAAGAAAAAAATATTCACAAACTGAAGAAACCCTTTTACTTGCAAATTGCTGCTAACACCATCTATCTAACGCCGTGTAACGGAACCGAATGCGTTCGATGTACAAAAAATAATGGTTTAATCGGACGAAAAAAGGCTAGTGACGTCGGCATGGTTTCTTTGTATGGGATGAGGCATCTGTATGCTAGTATTATATTATCTGTGACCCTACATACGTTCACCGCTTTCTTTCTTACAGTGCAGTATTGTGGATGTCATTTTTGGTTTCTAGGATATTCTTATTTATTTATTTTATAATTAATGTACACACAGTATAATACACAGAGACAATACATCAAGACAATCGTGTACAAAGATAATGCTTATTTCTCAAGAAACGTAATTCTTTTGTAATACATAAAAATAGATTGTTTCCTTACGATGTTATCCTTAGAGTGATAAAGTAGATTTAGATTAATAATATCAATAAGTATGCAAATAGTAGGTAGGTGGAAACGATGGCTAAAGACCAAGGCTAAGATGGCGAGACGACTCCGATGACCAGCTCAAGAATTGGCGAGATGAAGCACAAAAAAGAGCTCAGGCTTGTGAAACCTTCACTAAGTACTTCCTGTTCTTCTAAGCTGATGTATGAGGCCAAATGACAATCTTAATGGAGAAATACCGCGTCTAATCTACCCCACCGGTATCGCTGATTTTGACGCTAGAAACAAACTATCAGTCACGACTGTTAGGAGTGACTGATGCTGTATCAGGCCTGATAATAATACGCCTACACGTGCTAAGTATCAAAGATAAAGCAGAGGTGACATTGAGCGTTAAGACTGTTGGTCAAAATCTACCTCCAAGCAATTATAATGACTTGGAATTAATATGGAAAATTACGCTCGCCGACTGAAGAAGAGACGAGAAACATAAAAAAATACATTAAACCATTTAAACATTCGTAAGCGTCAGTAGATCTCTATGGAGAAGAACGTGCAAGAAACTCCACGGACACTCTCTATAATCAGTAAAATTTTAATATACTGGACATGTATTTGAGCATTGCAACTACCTGAACATAAAGAGAGGTAGAAACCGTCCTCCGGCTACTTGGTGGACTAGCATGGCGAAACTCCCATTGGAGGAAGAACTGCCCGATCCGGCAACCCAGGACAGATTGTCCTGGTGGCGCCATGAAATTAGGAGACTGGACACCACCTATATTCCAATAGGTCTAGAAGGAAGAAGTCGTTCTCAGACTTATATGGAAACGCACCCGGGTGACAACTCTTATAGTTCTCGCCAAACTTCTTGACTGCCCTGAAGTAGGCTTTGGCTCTAGCCAGACGGACTGCCTTTCAACTGCACTCCGACTGCTCAGTTTGAATTTATTTTACTGACAAATACCGATATATTGATAAATCAGATTTTTACTTTAGTACGGAAACCTCAATGTGCGAAGTACGACATGCATTTTGCCGGTTTTACTATTGAAAAACTCGCGTTTGACCACTACCTCACCTGATGGTAAGCGATGATGTGGTCGACGCTGACACTGTCACTGGTTGCCAGAATTCCAGCCTCCTGGCTATCCATAGAGACAGTCGATCTACAAGTGACTACAAACGGCTTAACTTGCCTTCCGGTACAATTTCGGTATATAGTATAATTATATTTTTTTACCTTGATCCTATGTCGAGATATACACCCAAAAGATAGCGCTATCAAATTTTGAATGAATGAAATCATGCATCACCATCTTATATAATGTTTTAGTCATTCAATATTTTATATATTAATGGCATTATCTTGTAAATAGATAGCTTGTCTATTGGCGACTCATTTTGTTTTTGGTAACGATTTGCTGATCCCCTGTACCGACCGATATTGATAAAAGTTTTCATAGCATCTGCTTTGGCTACCTGGTATTCCATTCCTGTCACCGTTTTCACAATTATTTGATGTCATTGGAAATCTTTCAGAAAGTAATATTTAAAGAGTAGGTAAGGCCTACTATATAATAACTCATTTTAAACAACTGTTACTATGAGACAACCTCTGAAAAAATATCAACTAAGTACTTAAGGCAATATTACACATAGGAAATCGCAATATCTTTGAAATAAAAATGTACAAATTTTAATGAATATTGGCCTTTCAGAGTGCTCTGAAATGGCGAAGACGAAAAGGGGAAAAAGTAGATTTTGACACACATAAAGTCATAACAAATAGTTGACTCATTTTGCGTAGAGTAGGTATAGCACAAACAGCACTATTGATTGATAACAACATAATTTCGTCGACTCATTATGAATTGCGTAATTTACGCCGTATCTTTCCTACGTGATTGATAGACGAAATCATTCATGAAGGCTTATTCAGCCTTTAGATAACTCTCTGCTTAACCTCTTCCAAACTAGTTGGGGTTGGCCGTCAGCATGTCCTTCACCGCCCACATATGTGCACCCGAGGTGGCGACGCGTAGTGTTCCACGCGCGCTCCTCTTAGATGCAGGCGGGTGGCAGCCCGGGGTTGCGGAAGGATCGTAGATTCCCGCGACCCCTGTCGTAGGTGTGAGATGGAACATCGCGGTGGTTTTTAGTCAGTAGGAGTCTGACAGACCGGAGGGGTCCAGGGCGGAGGACTGCCTATCTGACCTCCACAACCGAAACCGGGTAACACGATATCCCTTGTCAAGACTGGTGCCAGATTTTCTGGGTTTTACTGGCCTCTAGGACACATAATGATATTCCTCTTAGGCCCGGTTTTTTTATCCGTATAGTTAACTTAACTAATGGTTAAATATGCTAACCAAATGGTTTCAAATTTCGGTAAAACGCTTATGACGCAAGACACATGGCATCGGCGTTCGATGTAACGACACTTGTTGGAGGAGGGGCTAAGTTCAGCAGTTAACGTATTTCGGCTGAATTTATGATGATGATTATGAAGGGCAAATAGATGATTATGACATAAAGACGTTGAAACTGAGTGAGAGAAAGCACAACGAACACAAAATGCAAAAAAAAACACAAAGATAAAAAAAAATAAAGATGATTCTTAAAAAAAAAACATGTAAGTTACGGTTAAAGTAAAATTACGCACCCACCCTTAACTCCCTAATAATGTCCACCATTTTGAAAAAACAAACACTTAGAAAAAACTTATCCGGACATCACTATTAATGGCAAGATGCGACACAATTATGAATACAAACTAAAATAATACAACAAAAATATAAAAAAAATTGTCTCGACTCACGCTGATTCGCCAAAAATGCTGATATCGGAAAGAACTGAGTTTTGGTAGTACCACAATCTTATCAGAAATCGCTATCACGTATCTAAGGTTATGTATAAAATAGTGTCGACCAATGATGATTATTTCTTTTTTTAATTTACGTATTTTATGGTGTTAGCCATGTATGTTTTATGATTTTCAACCTTATTTGTAATGGGAAAATGTCTGATTTGGTGTTATAAAACAGTTTTGCGAAAAAAAGACAAAAATAGTAATAATTATTAAAAAAAACTTATTTGTTTTCTAAAATACTTGTACACGTATTTTTCGTGAAGTTTTTAACAAAAAAATTGAATAATTATTATGAAAAATATGAGGATAAACTAAAATATTATAATAAAAATATTTAAAAAATATTCTCAACTCACACTGATTCTCCAAAAAAGTTGATATAGGAAAGAACGGAGACGTGAAAATACTACAATCTTATCAGAAAGTGCTTATCCAATATCTAAACTTATGTAAATATATTGTCGACCAATGATGATCATTAAATTTTTATAACGTATTTTTTTAGTGTTAGACATGTAAGATTTACAATTTCCAACCTTATTTGTCACAGTTCAGGTTTCAATTTATTCTTGCAATAAAATAAAGTAAAGATTTTTTTTATTATTTTTATTAAAATCTTGTCTACACCTAACCCAAAAAATCTGTGGTCGTCATGGTGACGAGACATTTTTGTCTTTTTTATTATATTTTATTTTTTAAGCCAAATATTTTTATTATTAAGAATGAAAATCTGGATCAGGAAAAAAAAACAGTAACAATCAGAAATGTCGGCAGTTCAAACTTTAACCGTAACTTCTTATCTATAAGCCAAAAAATCTATGCTCGTCATGATGACAAGGCGCTTTATGTTATCTATGGTAAATTACATTTTATTTATTTTGTGTTTTTCTTTATTATCTGTGCAATGACGTTGACCTACGTGACTAAGTGTGACCTTAGAAATACACCTACCATAGAGACAGTTTTATCTTGTGACAACATATCTTTACGACCGTAAACTAACGAGTTAGGCACAATTATACCTATAGAAAACCCTCATTTTTTAATTTTTTAAGGGCCTTCCACCGCTTAAGTGCCGTAAAACGGTAACTTTCTAAAGCATACTCCTTAGTAACGGCTAGGTTAAAAGGTTTGAATTTTAATTTTATTTATTATTGATTCATGTACATTATTTGTGAAACATGGTTTTTTCGTGTAACTAATAGATTTTCTTTAAAAAAATAATTAACAACACGATATTTTTCGCCACTTTTGGATTGACTCCTCCAAAACGACTTGTTAGTTATAAAATATTTTTACACAGAAAAATTGATGGCTAGAATTTCTTCATAACTGAAATAGCATATATGTAAATCAAAGAATATTTTGCAAACAAAACTGTCCAAAAGGAGGTTCAATATTGATATTTTGGCATCGAGCGGGCGCACGGCCAGTACTGCGTTAACATTGGGGCCTCCAACCTCCTTTCGAACAGTTTTGTTTGCAAAATATTATTTGCAAACAAAACTGTTAAATTAAATTCCAGCCATAAATTTTTCTGTTTAAAAATAGTTTTAAACATCCAAGTCGTTTTGGAGGAGTTTTTTAACCTAGCCATTACTAAGGAGTATGCTTTTACCATTTTACGGCACTAAAGGGTATGTAGGCCCTTAAGTCAAGAGTGAATAAATTACTTCTAGGCAAGCGTACCGTTAGCGTTTACAAACTCTCGAGATTATAAATGGATTTGTTTTGTTGATGATTTCATATTTAATCTGCTCTACTTCTTGGATATCTACTGCTTATATTTTGCACACGGCCGTCAAAAAAGACACTTTTAATATCGTCATTACTGTTGCCCCGCCCTAAATGAAGTTGATTTTAACTGTCATTGTGAGTTTGTTTTATTTTTCTGAATGTAGAAGGCCGAGCCCCCAAATTCGAAGATTAAACATTTGAAAGATAGCGTACTTTATGACAGAGCATCTTTTTTCGGTTAGTCAGAGCTGTGTGGATACAGCTACACTGTGATTTTTAATTTCGTAGACTAAACTGACAGCTGAAAATGACGTTATTTTTTTAAATGTTGCAAGCGCGGAGCATAGTGTAGTAGGTAAGGCTCAATCAGTGATCCATCGAATCGATGTGAGGTGGCTCCTCAATTTAATTTTACTAATTGGTGTAAATAAATGTTTTATGAATATATTAATATCCTATGTAATATTCGTAGAGATATGTCTGACGGAAATTCGCAATAAAACTGCCCGACACGGGGATCGAACCCAAGGCTGGAAGCTTAGCATGCTCCCTTATCCTTCCATACGTGCCGATTCGACTCAAATTGTGTCCGAGCAGAATGTTGCATATAAGACTCTAATAGTGGCCTCCGGATCAACTCGTTGATGACTATTATACGCCAGACATTTTGAAGATACAATGTTTACTAACAAAGTAAAACAGCATTCTTTTAGAGCTACCCTCTACTCAAAGACAAAAATAACACGAATTCGTTATAGAATGTTGTATCTGTTGTACATCGATTTAAGTGACTTAGTACAGATGAAATATAGTTTGAAAACATTAAATATCAAAGTACCATAAAGAAGATTAGAGCGAATCAAAAATTTTCACCTCTGCTGTCACGTGATTGAACTGACATAGCTTTGTTAGTAAATATTGTATCTCCATCTTGCCCTGAGTATATCATCATCTGCCTAGCCTTTTTTTTTCCAATTGTTGTTGGGGTCGGCTTCCAGTCTTACCGGATTCAGCTGGGTACCAGTGTTATACATGGAGCGACTGCCTATCTGACCTCCACAACCCAGTAACTGGGTAACACGATTCTCCTTGGCATGACTGGTGTCAGATCTCAAGTAACGACTGTCAAAGATCTTCTAATGACAGACGGACCAACGGCTTAACGTGCTTTCCAAGACACGGAGGAAACTCGGTATGTTGAAATGGTCACCCATCCACGGACCGACCTCAGCAAGCGTTGCTTAACCTTGAAGATCGACCCGTGCGGCTGTTATTATTTAGCCACGAGCTCCTCTAGTATATAACAGTATAAAAAGGATTCTTGAGCATTGGAAGCAGCCTGAAATTTGGTTTTGTACCAAATAGAAGGCAATAGCTTCGTCCCCTATCATATGGGACAAAACTATTGAAATTTGCATATATTATAGAATAGGTTAAACCTCTGCCTAAACCCTCGAGGATCACAGATGTCATGTTTTTCTTGTTAGAGGGACTATCAGTACTAGTGTGATTTTAATGACTTTTAATCGGCATTGACGTAATCATCACGTGTCAAAATGGAGGAAAATAAGGCATGACTAAACTTGTCGATTATCTTGTTGTGATGTGACGGTGGATTATCGCCCTTAGACTTTATATATAAAGCACAAAATCACTGAGCAGCAGCATATAGAGCGACCACTATTCGGGTACGTGCAACTCGTACTAAGCCCAAGTTTCATTTGCCAAAGGTAAAATAGGCCTCTAAACCACGGCGTCCCAAGCCATCGGCGCGGGAGATATTATAGTACACAACATTTGTACCAATGAGAAATGTATAAAGGAAAAACCCAATAACACTTAGCCCAACCTGGATAACGAACTCGTAACCTCACGTACAGCAGTAGCCATAGGTATATTTAGGCCACATTACAATTGCTAGGTCCCCCTAAGGGCGTGCGGTGGGCGTTTTACACAATGCCTTTGACCCCGCGGGGGCGTTTCTACGCCCGTAAATACGGATACGGCTTTTGAGTACCATTTAAGCTATGATTCACACCTGACTTTTGTGAAGAACATCACCAAAACGGTCTACACTGTAAGGCAACATTTCCATCTGCAACCATCTCGCATTACATTGTTGCAAAATTTGATCATCGTGCCCGCAAAATAATTTAGACTTGCATGCGAGTTGCTTGCAGGCGGAAACGAGGCCTTAGAATGGCTCACGGGCCGTTAGTAACTATCACTTTTTTTATGGAAAGTATTGACAATGCTTCTCTACCAGCGGTCCCCTATGTTTCGCCGAGGTCCCCATGATATGGATAGATAAAAATTACCTACATATTGAGACCTCTTACCAGCTTAGGCGTTCCTGGTACCGCTATACGTAATACTTACGAGAATCTTTATAAGTTGTCAGAATTCCGAAAGTTTTGACGATTGGGGGGTGACCAAATGCTCTTAAAGTAAGGTTATTTAGGGTTTGCGTAAGGGACAGATGTATATGACTTGTATTACTAGCTTTGGAATATTGGTTTTGTTGCGTACTTCGGTTGTAGAAGTGTGAATGCAGTAGTTAGATGTAAAATATTGATATTCTGCTGCATTTAGTAATATTGGCCGAGTCACATTTAGATAGTAAATACCTGGCGAATGATGAAATTTTCAGACCTATTGCAGTGAATCCGATATATACCTAGTAATCTTAAAAGTAATACCATACCAAGAAGTATGAATCCTTACCATCATAGTATTTGTAATATCTATTCAGATACTCCACCGGATCCGGATAGTACAAAGGGCTCCGCAAATATGGCGCCATCGCAAAAAATGGCTGCGCATATGCGTAATTCGCCACTGTCAAATCCATGTTGTATCGTCAAAAATCTTTACAATCTTAAAGATTTATCTTTCGTAATATATAAAATATATATTCTCGTATATTTCTTCGTATATCTTCGTTAATATTTCGGCGTAATCGTTAAATAATTCGTTTGTTATTTAGCCGCCATTTCCATTACGTGTACGGAATTTCCCGTGACGCGGGCTCATAAGAAATATGTAAATACTAAGTCCACTTGATCTCAATATAAACAACAACCATTGTGTTTTATCTAAAACTAATATTAGATAACTTTCAAGGATCGAAAAATAGTCTGTATTTGAATGAGCATAAACAAAAGTTATATCTTTTAAGCACTGACGTTGACACTTTTATCAATGAATCGCAGGTCGTTCTTTGTCTCCGTAAGGCCATACAGTATCGACACATGCATAGACTACATTCACTGTGCACCTTTCTACTCTTGACTGCACGTTTGCGGAAGAATGGCATGAGTACTCCTTTACGAACAAGAGAGTCTATAAAAACCGAACTGTCAAAGTCAAAAATTGGCGCGCAAACAACTGTCAATCCACAAAGTTCCTTTTTTAATGTTCAAAATCACAGTTCTTTTTTTTAAAGAGTTAAATACCTATAACAGTTCTTTTTCGGTATTCGAATGGTAATTTTAGATTTTTATTAACACTGGTTCACTTAACAATGTTGTACTTCATCACAAATAGTCTGTAAACGTATGAATAGATTTCCATGTTTGTTTTATAATTTGCGTCAATGCTTTTCAAATACACACATACTGTTTCAACAGACTTTCGTGAAATTCTCTGCCGAATTAATTATAAAATTATCTTCCAATGTCTTATCGATTCCACGTTTATAGAAAAGACCCGATAAATTCACTTTTTTATCTTCAGTCCACAGCACGATTATATCGCACCTCTTTGGAAAGCCAATTTAAAAAAAGAACTCCACTGACGTTTAAACTTTTACGCACAAAGCAAAGGAATGCACTTCACAGCCTACTAACGACAAATGATACATCTTTCAAATGTTAGTCCTAATAAACTCTCGCTGAATCAACACTGGTATCTTATTTACTTCGTAAATAAAGTTTAAATTTAGAACGCTTGACAATCCGTAACCGTATGTCTTCGGCCATTATCGTGTTGTGCCGACGGAGCTGTGAATGTGACTAACCGCATTTTTTTTTTTAAGAATCCATTACGTCATCTAGGTCAGAGTATTGATAACGAACGATTATGCCTTATTTAATACAGTTTCATGTTTGATTTACGTTTTGAACAGCTGTTTAGGTTTTGAGATAATCGTAAGTTATGACAAAAATATTACCGTTTTTATTAATAATTCTTTTTTAATGGTAATTCAAGGTAAACAAGTCAAGTCTGCTTGATAATGAATTGACACTGAAGGCTATTGACATTTGAAATACCAATGGCATTACAGGTGTGTCTGATATTCCAGTAATAATAACATCGACAGGTACACCATAAGGGTTATATTTCAGATGTGTTCTAAATGTACGTTATGACGTTTTTGGGCAAATTTCATTGGGCTTAAGAGGAAACGGGGGCAGAGAGCGCCGACTGAATTACCTAAGTAAAAAGTCATAATTCGAGGTTTGGCTCTCGTCTATTTTCTCTTCCAATATTGAACAAATTTAAAAGATATTCCTTAAACTGAAAATGAAAGATATATTCTATGTCCTTATGTTTTCCTTTTTGATGACACATTATCTTTAGAAGCACTAGAAACCTCAAAAAATGCTCAAAATTGCGCTGTCAACAGAGGCTTAGTGTACAAATTTGACAAATATAAATGAAAAAAGGAAAACATAGGGACATAGTATATATCTTACTTTACCAGTTTATGTAATATCTTTTAAATTAGTCCAATATTGGAGGAGGAAATAGACGAGAGCCAAACCTCGAATTATGACTTTTTACTTAGGAAATTCAGTCGGCGCTCTCTGCCCATATTTCCTCTTAAGGGTACGGAGTAGATTTTGCTACCGGAGTCTTAGTCAAGGGGTCTTTAAGTCAAGAGTGAATAGGTTACTTCTAGGCAAGCGTGCTTAACCGTCGACCACATCATCGCTTACCATCAGGAGAAATACTGGTAAAAAAATAACAACAAGACGGCTATAAAAAACGGGCCAAGAGCGTTTCAGACTAGCGCATGAAGGGTTCTGTACCATTATCGCAAAAAACGGCAAAAAAACACGTTTGTTGCATGGGAGCCCCAAATTAATCGGTATTTGTTGTTATAGCGGCAACAGAAATACAATATCAGTAAAAATTTCAACTGTCTAGCTATCACGGTTCATGAGATACAGCCTGGTGATAGACGGACCGCGGAGTCTTAGTAATAGCGTCCCGTTTTTATTTTACCCTTTGGATACGGAACCCTAAAAACCGGCCAAGTGCGAGTCGGACTCGCGCAAGAAGGGTTCCGTACCATTAACGCAAAAAAAGGCAAAAATAACACGTTTGTTGTATGGGAACCCCACTCAAATATTTATTTTATTCTGTTTTTAGTATTTGTTGTTATAGCGGCAACAGAAATAAATCTGTGAAAATTTCAACTTTCTAGCTATCACGGTTCATGAGATACAGCCTGGTGACAGACAGACAGACAGACAGACGGACCGCGGAGTCTCAGTAATAGGGTCCCGTTTTTACCCTTCGGGTACGGAACCCTAAAAATGACTAAATAATTTAAATCATTTAGTCATTTTTCTTAAGTAAATATAGATCATGTGAGGCACAGACTACCAAAAACTCCATAGCTTAAATAAAGATAAATTAAAAAGTCAACATAACTTTTTATATTTTATCTTTTGTTAACTTTTTGGTAGTCTCGACATATGATAAAGAGTAAATAGCAAAGACAACCATTTTGAATTTAATTCTTTATCTCTCACCTATGTACATAAATAAGATTGTACATAGATAATATATAAGTGAAGTCACTTTATTCCAGCCAGTATTATCGTGATACATAGTTATGTACTTAGGCGGAATTACGTCCGTTGCTGTGATAAAGAATTATCTGTATTTTTAGGGTTCCGTAGCCAAATGGCAAAAAACGGAACCCTTATAGATTCGTCATGTCTGTCTGTCTGTCCGTCCGTATGTCACAGCCACTTTTTTCCGAAACTATAAGAACTATGCTGTTGAAACTTGGTGAGTAGATGTATTCTGTGAACCGCATTAAGATTTTCACTCAAAAATAGAAAAAAAACAATAAATTTTGGTGGTCCCCATACTTGAAACTGAAACTAAGTATTTTTTTCCTTCAAACCCATACGTGTGGGGTATCTATGGATAGGTCTTCAAAAATGATATTGAGGTTTCTATTATAATTTTTTTCTAAACTGAATAGCTTGCGCGAGAGACAATTCCAAAGTGGTAAAATGTGTGCCCCCTCCCCCTGTAACTACCAGCGAAAATTGGTTTGAACGAGATCTAGTAAGTAGTTTTTTTTTAATACGTCATAAATCGTAAACCGCAATTTACCAATTACGGAACCCTTCGTGCGCGAGTCCGACTCGCACTTGGCCGGTTTTTATATTATCTGTGGTTCTAAATACTATCAATCTACCTTATGACTCGGGTTATCGTTAGAAACAAAGTTGAGGTCTTGTGTTCCCGTAATCTCAAAGGTTATCGAATTGCTAAGACTCCTAATTATCAAGATTCTTACACAAACTGAAACTAATAAAATATTTCATTAAAAGATCTTTTTTTAAAACAAGCTTTTTTCGTATTCTTCTCAGCAAACCCTTTCATTTGATACCAGTATCACGGCAGTGCACTTAAAATAACTAGTCCGCCATCTTAGGCCGTCCGCCATATTGGATTTAAAATGACGTCACTTTTCTAACCATTCATTGTCATCCAAACTAAACGTGTATGCAAAATTGCATCTTAATCAGTGGCGGATAAATGCTTTAAAATTCAGTTGCAAGATTTGACCTGAACAGACTTACATACATACATACGTTAAGTAAAAGCTTGTAAAAATGCCTTGAGAAGTCGTTGTAGCCCAGTGGCTAAGACCTCGCCTCTCGTTGTTGAGGTCGTGGGTTCAGACTTTGGTAAGTATCAATGTGAATTTTTCAATGTCTATGTACTTTCTAAGTTTGTCTTGGACATTGTTGATGGGATGAAAAATAAATTGAGGAATCTTCGACATTATAGCCTGAAATCGCCAACTCGCATCGAGCTAGTAAGGTGATTAATAAACTTAATAATAATAAACTTAAGGCTCGCGCTTGACCACTTTCTCACCTGTTGATAAGCAATGACGTGGTAGACGGTGAAGCACGCTTGCCTAGAAGTAACCTATTCACTCTTGACTTAAAGACCCCTAGATTGTAGCTATCGGGAAATACAGACTCCGGCAAGGAATACCACTCCTGAGCTGTACGTATAATGAAAGTATTTCCAAAACGTTTAGTGCGTATGGGTGGGTAGCTTAAGGTGGGTGCAGAGCAAAGACCTCCGTTACAGTCTGGAATATTGATACAATGTACAAAAAAAAAACAGTCCACATAAAAAAAGTGCCTATCCTAATATAAATGTAGGTATTAAAAATACTGCTCGGACATGCCTGAATCCGATAATTTTCCATATTTTGAAGCCAAAAGTAAGGGTTATGATTTTTGCAGTCTATGTATGTATGTTTGTTTACCTCCGTAGCGCCTAAACTATCTGACTGATAACTATCTGGTTTTGATGAATAAGGCACGTCGATTCGTTAATATGGCCCGGGTATCATTGGCTAAAAAAAATCCGTAGTCGATCTACATTTTTACTCGACTGCCGAAGGAGGGTAATGTGTTTATCAGTCTATGTATGTATGTATGTATGTTTGTTCCTATGTGGCGTTCCAGAGACCAAACGCGTTGGCCGATTTTGATGATTCATACGTCAATCGATTCGTCTTAATCCTGCGAGTGTCATAGGCTACATTTAAATTGGTTAATAGAAAAATGGCGGATTTTGGGCGCCATATTGTAGGGGCCCAATTTTTTTTCTTTTCTTCCAAACCCATCGTGTGGGGTATCAAAATAAAGGGTTTTAAGAGGTGATTTCAAAAATATATAACACTTAAATGTTTAAATGTATTTAATTCGAATAAAACTTAACTAAAAAGTTATAAATAAAAAAAGTTAAATCAAAAAACCCGACTGCTTCAAAAGCGAACTAAAAAGTCGTAAACAAGGAAAAAATCATGCTGTGCATAAGGAGGATACATCTGGTTTTGGTCAGCCAGCTCGCGCGTATGTATCCTCCGACTGCACAGCATGATTTTTTCCTTGTTTACGACTTTTTAGTTCGCTTTTGAAGCAGTCGGGTTTTTTGATTTTTTGATTTAACTATTTTTATTAAACTTTTTGCTCGTTGATAATACTGAACGCAAAACAAATCAAATAAAAGATTTATTTTTAAAGTAAACAAAACTTTTTATTTTTTGACATTTGGACACTTTCTAAAACCCCCTAATTTCCACTCAAACAGCGACATTTTCCTTATCAGTCCGCCATAAAACTAAAGATAAGTATCCAGTGAAAACTGGCAGCCCCCAGTTATCAGGAGAAAACAAATAATTTGACAGCCTAATGTCACCTTAAGAATTCGTACTCTTGAAAAATGTGACGGGTAACACAAAGGCTTTAAGAGGAAATATGGGCAGAGAGCGCCGACCGAATTTCCTAAGTAAAAAGTCATAATTCGAGGTTTAGCTCTCGTCTATTTCCTCCTCCAATATTGGACCAATTTAAAAGATATTCCATAAACTGGTAAACTAAGATATATACTATGTCCCTATGTTTTACTTTTTTCATTTATTTTTGTCAAATTTGTACACTAAGCCTCTGTTGACAGCGCAATTTTGAGCATTTTTTGAGGGTTCTAGTGCTTCTAAAGATAATGTATCATCAAAAAGGAAAACATATGGACATAGGATATATCTTTAATTTTCAGTTTATGGAATATCTTTTAAATTGGTTCAATATTGGAGGAGGAAATAGACGAAAGCCTAACCTCGAATTTTGACTTTTTACTTAGGAAATTCAGTCGGTGCTCTCTGCCCCCGTTTCCTCTTAACGTGATTCTTGAAAGTCTCCAACGACATCTATAAAGTAATATTATAAATGCGAAAGTAACTCTGTCTGTCTGTGTGTCCGTCTGTCTTTTACCTTTTCACGCTTAAACTGCTGAACCAATTTAGACGAAATTTGGTATGGAGATAGTTTGAGACCCTAGGTAGGACATAGGATATCTTATAGCCCGTATAATCATCCTTCAGGGGATAGAAAGGGGGGTGTAGAAGTTTTTATGGTCACGGGGTCTCAATGCTAAGAAAGAAAATTTGTTTCAAATAAATCTCACTAGATGGCGCGACATGTACACACAATTCAATATAATTGTGAGTAACTTTAA
Organism: Orthosia gothica; assembly: GCA_949775005.1. Lineage (NCBI taxonomy): Eukaryota > Metazoa > Arthropoda > Insecta > Lepidoptera > Noctuidae > Orthosia > Orthosia gothica. The sequence continues at coordinate 58,475,785 of OX459034.1, read as the reverse complement.
CATTTTCTGGAATTGGACATTTAAATTGTATGTTCTTGTTTAATCAGCTTTCCTAAGTACAAAATTATGGAATATTGGGCTCTTAATTCACATTTCAAAGATTATTTGAACGGGTCATTTAAAATTGATGCCAATAGATGGCGCATTTTTAAATTTCTGAGGCATTCCACTCGATTGTTAAAATTTGCATTGTAACACATTTTGGTGGAAAAACAACTGTAAAAATGTGCAAAAAATACTATAAAACGAACCTTCACTGTATTTAAAGAAATAATATTCACGTACCTAGTAAACCCTTTTACTTGCAAGTCGTTGCTAACACCATCTATTGCCGTGAAACTGCATCGAACGCGATTGATGTACTTACAAAAATGACAAGATTAATCAGATGAAAAACGCTGGTTACGTCGGCACGGTTTCTTTGTATGGGATGAGGCATCTGTATGCTAGTATATGTATATTATCTGTGGTATGGTGAACCAAAATCAGGCGGCCCACAATATTATTAGGTACGCGATATAAAAATAGGCTGCATCACACAAGCAGAGTCTTCAGAGACAAATCAAAAATCATACAAATAGTATCTATCGGCATTCAAATCGGCGCCATGAACATCATGAGGAAAGCAGCATGTCTTACAACCAAAACTCGAAAATATGTGGCTGCATTACTTGTTGCCTACACCGGCGTGATTAAGGTTGAACTAGTCGACGGCACGAACTATTTTGTGCGCGGGGTTAAAATGCATGATAGCGCTGGTAAATGAAACTAGCACCACAGACGAAATCAAACATCAAAAAGGCACTTGACATAACGTAAACACGAATTATGTATTGTTATTGTAAAGATTTATTTTAATTTGAGTAATATTTTAAAATCGAAAATGGAAGGTAGATCACTGACTGTTAGTTGATTTAAATAAAAATGATTGGTAGCTAAATCCGTTCAAAATATTTGTAAAAAGTGTTATAAATTACTAATCAAATAATATACACAATTACTGTATTTTTACAAACCTAAATCTAAGCTAATTAATTGATAAACGAATGTCACCGGATGTTGTTGCTGTGTGACGTCTTGTCATTTGTTTAAACGCATAAATAGGCTGGTTCTAGTCGAAAAGAACTCAGTATTGTATTGTATTGAACTATGCACATCTCATTATAAAATTAAGTTGTGAGACTTACTGTTGGTGTGAGTAATAAAAAGTGTATACAAGATCTTATCTGACAACACGTGCGAAAGAGATAGATGCTGTGATGAGCAGTAAGAAGCTAGTTCGCGTACGAATTAACACTTTTGCAAATTTGTATCGAAATGGATTATGATTTAGGACGACAACGAGCGCGCGAAATTTTATAAACAGACCTTTGGGAGTCTAGATATCATGAGAAAGCAACTAAATGTATATTTATAAAATAACATTATTTGCATTGTTGAATTACTAATCTATCCCTGTATGTAGGTCGTTTTGCAATTTTTCTTCTTCTTATGGTATTTATTGCCGCCTAAAGATGCGTTGAAATTAGTGTTGAAATATGGAACTTTCCACGCGCATAATTTTCAAATATATAATCTTTTTACATTTTTGTTCCCATACAGGACTAGATAATGATGAGACAAATTGACATATTTTTTTATTTTGAACGTACATCGTGGAACAATTGGAACAATTTTCGACTAGTGTAACCTTAACAGTTCGAAATGTCTTGAAATACACAGTGGTTGCAATGCAATTTGAACTTTGCCCTGTACGATATAAAGGAGGTTTATTGAGACTTACCTTCGTTCATAGCCATGTCCATGAGCTGCAGATCCTCGTCGTTCAGGATGGATTGAAGAAACCCGTCCTGGTTGGTCGGGCCCGCCATTTCCGCTGAAGCATTCTGGTTTAAAAAAAAAAAAAAACAGCTTTTAAAACAAGTATACGGATAACCGACACAAGGACTTCTTCTAACAGATTCTAAAATTTAAATTGGCTACTAAACTATACAAGGAATTCTGCTGTATTTTCATTTCACTTTGAACTAGAAG